>CM056809.1:97354534-97797034 GCA_029852735.1 Persea americana
TAAACACATTCGATGGCAATGAAGTGGGTGGCAAATCTAGTGATGCCAGGCCGCAGTAGTTCATGGTTGTCTGTATATGTTTTCATCATAGAAATGAGTCTATATGACTGATAAAAAAAATTTGTGATCTTCTTTATCTTACCAATCACTTGCACCATGACTTTTCCTTTTGCAATATCTTCAAGCATTAAATCCAGGCAATGTGCTGCACATGGAGACCAGAAAATCCTTGGCCTTTGTTTCATAAGCAACATTCCTGCAGCCTTCATGTTTGCAGCATTGTCAGTAACAACCCGAACTACACAATCTGCCCCAATTTCTTCAATCACCTCATTCAATAACCTATTAATATATTTTGCATCTTGGATGTAATCAGTTGCATCAACTGATTTGATAAACACTGTGCCCATAGATGAATAGACTAGAAAATTCAAGAGATGACGATGTGTGATGGTCGTCCACCCATCGCACATTAGTGTGCAACCTCTTTCCCTCCATGCCCATTTGAAAGTTTGCACCCAAGCCTGCAATTCCTCATACTCTTTCTTAACACAGACATGCCCAATCTCATAAGGGGTGGGTGCCTTTATACCTGTACCATGTTCTGTAGCCGCATCTAACATAGTGGCGAAATAAGGAGAAAATGCCTTGTTGGGTGGGATGCCTCCATGCAAAAAAAACTTCCCAGTAGCCCTTACTAGATGTTCTCTTGCTTTACCAAACTTGCCCTTTAGAGCTTTCATAATGCCCGGCTGCTTTGAAGTTGGTTTTCTATAAGCAAATGGGTCTGTTGGCCCCACCACATCTGGCCTACGAGGTGCATGTGTAGGAGGTCCAACCTCCTCAATGTCTGGATCTTCACGGACACGGGGTTGTTTTTGACTAACTGCTCGACGCAAACTCGCTGCCTCTAGTCCAGATGACCCACCACCATGCTCATATTGGCTACCTCTAGCGGCTGCTTCATATTGCATTCTTCTCCTCTCTTCCTCCTCTTGAAGTGACCTCACACTTTCTCTCCTAGCCCTCCTCATTTCTGGGTCTTCATCGTCATCATCGGAGGAACCAAATATTTCTTCTCTGCATGCATCAAGTTCCTCAGTTATTCTTCTTGCTTGTACTTGTTTTTTTTTTTTTTGCAGATGCGTCAAGGAGCTCATGCATTTCAGCCTTCACATTTGGTGGCACTTTATGACATTTTATCACCTGTCCTGATACATGTGCCAAATGTTGTTTCAATCGGGTAATCCCCCCATTGAGCACTCATCCACAATAATTACATTTTACTTTGTTTTTGCTTCCGACTGCTTCACCATGTCTCCAAGCTGGATCTAAGTCACGCACCATTGTTCCTAACTTCCTATAAAATAAGAAATTCATATAATAATAATACTCTAACAACAATTATTTTTAGAAAAAGTAGAAGATTTAATAAAAATCATTTTGAAATTCCTAAATATTTAGATCTAGCATAAAAGTATGTAAATTAATCATTTATACACCATACAATGATCATTAATCATTAAAACAACATATTTATGATGAAATCCCCAAAAAATGATATATTATAATTCAAATATTGAAAAATCCGAAAATAAAATAATTAAAATAAAAATCTAAATCATGTTTATGACTATGAGTAGATGTAGATCTATCATCTACACACTATTAATAAGCCTTTGGTATCATAAATGCTCTAACAAGTAACAAGTAAAAAGTAAAAACAATTATTTTTAGAAAAATCAAAATTTAATAAAATCATTTTCAAAATACTAAATATATAGATCTAGCATAAAAGTGTGTAAATCAATCATTTATAAACCAGACAATGATCATGAATCATTAAAACAACATATTTATGATGAAATCCCCAAAAAATGATATATTATAATTCAACTATTGAAAAATCCAAAAATAAAATAAATAAAATAAAAATCTAAATCATGTTTATGACTATGAGTAGATGTAGATCTATCATCTACACACTATTAATAAGCCTTTGGTATCATAAATGCTCTAACAAGTAAAAAGTTAAAACAATTATTTTTAGAAAAATCAAAATTTAATAAAATTATTTTCAAAATACTAAATATATAGATCTAGCATAAAAGTGTGTAAATCAATCATTTATAAACCACACAATGATCATTAATCATTAAAACAGCATATTTATGATGAAATCCCCAAAAAATGATATATTATAATTCAAATATTGAAAAATCCGAAAATAAAATAAATAAAATAAAAATCTAAATCATGTTTATGACTATGAGTAGATGTAGATCTATCATCTAAACACTATTAATAAGCCTTTGGTATCATAAATATTCTAACAAGTAAAAACAATTATTTTTAGAAAAATCAAAATTTAATAAAATCATTTTCAAAATACTAAATATATAGATCTAGCATAAAAGTGTGTAAATCAATCATTTATAAACCACACAATGTTCATGAATCATTGAAACAACATATTTATGATGAAATCCCAAAAAAATGATATATTATAATTCAAATATTGAAAAATCCTAAAATAAAATAATTAAAATAAAAATCTAAAAATCATGTGTATGAGTAGATCTAGCATGAAAGTATGTAGATCTAACTTCTAAGTGGAGAACACAACCAAAGTAACAAACCAAATGATTTCTATGCTTCATCTAAAAATAAAAAATAAAAAACACATAATAAAATGGTATAAATTGATTTTATCTTACCTTGAGGCTTGAATAATATTTCTTTAAGAAATAAATTTGAGATTTGAAAAGATGCAAGATGGAGAGTAGTTGCAGCCCCTAAGGAGTAAGGAGATGAGAGGAGAGGAGAAGAAGAGAAAGATTGAGGATTTTCAAAAAAGTAGGGTTTTTTTTCCATTATATATCATCTCGGCTGATATTTTGCAAAATATCGGCCGAGATATCGGTTCTGCCGATATTTTCAAAATATCGGCAGATATCGCCGATATTTTGGCGATATATTGCCTGCGATACCGAAACCGGTATCGCAGGCAATATATCGTATCGGTTTCTGCCGATGCCGGTTCATATCGGCCGATATGAACTGGTATCGGCCGATTTTGTATTCTATGCATATGACCCATATGTGGCGGTTGCTCAAAGGCAATAATACTTACTTACCCGGTTTAAACATGTTATTCGTTGTTTGTTATTAATTTATATAACATTACGTCCCTTTCCTATTTACACACATGAGTTCAGTTGTGATAAAAAAAAAAAAAAAAAATTCCTGTACTGGTTAGTCTGGTTTGACATTGGTCAAAACACTAGTCATTGTTCGATTCAATGTGATGAATTTGCATTATATGTAGTAGTTAAGCTTTCAAGAGGTAAAATTGAAGTGCTGGGAGCATTTTGTTTGGCTCAAGTGGAGAAAACCATTTGGGCACACCTCCCTATCCTCTGCATGGTCATAATGCACACAAAAGTGGACACGCAAGAAGTGGTGTCTTTTTTTGTATTTAGGAAAAATGCTGTACAATCTAGATGTAACTCATGACTGTCATGAGACAGACAATTATTTGAAATTTATTTTCAACGATTCACCACGTCAAAGACTACCAATTCATGAGCGACATGGTTGACTAATTATTTGAGAAATACATTTATCTAGTCATTGCAAATTTCTTAGTGAGCCCATCCCATCCCTCCCTATAAATCCTTTTAGTGAGCCCATCTTTCTCCAAAATTTAAAACGCTCGAAATAACTTTTTTAAGTGTGTGTTGGCACTGGGCCAAGTTTTACTCCATTCTGAGTTGGGCACATCATCATCATAATCAGATTAATCATTCTCTAGATCTTTCTTTTAATATTCTTTCTAATCATGTGCTTTTTCTCATGGTGGGCTCGTGCCCAACTTAGATTTGGGTAAGTTTTTGACACTGTCCATCCGTACGTGGGAGGATGGAGGCTCCTAATTTTAAGTGGTTTGAAATTCATAGGTAGACCCCACTTGTGAAATTATAGAGCTGTCCCCAAAATAATTCTTTGACTGGCCATGGCCTTATTGAAATTATAAGGCTCACATGTAATAAATACATTTATCGTTTTTAAATGAAAACCCAACCCGTGCGTCCGTGACCCCATTGGCTGCAGCTTAAACCTAATATTAGTATGCACAATTATTAATTAGGGTGGGTGATTAAGATTTAAGACTTAAGTCGTCGATCTGCCGTTGTGTCCCACAATATCCATTCAAAACCTGATCTCTCCCTCACAGGTTGCAGATCTTTCTTCTTATGTAGTATCGCAAATTCGCAATAAGGTATACTGAAATGCGTGCCATAAATCATAACCCGCAGGGGTCTTTGGTATAAAGGGCGAAAATGGTAAGAGTGGACCACCAAGCTAAGAAGGGTGAACCCGACCCGTTTATCAATTGAGTTAGAAACGTTATAAACTCGATATTTGAACTATTGGGTCAAGTTCAAGTTAAACTGATGGGTCAGGATAGGAGGAGTTTGGTTGGATTGATAGCAAGCATGGACCCAACAATTTGACTTGGTGGTTATGACAGGATTGGAGAAGATATGCACGGATGGGGTTCGTGGATAAAATCGCCACCCTTCTTTATGGATGGACAGTTTTAAATCAAAGGTCTAGATGTCGTCTGTGACTTATACGCCACGAGTAGGTGGTCTAATCTACTCCCTCCAAAATATAACAAAGCATCAGGGCTGTCCAAAACGGGCCAGAATGGCCCAGATTTTGAAACGATTGGACTCCAAAATATAACAGGCCACCAGCTAAATTCACATCCCTTTGGTATGTTGAAGGCCTGGGCTCACTTGAAAACACAGAGAGCGCACACACGCGCACACACATATATATATATATATATATATTCCCAGATGGGCAGTGGATAGGCCAAATTTGTAGACACTTTCACTAGTTCCAGGTTTAAAATCATTCAAGGTTTCTCAACATGCATCCTGGGCTTGGAGACATTCGGATTCAGGTGAACCCAACTAACTGACACTGATAGAATCACGGAATACCCTGATCCACAACACTGGGCCCAAGGACCTTTCTACAAAGGCTCCGAGTTGCATCTAATAAGCAACAACAAAAATCAATGGATCATACTTTTTTTTTTTCAAGGTTGATTGAAGCAAACGTCAACAATGAGCCATCCACAGTGGCATCAGAACATCCCAATCACAAGGTTGGGGCCATGCTTTTTTTCTATCCGATCTACACCATTTGTACCTTATTTTGGCTGTGTATTTGCAACCAACTAGTAAGGTATTAGGTTATAGGCGTAGATGGGTATGTTTTGGTCGTTTCCTCTCCTTTCTTAACTTGAAAAGTACTTCGTATATTTGAATAAAAGGTGCAGTAATTCAAAGTACCTATTCTCAAACCAAATCTAAAATAGTATTATTCATGGCATAGCATCTATGTATATCATGTTCCAGACAGTTATATTTTGTACCAGTAATGAAAACTAGAGAAACGGGCATAAACATGTACTCAAACCATTACACATGGTGCCGTTAATTTAAACATCTTTGACAATCTAGTTAGTTGTTGCTCTCCTGCCCAGCATTTGCAACTACAGTCAGCTACTTTTTTTGCTTTTGGAATGTGCATGTCTAGTTATGAATGGACCACATGAATATCAAGCCCGTTTGATGTTCCTAATGAGGCATGTTGGTTGACAATTATAAAAATTAAAGGGGTTGTTTGTTTGGATAGAATATATAAGAATGTATGGTCAAAGGAGCTCGTTTATTAAATAGGAGAGTTGTGGAGGCTATGAGCTGAGAGTTGGAAGATGTAAGCTAGCATTCTAGATGCAACCCTCCTTGACCTACCATTTGAATTACGTACTAGGGTGATGGTTGGATTTTCACTTTCCATCTCTCTTGATTCTTTGTCCATGAAAAAGGAGATAATTTAATTGTTAATTTTGAAAATTCGGATTTATTTAATCAATTTTAAAAATAAAAGTCTTACCAAAAAAAAAGAAAAAAAAGGACAACCTCCAATGTTATAGAAAGTTTTAGTTTCTTTTTTTATCCAAATCATCGCATTGGAGGTTTATTAGGATGTCTATCAATCTTTGGAGGTGTTCTTTTTAGAATTCTAATCCACGGCGGTGAGCCCACCAGCATGCTACATGGCACCTGCAGCGTGCGTGGATCCATGAACCCACTCTTTTCCAAAGCATTTTTCGCTACACACACTCTCCAATGGGGTCCCAGCCTCCCACCAGGACGTGGTGCTTCCACAGTGGTTCCACATGCAAGAGAGCAGCTACACAAGCTACGATCACATGCTCTATTCATCAGTTCAAATAAATAAGGAATCATCTAATCATGTGTTAATATATGCATTGGCATTTCGGAGATTAAAATGTACAGATCGAGCACCATTTAATCACATGTGCCAATCAATGCCACTCTCCTTTTTAACCCCCTTTTGATCGAATTTCCTTCACAGATACAGTGAATCATTATCTCAGACTATAAACTAACCTTGCACATTTGTCTAAGAAGAAATTTTGTATGGATTGCTGACCTGGAAACCTTGTAGAAAGAGAACTACCCGACCACTAGATCCTTGGGAGCCTGGTGATTTGGGTCCTGTCCACCATTAATCGTTTTGTCTTGCGTCTCCTTTTGGACTCCCATTTTCCCAAACCCTCAAAGGGCCCCCTTGTTTCAAGTAATTGGATCCTTGGAATTACAAGTCTTTTTATTTTTAGAAGTGGTTAAAAATGAAAAATTGAAGATGACTTTAAAAAAATGACCATAAAATAGCATTCCCTTTTGACGGGATTTAAATATAAGAAAAAGGATTGAATACATGCCCATTACTCTAATAATATAATTCAAATCCTAAAAAATTCAATTGCTACCTTTTATCCTTCATCCAATGCCCCATATCCTTGATCACCCACCTCTTTAATAATTCTCAGATGAAGCTCATTTGCCCATATTCTATACGAACAATCAGGCCCAAATATCAAAAATTATATATTCAATAAGAGACTCAATAATATATACCTGTTCTGGCATAATTAATATAAAAATAATAATACTTTAAATGATGATGATGGTGTTATATTTTTTTACCTCAATTTAATTTAATGTCGATCCAGTCCTCGTTTCTACAACAGGGTCCATGGTTTGTTACAGGGGCTGTCGATTGATGGGTCCCCCACAGTTGATGGCCATGCAATGAGAAAAAACAAGTAAAAAATAATTACAATGGGTTGGTCGATGAATACCTCTCGTCCTCCAAAGCGTCTGATGGTCCCGTCACCTTTTTAACGGTTAACTTACCTACCAAAGCCATTAAAAACTAGACTTCTCGTTTTTTAAGGATCATCCAAGAGAATATTATATAAAACTGAAACTCCCATAGAAAAATATCTCGATTTGACAAAACCATGTATGCAAGATATATAATAGTGACGTTATTAATTAATTTGGCCTTGTGTAGAGGTACGAATAAGTGATTGGAGTTCAATGAACATGTCCAACGAATATATTCCTACGGTCATCATATACAAAGACATAAATATCCTCTGTCATAATAAAAATAAAATAAAATAATCTCATATCCTTTCTCTAAAATGCACTTACTAGAATCCATGTAAGAAAAAAACTTGGGCTTCACAGGGCATTTCAAATTGTGGCTCATCATCTCACATAGAAACTTTGGTTGATAAGGCATTTTAAAGTTTTCGCACAGAGTGGGTACTAAAAGGTCGTAAGCTCAAAGGCATTCAACTCCCTCCTATAAAATCACAGGCCAAGCTCCACCCCCATTTTCAATAGGCCCTTGACATAATGCCAAGTAAGATAAAAGTAATAACAGAAATAGAAAAAATAAGAATATGCATGAGGTTAATCATTTTGTTAGTGTACCACCTATGTGCCTCTAATTCCATAATGTACAACTAAAGGCTAGGCACTCCAAATCAAGAGAATTTGACCCAAGATAGATTGAAACGATAAAAATTTAATGCATGATGGACTGGAACAATGAAATAGAATTCATATAGCCAGTCCCAACATAATTTGTATTTTTAAAAAGTGGTTAATAATGAAATAATTGTTTTGAGAGAACGACTATTTTCATGTTCCCTGCATGATTTATCCAATAGAGTGTAAATTTTGGATGAGCGACTGATTGGACGACTGAGTTTTGATTCATTTGGTAAAGGGAGAGATAGCGAGTGTGAAGGTACACACAAGTCAAACAATTATTTGTTCCCAAATGGACTAGGCAAATTTGGATAGTTTGTCATGAGTACTTGTAAGTGTAAAAAACGACACCCACTTAATTAGGAGGAAATAGAACTTTGATCACGGGAAAGACCGAACGCCAGAGACCTAAAAGGGAAGGAAAGGAGCTAGGGTCAGAGACCCTGACTGTCGTCAGCCGAAGGCACTCCGATGCCTGACTTAGTCCTTCAAACTAAGCAGGAGATGAGTGGAGGAGAGAAATGAGAATGTGCATGTGTTTTTTGTATTGCGTGCCGTCAGTCGAAGGCACTCCGATGCCTGACTTAATCCTGGAAACTAAGCAGGGGATGATTGGAGGAGAGAAATGAGAATGTACATGTGTTTTTTGTATTGTGTACCTTCATGGGGCTGAACGAAATCCTCGTCATTCTCTTGGTGAGTAGGGGTATGTGGGGTAAGGTCACGTCAAGCCTTACCCTGACACCCAGTGGTAGGTAAAAAGGGAATATCCCATTGGAAGTTCTCATTCCCCTCAGACGGCTGACGTGACGGAATGATAAAGCCAACTTCTTATCTCCATAATGCACCACCTATCTGTCAGAGCATGCCCGTACTTCTCATAAGAGTGTGATTGCCCACCTCCGGCCTTCAGTACCTTTACCGAGACCAGGAATGGTCTTGTCGAGCTGACACTCTTTACCGAGCCGCCGAGCTGTGTTTACCGAAATCAAGGTGACCAACTGGTACTGTTACCGTGGTTTAGCTTAATGTCGGTATTATGGTATTTTACCTACACAATTGCCTCCTAGCTTTTGACCTTTCAGAGTTCTTCAACTCTCGGAGGTCGGAAGCTAACTGGTCCTACTGCTAACGAGCCTAAGAAGGTTGCCGAGCCGGATGCAGCTGCTGCGCTGGTACCATTACCGAAACACAGAGCCGGAGTGTCGTGATGGTGGAGCCTTCCTGAACGATAAGTTCGGAGCTAAGGCTCTGCCTTATCTTGGTGACAGTTGCTGACGTCTGGTCTTTATCAAGATGCACCCTTTCGTTTGCCCGAGGCATTTAATTGCCTTCGGGGAAAGCGCTGCTGGTTACACGCGTTGTTTCCTCGACTGCTGCCCAATCGCTTCGAGGTGACATTAGGGTTGCTCAAGGTGACGCCTCGTATAGGCAATCTCGAAAATTGAAACAGTGCCTATGTTCCTTATAAATCAGGGCGTCTCATTCGTCCGGGTCTTCTTCTTCTGCGTCTTTTAGAGAATAAGATTTCTTGCTGTCGAAGAGAACCTTGCTGTCTGTAAGTTGCCTTCGTCTTCTTCTGCGCATTCCCCTCTCTAGGGTTTTTCTGCTTTCCCTTTTTTTCTTCGTCCTCTTTGAACTCTGAAAATGGGAGTCTACAGATATAGACTAGAGAGTCCACACGCCATAGCTGAGTTTAGGGCTCAGTATAGGATCCCGAGCAATGTAGAAGTTAGGCTAGACAACCCCAAGGACCCCATTGACGGCCTCATCTTCCACAACGGCTGGATGCCGTTTTGGCTGGTCACCATAATAGAAGGTGGGGTTCGGTTCCCCCTTCATCCGCTCTTAAGGGATTGCCTCAGGGAGTGGGAACTCTGCCCCTGTCAACTGATGCCGAACTGCTACAAAATAATTCTGGGGGTACTAGAGTTGAACAGGATCTTAGGAATCAACATCAATGTCTCGGACATCAATGATGTGTACGACATTTGCAAGCCCGTAAGGGTGTACACGAATCGGATTGGTGCGGATTGGGCCAAATCCGTCACCAATCCGTTGCCTACGGATTGACGGATTTGTAATCCGTCACCAATCCGTTACTGTTGAAATCCGATCCGATCCGATCCTTGGAGGAGCGGATCGAATCGGATTTATCCGTTCAATCCATTACTGTACGGATCGGATCGGATCGGATTAATCCGTCCAATCCGTTACTGTGCATTACATGGAAAAAGAATAAGAAAAAATCCATAAATTTTGAAGCTACTGAATTAAAGGGGCATGAGTTGAGAGATGTATGCTTATTCTATTCATAAGGTTAATAACTCCTTACATTTTTTTTTCTTATTTTATATATATACATATATATTTATTTTTTAATTTATATTTAATGACAACGGATCGGATCGGATTGAATCCGCGGATTAAGGGTGAAATCCGCCACCGATCCGTTGCTAACGAATTACACAATTTCCAATCTGTCACCAATCCGTTGGCCTTTGGATCGGATCAAAATCCGCGGATCGGATCGGATTGGATCGGATCGACGGATTGACGGATTTTTTGTACACCCCTACAAGTCCGGGGAAGAAAATGTCTACTACCTCAGGGTGAGGGCAAGACGGTCCATCTTTGTCACTGCCTTGGGTGACTCCAACCGATATGCGGGAGACGATCGAGTATTCGTCTTGGGTGAATGGAAGTTCGGCGAGTCAGAGGTGTCAAGACTAGTCTGGATCTGTTGCCGCCTGGGGACCCCTCCAAGCATAGACCTAGATCTTTCGGCTTTCTTTTCTCTATACCTGCCGGGCTAATGTTTCTATTTGCTGTACAGATTTTCGCTAGAGAAGACTGAGGGCCAAGAGAACTGGTTAGGTGAGAAACAATGCCTGGCTCCAGCAAGTGAAGAACTTCCGAGGTCACAATACCCGAGTTGCTTGGTCACTGCTAGGGTACAAGCCGAGGTACTGTTCTTTCAATACTAATAGGAAGGTGACAAGGATAGACTCCCTACTTTTAGGGGAAGGGACGAGCTCGGAGCATGTGACCGTTGCCATCCCTACAGGACATCTGATCGAGTCCGGCGACCGGGCTTCAGCATCTCGCTCGGACTCGGGGCCTGCCGAGACCGCCGCGGCCAAAGTCGGAACCTCTTCGCAACCGAGGAGGAAAGCCGTAGTACACTCCAGCTCGGAGGAAGGAGAGGAGAGAATGTTGCGCCAACGTCGTCAGCGCTTCGTGGTGGAGGACCTGGAGGCCTTGGTTTTCGGGGACGAGGTCTCGGATGCCCCCTAGCATGCTGGTGATGCTCCGGTTTCGCCGCCTCCTGCAGCTGCTGCCGAGACCACCTCTGCCCCCTGTCTCCGGCTGCCATCGTCATCAGTGACTCACCCCCTGGGTTTTCTTCAAGGGCAGGAGGTCGAGAGAGCCCTGCCGGAGTCATGGAAAAGGGAGGACGGCCAAAGAAAAGGCCCAGGACTAAGGCATCGCCCAGTCCTCCTGCATCGCCACCACCCGTTGAGGAAGCACCCCAGTCTCCTCCGCCGGACATACAGAGACCGGAAATTGAGGGTATGCTTGGGAGGCCGCTGGTCGTAACAGACCGCGCAGGCAGTAATCCCTTGGTGGTCGGCGCACTGGGGTGAGCATGCGCCTTGCCTCAGGATATGGAGAGATGGGGAAGGATGGACAACAGGACGCTACTGCTTTCAACAATGCAGTCGGCGATCTCGGTAAATCTCTGACAAATCCTTCCAAGTGTTTAACTTCGGCATTTATCTTCCAACGCTTGTTTTTCTTCCAAAGGTGGTTCAAAAATGCCAGCTCAGCATGGGGAGGCTGGAGGAAGCAGAAACGAAGGTAGCGGAGTGGCGGCAGAGAAGGAGGAGCTGGAAAAAGCTTTAGTTGCCAATGATGAGCAGCTGAGGGAGGAGGCGAGCTAGAGCGCCAGTCTTGCCGCTGACCTCGAGAAGGCCCAGGCCAAAGTGGAGGAGTTGGAGGCGGACGCGCACCTTCTGAGAAAGGTAAATGCTGACCTGGTTACCGAGAGGAATCAGGAGAGGGCCAAGTTAGAAACTGCCTTGGCGGAGAAGGCAGTTGAACTCTAGTCTGCTTTGGCGAAGCAGAAGGCCGAACTTGAAGAGCAACATGGGGCCGAGTTCAATGCTGCTATGGAAAAAGGGGTTCGGGAAGTAACTGCGAAATACAAAGCGCAGTTACAACGGATCCGGGAGCAAGCCTGAGAGCTTGGATGGAAGGCCGCCTTGAAGAAGGTCGGGGTTCCTGGGGATGATCCTGCTTTCAGGAATCCTCCTAAGTTTCCGAGCTCGGGCTCTATCTTCCCCTCCACTGCCGACCCACCTTCTACCCTTGGACCGTCCTCTGAAGCTCCTCCAGCGGTGGACGCTACGCATGAAGCCTGTCCGGCAATCTTCAAAGCCACTCCAGCTGATCCCGAAGCAAGCCCGGCCAAACCTGAAGTTTCCCGAGAGATTGACTGTAGCACTGAAGTTGCAGCCCTTTGATTTTTTCTTTTGATTTGATGTAACAAAATTTCTATCAGTGGAACAACATTTTTCTCATATCCTGGCTGAAAATCATTTCTCTCATTTTTTACTGAAGAAATGGCTGTATGGTTTATCTGTTTTCTGCTTAAGTAGCTAGTCTCGGTAACTGAACTCCTTGTATGCCTAAAACTGGACTTTAGCTCAAGTAACTGGGTTTGGTTCAGCAGTCGGAATCTCCGGAACTTGCACCCACAGGCATTAGAAGAATGAGCTGGGCCAGACCTTTGTCCTGGCGTAAAGAAATCCACCTTAGTTCTCCAACCCAAGGTACTCTCGGACGCTGGGTCGAGGCCTTGGAACATTTTTAGCTTTTTTCTTCTCAGGTGGTAGTGTACTTGGTTCTGCAACCAAGTGTACCTCTGAGTGTTGACTCTGTTGCCACACTGTAGCTGGTGCTGTCACCGAGCTGAGGATGGCTAGTACTCTTACCGAGCCGGGGCTGGTACTGTTACCGAGCCAAATGAAGCTGACACTATTACCGAGCTGTAGCTGGTGCTGTCACCGAACTGAGAATGACTTGTACTTTTACCGAGCCGGGGCTGGTACTGTTACCGAGCCCAATGAAGCTGGTACTATTGCCGAGCTGTAGCTGGTGCTATCACCGAGCTGAATAACTTGAAGCATTTTCTTGAGAGAGACAGATCCGTTCCGAGAGATTATTTTTTCATTGATATCCAAATTTTGAATACATTTTCAGAAATAGTACTTCTTTGAGGTGCATCGCATTCTATAGCCGTAGTAACTCTTTACCCTCCATGTCCTCGAGTCTGTACGCGGATCGTCCTGCAGCTGAGAGCACTTTGAATGGTCCGTGTCAGTTAAGTGCCAGCTTGCCTTCGTTTGGGTTTTTGTCCCCGGGGAGCATCTTCTTCAGGACCAGTTCTCCAACCAAGAACCCCCTTTCTTTGACCTTCCGATTGTAGCTCCTATCCAACTGCTGCTGATAGGCGGTTAAGCGGATAGCTGCTGCCTCTCTTTGTTCCTCGGTGAGGTCGAGCTCCCGGACCAGGTTTATATCATTCAGTCCTTGATCGTAGAGCTCGGATCTCAAGGTCGGGAGGCCGACCTCAAGAGGGATCACTGCCTCTATTCCGTAGGCCAAGGAGAATGGGGTTGTCGCGGTGGAACGTCTCGGAGTGGTTCTGTATGCCCACAAAACACTCGGGAGCTCTTCCGCCAATCTTCCTTTAGCTCGATCAAGTCTCTTTTTGAGCCCGCGAGGATCACCTTGTTCGAGATTTCAGCCTCACTGTTGCTCTGCGGGTACGCAGGGGTGGAGTAGACGTTTCTGATGCCAAGCTTATGGCAGAAGTTTCTAAAGAAGTTGGAATCGAACTGAGTCCCGTTATCCGAGATTAGAGTCCGTGGGATCCCAAATCTTGTAATGATGTTTCTCCACACAAAGTTCTTCGTATCCTGCTCAGTGATGGAGGATAGAGGTTTGGCTTCGATCCACTTGGTGAAATATAGTAATCACCCTTATTCCCTGGAATTCGGTGAAGCGGTCCCACAATATCCAACCCTCACTGAGTGAAGGGCCACAGACTGGAGAGTGGGCTCAGATCCTGCGCTGGCTGGTGGAGGGAGTGTGAGAACTTCTGGCACTTCTCGCATTTTCTGGCGTAGAGCTGGGCGTCCTTTTGCATGTAGGGCTACCAATAGCCCTAGCTGATAGCTCGGTATGCCAGTGACCGACCTCCAATGTGACTGCCGCAGATCCCTTCGTGAAATTCAAACAGAAAGTCCTCGACCTTGTTTGGATGAACGCACTTGAGGTAGGGTCCGATGTATAACTTCCTGTAGAGCCCGCCATCAGGGTATAGCCAAAACCGGGCTGCTTTCAGCCTAATCTTGTGAGCTTAGTTACTGTCTTCGGGCAGCTGGTCGTCTCTTAGGTAAGCAGTGATTGGGTCCATCTGGCTTGGACCGAGATCAACACACATGAGCTGCCGAGGTGGCTGGAGCTCTATGCTTGGCTTTTCAAGTGTCTCCACTTCGACAGTTCTTCTGTTCCCAGCCTCAACAGCGGAGGCGAGGCTGGCGAGGGCATCGGCATGAGAATTGGACTCTTTGCCGATCTGCTGGACTTCGGCTCTTTCAAGTTGGGAGAGGAGTTCCTTTGCACAAGCCAAGTAGGCCGCTATCTTGTCGTCGCGAGCGTAGTAGTCTCCGCTAAGCTAGCTCGTTACTAGTTGGGAATCGCTGAAGACCACCAGATGCCGAGCTTTTAGGATTTTGGCGTTGTTCAGTCCAGCAATGAGTGCTTCGTACTCAGCTTCATTATTGGACGCCTTGAAGCCAAGTGTCAGGGCTTGTTTGATGATAGGGCCCTCCGGGGATTGGAGGACTATGCCAGTGCCAGCCCTTTTGGACGTTGAGGATCCGTCAATGAAGACCTTCCAAGCTGAGTCAAGGAATTGTTTCCAAGACCGCTCTTGTTCCGTCTCGGTGACTGCCTCCATATCCTTATTGCCCCCAGTTCGGTGTCGAGCAATGTCGGTGCCGAACTCGGAGAGGTGAACACTATAATGAAGTCTGCCAAAACCTGGGCTTTGATGGCCGTTCTGGGTTGATACTTGATATCATATTGTCCCAGTTCGACATCCTATTTTGAGATTCTGCCAGAGAAGTCCGCATTCCTGAAGAGTGTCTTGAGAGATGTTCTGTAATAACCACGATAGTGTATGTTCTGGCTTAATGGCCGTTCTGGGATGATACTTGATATCATATTGTCCCAGTTCGACAGCCCATTTTGAGATTCTGCAGGAGAAGTCCGCCTTCCTGAAGAGTGTCTTGAGTGGATGTTCTGTAACAACCATGATAGTGTATGTCTAGAAATAGTGGGAGAGTTTGCGAGAAGTACTGACGAGTGCTAATCCAGACTTCTCTAGCTACAAGTACCTGGTCTCGGCGTCAAGGAGGGTCTTGCTCGTGTAGTAAACAGGCCTCTGTTGACCGTTTTCTTCTTTGATGAGTACCTAGCTCACCGCATGATCCGAGACCGCTAGATACAAGTACAGCATTTCGCCTTGCGTTGGAGTTGACAGCAGCGGTGGTGAAGACAGATAATGCTTGAACTGCTGCAGGGCTTGGTCGCAGTTCGGCGTCCACTGGAACTTGGAGCTTTTCCGCAGAAGCTGAAAGAATGGTTGGCACTTATTGGAAGCTCGGCTGATAAAGCGGTTGAGTGCGGCAGCCATGCCAGTCAGTCTCTGAACTTGCTTCGCCGAGGTAAGACTCTGCACCTCCTGGATCGCTGTGATCTGGTCCGGGTTTGCTTCATTCCCTCTTCTCATGACCAGGCTCCCCAAGAATTTGCCGGAGCCGACGCCGAATGCACATTTGGACGAGTTCAGCTTCAACTAGAACTGCCGGAGGATATCAAATGTTTGACTGAGGTCTACCAAGTGGTCCTGTGACCTTTTAGACTTGACCACAATGTCGTCAATGTAGACTTCCACCGTTTTGCCTAGCTGGGCCGGGAATATCTTAGTGACCAGCGCTGGTACGTCGCTCCCGCGTTCTTTAACCCAAAAGGCATGACTTTGTAACAGTAGATGCCTCGGGGGCGTGATGAATGCGGTTTTCTCCTGGTTAGGCTCGGACAGCAGGATCTGATGGTAACCTCGGTACGCATCAAGAAAACTCATCCGGTCGTGTCAGGCAGTGGCATCAATCAACTGGTCGATCTTCGAAAAGGTGAAGCTGTCCTTGGGGCAGGCTTTGTTAAGGTCGGTGAAATCTACGCAAACCCTCCACTTCCCGTACGGCCATGTGAACCTGTGATGACTCGGCTTCGCCAGGCAGTATGGCCATCAGGCATTGTTTGGCCATGTGCTAGTCGCCCCTGACCGTAACCACTTCTATTCGGCCGGACTGGTTTTCCAATGGAAACTTAAGCTTTTGGTGGCGGGTGGAGGCATGGCTTCCATGCTATGCAGCCAAGTCCTCCCCATTATTACATTGTATGGGGATGGTACGTCAACCACCAGGAAGTTGGCTTGCTTGGAGGCGCCACCTACTTAGACTTTGAGGGAGATTCTACCCTTATGGTACACTGGCTTCGAGCTAAAACCCACCAGAGGGGTGCGGGTTACCTGGAGATCATCATCATTAAGCCCCATCTTCTTGAAGCAATCATAGTAGAGGATCTCTGACGAGCTCTCGG
This sequence comes from Persea americana, assembly GCA_029852735.1. Classification (NCBI taxonomy): domain Eukaryota; kingdom Viridiplantae; phylum Streptophyta; class Magnoliopsida; order Laurales; family Lauraceae; genus Persea; species Persea americana. The sequence goes on from CM056809.1 coordinate 97,371,226, forward strand.
GATCCACCAGTACTCTCTGAATCAAGAAGTTCTTTTACTTCAATGTGAGAACTAGAGGATCGTCGTGGGGGAGCTGGACGCCATCTAGGTCCCTATCTGAGAACCAGATTTTGGACCCCTCTGTCCGCACTTTCTTCGCAGCGAGCTCCAACTCGGCAGTCATCACCTGCTTCTGGTGGGAGGCACTCCTGGCCTCAGCACGGGCTTGAGAGCTCCCCTTTGGCAGAGGGGTAAGGTGGATGACATTGATGATGCCCTCTGGTTTATCGCTATTGTGGCCGTCGTTATCTCGGTGGTGAGGTCGGCTGTTGTCTCTGCTCTCTTCCTTGACGTAGTCCGGCAAGTGCCCGTCCTTCACGAGATTTTCGAGGTTAGCCTTAAAGGCTTTGCAGTCCTCGGTTTTGTGCTCATTTTGTTTGTGGTAGGCACGGAACTTGTTCTGATCTCGGGAGGACGGGTCACCTTTCATCGGTTACGCCCACTTGAAGAATGACTGCGTCTTGGTCTTGCTGAGGAGCTTGTAGATCGGCTCCTTGAAGATCGTGTTCATAGCTTTGTAGGAGGTGGCTTCAAGTTTAAACTTCTTGCCGCCCCCCGAGGTGGGGATCGAGGCCGCTACTGAAGTGGACGGGGGCCTATGTCAATCCGACTCCTCCCTCGGGACGATCTCTTGTCCTTCTTAAACGAGATGTCTTCCTGGTAGAGGCCAAAGTTCTCCCTGCCTCGAGCCTCGACTTCTTCTGCTATGATGAACTGGTTTGCCCGGGCCATTAGAGCTTTCATTGTGACCACGGGGAAGCGCACCAAGTCCGTCCGCAGCTCGACGCCCGACCGCAGAGCCTGCTGGAAGGATTTGACAGCCACCTCATCAAAAGCGCCTTCGATATGGCTGTAAACTATCTAGAATCTCTTGGCAAACTGGGTGACGTTCTCATTCTGCTGCATTTTGAGGGTCATAAGGTCAGCATCCGTTTTGGGGATGACCCTATGGGCCTAGAACTTCTCCAGGAAAGAATTCCGGAGCTGTCACCAGCTTGAGGTGGAGCCCTCGGGAAGCGAGCAGAACCATCTCAGGGGGAGGTCTCCTAAACTGGAGATGCGCTGCAGGGTCCGAGATTCCATTATAGAGGACGAACCTCGGGACGTTGAACTTCTCTGGAATAGAAAACTTTCTTACCTCCTGAGAGAAGGGAGACACGCCGAAATCCTCTGCTTCGAAGGTGCTATACCGATCTCGGGTGATGCCAGCGATCTCCATATTTTACCGAATGGTCTGCTTAATCTGCTGGTCGAGCCATTCCTTCAAGTCGCTCTCATCCTCCAGCTTCTGGCGTTGCTTCTTGGATCCTTTGTGCAGATGGTTGCTACTGGAGCCTTCATCATACAGGCGGTCACGCCTCTTGTTGTTGAGGATGTGCCTCAGATCCTGCTCCGCCGAAGGAGGAGCCTGACCATGCCTAGGAGGTGGACTAGGAGCCTCGCTACGTCTGGGAGGTGGACTCGGAGCCCTCCTTCTCTCCCAGAGCTGCTGTCGAAGTTGTCGGATAAGCTCATCCTTTTCCTGGATAACAAGGTTCTGGGCCCTGATATCTTCCAGGAGAGGGTCATCGTTGTCGTCGGGGTTGGCTTGATGATGGGACTGAGACTTGGCCAGTGCTGACACCTCACCTTGCTTGGTGGATGATTTCTCACCTCGCTTGGTGTGTTCCTTGCTCTGGTGGGGTTGTTTTAGTGGTGGAGCATCTTGACGGGAAGGTGTTGTCACCCCCCTTGACGATGAGCCTGACTTGACCTTGACGCTCACGGCGCCAAACCTTCCTCCGGACCTTCTTTGTCGAAGGGGAGGAGGTGGTAGTTTCTGTGACAGTATAGGCTGTAAGGACGGGCCCTTGGATGATCTTTCACCGTTTTTGGTCTTTGGAGGCATGGTATTTGTAGATTTTGTTCAATCGTTCCCCACAGACGGCGCCAACTGTAAGTGCAAAAAACGACACCCACTTAATTAGGAGGAAATAGAATTTTGATCATGGGAAAGACTGAACGCCGGAGACTTGAAAAGGAATGAAATGAGCTGGGGTCAGAGGCCCTGGCTACCGTCAACCAAAAGCACTCTGATGCCTAAGTTAGTCCTGGAAATTTAGCAGGGGATGAGTGGAGGAGAGAAATGAGAATGTACATGTGTTTTTTGTATTGCGTACCTTCATGGGGCTGATCCCATATGTATTTGTAGACGGAATCCTCTTCATTCTCTTGGTGAGTGGGGGTAGGTGGGGTAAGGTCCCATCAGGCCTTACCCTGACACCCAGTGGTAGGTAAAAAGGGAACATCCCATCGGAAGTTTTCATTCCCCTTGGACACGTGACGGAATGATAGAGGCAACTTCTTATCTCCATAATGCGCCACCCTATCTATCAGAGCGTGCCCGTACTTCTCATAGGAGTGCGATGGCTCACCTTCGGCCTTCAGTTCCTTTACTGAGACCATGAATGGTCTTGCCAAACTGGTACTCCTGCCGAGTTAATACTCTGCCGAGCTGACACTCTTTGCCGAGGTACAGAACTGTGTTTACCGAAATCAAGGCGACCAGCTGGTACTGTTATCGTGGTTTAGCTTAATCTCAGTATTATGGTATTTTACCCACACATCTTATATATCATAATTTATAATATCATTATTATAAACTTTTTAATCTGTTTTTAGAACATACTTTATTAATAGACGAATCTATCGATCAAACAAAATAAATAAAAAATGAACCTCATTTAAAGGCCACCTACAATGTCAGTAATAGGAGAGTTTTTTCGGCTAGCAGTAGAAAATACACAAACCTTGATAGCGTACTTTATTGCCAGAAATTTCTATAAAAAATCTTCACATGAAATCCAAAACATGATTAGAACGATCACTGCTGACTCTATGATATTCTGGTAAACCAATCGAACTCTTCAAGCAAGACTTTTCGTCTTTCATGGTTGAATCATGGAGAGCCATTGGAAGAGAAGGAGGCGGCAAGGTGCAAAGAGACACCTAAAGAAGAAGAGAGGAGTAACTGGAGGAGTTGTAGGTCCGAAAAGAAGAGTAATGTTATCACATTTTGTGGAAACGTTTTGAGAGGTCTAGTAGGAGAACCGTCTCCCGGGTTATCGTAGAAAGTGGGAATCGTGGATAGAGGGGGACCCGGGAGTCAAAATAAATAAGCAGTGAAAATCGAAGTTGAAATTGGGATTTGATATGGCGTTATATAGTCTATAGTTGTTACTGTTATAATGTTCTCCGGAGGACGCAATTCAGTACCGCACAACGAGAAGAGAAGGAAAAATAAATTAGTAAGAACATCGATCGAAGCTAAAACCCACTGCACTATCCAAAGACAAACACCCTCCATAACTACAGATAGGGAAGTATTCAAAAAAGCTTGGGTGCCGCTGCCTTATATTTGGATAGAGCATCTCCAACCTTATTAGCCGTCAGATTTTTTATCATCGGTTTCTTCTGAAGAATCATAAATCTCAGCAGAGAGCAGGGTGTTCTGGAAGCATCAGACTATCCCCTCCAAGCTCCAACTACCAGCTTTTTTGGTTTTGTAACGTCTTCAACAACGGAAGAGGAGGTGGGAGATTCTCCGACGTAGATGGCAACAAAAACAGGGCATGATAGCCTCTCCAATAATTGTTAATAAAGAGGTCCAATTATATATCAGTCAGCTGGTTCATCCTTTTTTCCCATGCCTACACGGCTACACGTAAAATCGTACTATTAATTTGATTTTATCATACAAGTATGCCAGACAAAGCCTTGACCTTGGAAAAGAGGCTGGGGTCAAAGAAACTTGGACCTGGCCTGACCAGCCTCTGCTCAACCGTCCTGATCACTTGAGATGAAACCAGGCCCTTGGGGAGAGAGAAATTAGGGTTTTATGATATTTAATTTCCAATCAATAAATGTTTCTGAACGTTGATTTGTAGCATGCGCGTCTTATGTACCATTTCGACAGTTTAGAATGAGATAAACCTATAAATATGTAACACGTATGTATGATCCACTGAAATTCGTACTCTGTCGAAGTACCATAATCTTCCTCACATGGGTGTAATAGTTACCGTTGTCCAGGGGACATAGATCATTCAGGACTTAATTTGGTAGTGCGCATGACCATGGAGGAATTTTATCCCTTCATGAGAACATGTGCAGAGCCAGAGAGACTCCGAATGTAGTTGTAAATTTGTGGATCTAACCATTATTTCAAATGGATAAAAAAAACCAAGCCATTGGAGTTTTCAAAAAGTGCATTAGTTTTTTTTTTTTTGGGGGAATTCATCAATTTTACTTTTAAGAAATAATAAAAAGAAAGCTTTTTAGGGCATATTTGTTGGCCCTATATAATTGCTATGAGTTTCAAGCAATGCCTTCATCTCAAAGACAATAAATTCTAACGGTTGAGATTGATTTTAGAGATTTTTATTAAATAACTAAGTTTAAACTATGAATAAACGGTCTTATGAAGGAAAATAATGAAATGACCATGAAGTTGTTCGTACTTTTTTTTTTATTACAAGAATATCAAAATTGACAAAATCATCAACTAAGTTGACGGTGCCATCAAGTTGGTTGGTGATATCATCGACTCCTTGGAATTGTTTTTTCCTTTTTTTTCTTCTTCAGCGGCTGACATGCACTTTGATCAATTCTGTTTAATGGGTTGTTGTCATTGGATCAGTTAATTTCCTTTTTTCTCTTTGTTTTATGTGAATTTCATCTAGTTTGTTTAGTAATACTTTCCCCTTTTCTTGAAACGTAGGTATTGCTGTTGTCTATGTTATAGGATGTTGTAGAATCTTTTTTTGATATGGATGGCGTTTGGACATTATTTTTGACCGATGGATATTGGCATTTTAAAAAAAATGGTTTGTTTTCATTTTTATACTTTCTTGGTGGGTTATGAGGATTATATCTCTATTTATCGTTCTTTACTCTAATTGACTTAGATCCTACATGCATGAGTCTTGATCGAGAATGATGTTCTTTTCTTGTTTTTCTTCTAGGTTGTGATTTTTATTTTATTTTTATTTCTTCTTGTGGTGAGAAATGAGTCTCCCAAGCTAAATTATCTTTTTGGGTTATTTTCATCAAATTTAGTAGGGTTTACCTTTATTGAAGTCGAAGTCAAAGATGCAGGCGACAAGCTCTGTTTCTGGCACCACCCTAGAAGAGGGCGTGGTTGACTCTCTTATGATGCTTTCTAGAGACATTTGGATGAGAGATTTCAGGAAAAACATGTTGGAGAAATCTAAAAACGACAAGGAGAATGAGATAGAGCATGAAGAAGAGCGGGAAGAAGAACAAAAGGATAAGATATTGTCTTGGAAGGAGGAGTAAATACTAATACAGAACATGCAAGAAGGTTTTGTTCGATCTTATTAGGCATTGGGTGGGCATAGAGTGAGCCACAAGAAGATCAAAACCTCAAACAATCGAAAAACGAGAAGAGAAGTTGTAATAGAATGACAACATCGTCAACCATTTTGATCGTTTGAGGTTTTGATATTCATTAAACCTCTAGAAATTACCATTGGTGATAATTTTAGTCTCAAATTTTCATTTAAAAAAATGTACAAACAACTTTGCTGTCATTTCATTATTTTTCTTCACAAAAATATATTTAATAAGAGTCCAAGCTTAATTATTTCATAAAAAACTCTAAATTTTATAAATGAGGCAGCTTTAGAGAAATTTGTTGCAATTAATGAAATATCTTAAAATCTGAACTTAAATCAAAGTATCAAAATAATTTGGTGGGGGGAAGAAGGGATGTTGCCCAATTCAATCTACATTATTGAACCAGCTATAAAATAATTCGACATAAAAAAACTATTGTAAGCCAGCTCAACCTTCAACAACCAATTGACATAAGCAAAGTATAACCCATGAATTTATGAAATTTTGTAATCTATGAAATCTCATTCATAAAAATCATACAAAAATAATTGTAGAGGAGATAAAAGCTATCAAATTATTCTTTTTATCGAATGATAAAACTTAGAAAATATCTTAATTTTATTCTCAAGCGAAGTATAGAACAATGCTGAATTGAAAAAAATTTGTTGAGCCTAACAGCCACTAGTAAGGCTCATAGGGAAAAAAATATGAAAAAGGAATCGATGAAATTCAAATAGAATTTTAAACTTCTTTTTAAACTAGGAGTAATTTGATTACAAAAAATAAAACAGAATATAAACGTGAGTTCTTACTTGAACAAAAATTTGGAAACTTTAGTCTAATACATTAAGAGCTAATTAGATCAAAGTCTAAAATAAGGGCCCTGATTTATAAGTTTTAATTTACGTTAATGTGTTTAGTAAAATTAAAAAAGCTCTCCTTACAATATGGTATTTGGCAAAGTGCTTAATAAAGAGGCATATCTTTATCATTTCCCATGAGGTCTGCTTTTACAAGCACAACATTAGAACATGGGCCCACCTTTTGAGGACACGAGAGACATAGAACATGAGAGCCACCTTTAAGAATTACAATGGGGAATCACTTTTTTGAATTATTGTACACAAGTTCCCTCTTTAGAGATTATTATAAAATGGGGATCACCTTTATGAGTTCCATAGGAGGCTCACTTGTATAGGAATTAGAAGATGGGGGCCCATGACTTGGGAATTACAATCTGAGCCTATTTTAGGAATTACAACAATGACCCATGTAGAAATTATTATACATGTGATCCACCTTAAAAACTCTTGACACGGGACTTGCCTTTATTTGAACTACGATGTGGGCTCGCCTTTATATGAGCTATAATTTGGGTCGAATTAAGGAGGGACTGCCATTTAGCTAAAAAAAGGAGATGCCATCAATTTATTTTTAGAGAAGACAAAGCTTTTGACACTCGAATAACTCTTAAAAATAGAAAAATACAGTAAGAGGTTTACCAAATGCTTTAGGGTCCATTTGTGCAGAGGGAAGCTGAAGCGGAAAAGGAGACGACAGTGTGCCGGATTTTCAGGCACCTTCCTTGACTTGTTCAATGTGCAGGGAAGGTTTCCATGGATCATCAACTTCTAGCACGTTTTGAGTATTTGTTTTCCCCTTCAAGCGAGGATTCAGATTTTCCATCTCTCCCAATCGGAAAGGAAGTGCCGTGGAAGAAGAAAAGAAAGGCAGTTTCCCTCTTCAGCGGCGCGTAAGAGTAGGGCTTCCATGTGTGTAAGAGAATATTCTCTTAATATCTAAACAAACAGTTTCAAATTAGAAAAAATAAAAAAATTAAAGAACTTTTTTAGAATTTTCGAAACAACCCTTAAAATTTGTCTCCAAATCCAAATCCAAATAAAAAGGGGACTGGCTGACTCCCCGTTGAGTATTTCGTTTTACCCAGAAAAAACTTTGTACTTTTGCAAGTAGTCTCTTCGCGGACCAGGGATTCCCCAACTTCTCCGTGGACTACCAATCATTTCCGGATCACATAATCTGGAGAGGGGGAGGGAGGGAGGGAGGGGAGCAGTCAATAAAAGCAGGAAACTTTTAAGTGTCCTCCTTCGCGTTCTCCTCTCATTCTTTCACCTAATTGGACATTTCACAGACTCTTATTATCTCTCTCTCTCTCTCTACGTTATTACATTTCCAGGAGGAGGAGGAGGAGGAGCAGCAGGAGTAGTAGTAGGGTTCGTCTTTTGTCCCTTTTTTTGTGTTTTATTTGCCAGTCCTCCCCGCCCGGCTTCTTTATTAATGCCCTCTCTCCGCTCTTCAAACTTTCTGTTTTTGGAAAGCAGTCCTTCCTCTTCTTCCAAGCTGTAGGGATAAAGAAAAAGGTGATTTGTTTTTCCTAACCCTAGCTCCCAATTCTTTGGCAAGTGAAACAGAGGGGAATTTCTAATCCTAGTTTCCCTCTCTCGTTTGTGTTTATCCTCTTTTTCTTGCAGATCAGATCTGCCCAAGCCGATGCGTGAGTCATGAGTTCTGTTTGATACCTGCTGTTGATGCCTAGTGGTTTTTTAGTTTTAACTTTATTACTTGTGGGGTTTTGGTGTCTCTATCAGGGGATTTTGGATTTTTACCCTTTTGCGCTAAGGGATTTTAGGGTTTTTCCGTGATGTCCTTACTCATTAAGGGCTTTTGGAGCTGGTTATGGGTATTATAGGGGAAGATCTGGTTAGGGTATTTTGTACTGTTAATTACTTCTTACTATTTCTGGGTTTTGCTGATGACTACAGATTTAGCTGGTTCTGTAGTATTTGTTGGCGTGGTTGTTACTAGCTCGCCTGTCCTAGGTGTTCTAATTTTCCAGGGGACTTATTTTCAATTCAATCTGTCTGTATATTTCCTATAATCTCATGTTATGCTTTATGTATGTGTACTTTTTTTAAAATTTTATTTATAAAGTTGCTTTTAAGATTGGGTGCTATGATCTCAAAATTGAGCATGTTATATTGACCATGTATCTCCTGATCATGCTTTATGTCTGTGTAACCTTTTTTTTTTTTTTTGATGCATTTGCTTTTAATATTGGATTATATGATGTCAAAATTGAACATGTTATATTGAACATGTATCTCCTGTTTTTCCTGAGCATTATTTCTCTTGGCAGGCTGCTCTTCCTAGTCCTATCAAATTATTTATCTGATCTTTCAGGTCAGACATGAAAAAAATCATATTAAGGTGCAAGCATCTTAAGTTCACCCGGACTAATCCATAGTAACGTAGGGTGTTGGGAGTTATTTTAATTTTACTGCATTGTAAAACCCCTTTCATGGATATTATTTATTTATATATTTAATTGTTATTGGCAATGTTTTATCATTTGATTCTTATGCACATTAGGCTTAATGAAACCTATGCTTGTACATAACTGTTTTATTGTCAAGTTTGGGCTGAGGAGCTGCTTCATGCTCAATATTGGAAGCTTAAGTAAGAGATACATGATAATGATACCGGTCAAGCCGTTTGGAATCCCTGCTGGAGGTTGCTCTGACTGTCAATACTGCAAAAATCTCCTCTTATAGAGCATCACAGTCATTCAGTTGTTGGCTTGCAAGTGCGCAGCAAAAGAACATTTGGTTGATTGCACATCCAATCGCAACAGTGGAAAGTCCACCTGGTGAAAGGTTTATATGATTTGTGCATATTATGGACAAGGCTTTTACCCATCTGCTAATCCGATTAGAGTGTCTTCCACGCGAACAAGTTGGTCCATTGATATTTTTGTTCCACCTGCACCAATGCTGGTTGGACTGAATATGCTAATAACGCGGATTCAGCATCATGTATTCTTTCATCAATATGTATGCCACCTTGGATTTGAGTATTGGCCTGTACTTGCCTTATGTAACTCATCATCTTTCCTGTTGGGTGTTCGCTTAAAAGAGATTAGGACATCAAGGGCTAGTTGAAATTCCATCTTGAAGCCCCATGAATGAAGGACATAGATCTTGTTCCCATGTTTCATGTTGGACATGTGATATATGCTTGAAGATTAAAGACGAACAACACGGTCCCACCACGGGTCCAACACATGTTCAAACAAGGCATTGGGAGAGAGAGAGCAAGCTCCGCTGGGGCAGGGGTTGGATCGGGGGACCTGATTATTTTTCCAGAAAGCCATATTCAGTGGAGATAGGGATGGCAATGGGTCGGGTTTAAATGGGGTCCTGCCCCAACCTGCTCCTATTAGGGTCAGGTCTGGCTATGGGTTGGGTAGGTATGGGTTTTGAAATTCCGACTCGAGTTTGTGCCTGGCCTGCCCCATTTTTCTTTGATTGATATATAATTCTGTAATTTTTTTTGCAGAAAATTCCAAATTCCACCAGCACAAGTGGGCATTGAGCAATGACTTACTATTAAAGGTCATGGGTTCAAATCCTAAGGGTTGCCTGATTTATTTCAATTCATACCTGTTATGAGGCAGGTGCGGCACCCAGGCCCTCAACCCATCACGAGTTGGGTATGGGGCAACTTATGTGTCATACTGTTTGTGTATGGTTGGCCTAAACCCGATCTGTTTGTGTACGGTTGGCCTAAACCCGATCTGTAACCGGACCCCGTGCTGTCTTTAGTTGAAGATTGCTCTTTTATCTGGATGTCGTAGTCATCCCAAGTGATAATAGCCATGGTTCTCAGGTGTCAGTCATGTTTAATTAATATGAAAGACTGCTCTTTTATCTGGAAGTCCCAGTCATCCCAAGAGATAATGGTCATGATTCTCAGGTGTCAGTCGTATTTATTTAATATCAAAGCTAGATTGTTAGTTATGTTGCTAAGCTGTTAGCTTTGTTGATCAACCCATTAGTGGTCCAAATGAAGAAGTCTTCTAATTTTTATTTTTGAAAACTATGTGAAATTGTTGTGGGCGAATTATAAGTAAACTAGGAAATCGTGACTAGTTTTGCAACAACAGGAATAACCTTTTTCTGTATGTATTATTTGGCAAAACCCAGAGTCAATGAAATGTTGGTTTTTGTTTTTAGGCTCCTGTGTTTGGGGAAGACTCCTGACCTCTGAAGAAGGTGCTGACTCCCCCATCTCGATGTTGATTCCAAGGGAGCCCTAGGTGCTGACTGCTGACTCTAGGCTGCTCAAAGCAGAAAAATCCTGTGTGCTAACTCTCATGCCTATCCTGCATCCATGCATGCGGGCTTCTGGTGGTTCAAATCCTGGTTGGTTAACTAGCTGCTGCTTTCCTCCTAAAAAGATGTCATTTAAAAAATATCAATATCATAATTTAATTTTCAGGCACTAACAGCGATGTATCTTCAGTCATTTAATCAGCATTTATTTGGTACCGCCCAAGGGATGGGAACTGCCACCTTGATTGTGACCAGTGTGATGGTGAAGGCATTCTTCCGTTAGGGGAGAGTTCCTGGGATTGAGGTTATTTGAGGGCTGTACTGGTTTTATTGTTTGTCTTCATTAATGGTATATGTATTCCTTTTTAACCAAGAAGGGGGTGGGAAGTTGGGAACTGTCCATCTAACTCACACTCTTGTGGGGGTTCATCTACAAATGCCAAGTTTAGTTTTAACTTTTTGATATACCAAGTTTTTTCTTATTCACATGCAGGTTTGGGTTTGGATTTGGAATGTGCCCCCTATATGTGAAGCCTTTGAATTCTATGTATCTTTGGCTTATATGATGCATTTCCAGTGTTCCATAATACAAATCATTGATATTATGATTTGGCGTTGCAGGTGGCTGTACTATGAGTTAGACTTGTTCACAGAAGCCTTGCATCTTGCTCCTCAGGAATGTCATTATTCTGTCAGAGTACCAGGGAGCCAATAGTAATGCTTTAATGTTCATGAATGCTATCTTTCTGGTAACTGAGGAAGAAATTTTTTTGTCAAAATACCGTGTTATCATGCAAACAAATGTGTTTTAACGAGAATCTACAAGGGTCAATCTCTGGGACTGCGCATCAAAGGTTTGTGAGACTTGGTACATTGAGGTCATCCCGACCTGGATGTGTTTCGGTTTGTCTATTTGCTTTAAGGAGTGGGGATCTTTCTCGGCCATTTCCGTGGATACGTGCTATGACAGTTAACTATGGAAGTTATAAATGTCTAGATGGATAACTTGTAGAGGGATGCGTCAATCGCATCCCTAAACACAGTGACTGCGTAATCTCATGCTTTGCTGATCTCAATACCTTTTGAATCTCCAGCTGCGTGGAAGGTTTTGTTTGAGTGGGCTCCTTTTGTAGGAATTGCTAATATTGCCTCCAAATATGGATACTGATAATTATAGCGCCACCAAGATTTCTTGTATAGTGCCTCGGCTGTTCCCATCCCTTGGACCTGCCCTTCTAATTTCTATGGGATACATTGACCCTGGGAAGTGGGCTGCAGCTGTTGAAGGGGGAGCTCGTTTTGGGTTTGATCTTGTTTTACTGGTGCTTGCTTTCAATTGCTCTGCCATCTTCTGTCAGTACATTTCTGCTTGTGTTGCTGTGGTCACTGGAAAAAATCTTGCACAGGTATCCTTACACTTTTGTTCTCATTAAATGTTTCTTTTGATTTTGTTCATTCATGCATGTATAATGTTTTCGCTTTCTATCTTTTCCTTCGTGTGGGAAGGAGAATCATCATCATCATCATTATTTTCTGGGAACCCTGGTGGACCTGGGACCCTCTTAGCCAAGCCCCAGTGGTCAGGGAGGGGTAGTTTTGAAGAGAATTTACTTTGATCATTTGACATCTGTTTCGAATTTGCTTAGTTATTGTCCTTAACCTCGCTGGGTTTTCTATTCGAAACCATTACTTGTTTATTCTCAAAATTTATATTAGTAATAAGTTATATTGTCTGTGCAATAATGTAGATTTGCAGCGAGGAATACAATAGGCCCACATGTATATTATTGGGTGTTCAAGCAGAGCTATCAGTGATTGCTTTGGAACTAAATATGGTAAATATTTTTATTGCTCACTCATGCATTTCTGTATTCTCCAAAATGTTGAAAGTGAAAACATGTACGTACCCATTCAATGATCACAACTGTTTTTTACTTAAGATCTAATCTTTATTTTTATTGGCAATGACAGATTCTAGGAATTTCATATGGGCTCAATCTTCTTTTTGGTCTGGACATGTTCATATGTATCCTTTTGTCTGCCAGTGATGCTGTTCTTTTTCCATTTCTAACTGCCCTCATGGTAAGCTCAATTGCTTATACTCTCCTCTATTAGTGTTGCAAAGAAAATATGCCCTCATTGAGATAGCTGTGACTGGCGTTTGTTTTCTCAGGACAAATGCAAGACCGAAATGTTGTTTATAAGCGCAGCAGGACTTGCGTTGTCATTTTATGTGATTGGAATACTCACCAATCAACCAGAAATTCCACTTATTGTGGATGAGATATTTCCAAGGTTGAAAGGAGAGAGTGCATATACACTCATGAGTCTGCTTGGTGCAAGCATCATGCCTCATAACTTTTACCTTCATTCTTCTATCGTACAGGTACCTCTCTCCCTAACCCTCCTCTCTCTCTATATATATATGTATGTATGTGTATGTGTATGTGTGTGTATCCCATTCATTTTTATTTTGTTGACCTTGACATTGTTATCTGTTTCTGGGTATCTCAAGAGACTCATACCCTGGTTGAGCAGCGTTAGATTTGGTTGGGTCTTTGCTAACTGCAGCACCATGGCACCTCTAACCTTATTAAACTACCCAACCGGCCGATGAAAGGTCGAATTCAGCAGGGCTGCAGGCACGAAATGCCGATCAAATATGTTAAAGGAAGCCTAAAAAAAGGCGGGCAAACACTCCTTGGTTGTGAGCCAAACTGTCTGAAATGATTAGGCAGTTTCTACCTGCAAAAGAGGCAGGGTAAACAAACAACACAGAGCATAGGGACCTGTTAGGCATCGATCCTGAGCTGTTTGTATATCATAGTTATGTTCTATGATTCTATCCTTGCTTGTGAACTTCTGCTACTCAGGTTCAATAATCAATGTCCTTTTCGACATTGAACTTAAGCAGCTAATGCTTGCTACTGTATTATCAAAAGTTGTGGTCAATCACTGTACCTTTTATGTATAAAAAAAAATAATGTTGCTTTTTAAGAAAGGATTGTGAATTTATTTATTTATTCTAAACCGGACCTTATTTTTTAATGATGTAACAGCAGCAGCAGCAGTGGCAGAGACTACGAAGCATTTCTACTGGCACCTTTTGTCATGAACATCTTTTTGCCATCATGTGCATTTTCAGTGTCATTTTTTTAGTTAATTTGGTGGTGATGCTCTCGGCAGCAACTGTCTTCCATAGTGCTGGTCTTCCTGTTTCTTTCCAAGATATACCTTTCTTATTGGACCAGGTTTACTTCCTACCCTCACGAGCAAATTTTTCTACAAGTGATACAGATTTTTAGCTCAACTTTTAAAAATTGCACTGTTATTTTTAAAAAATTATGCAATGGATCCACCTTGGATAAATCCATGCTAGTCATACCAATTCTAAATTGGTACTCATCCAATCTTCACTCCACTCAAAGTAGGGCTCACTGGGAGTGATCACATCGATCACATTCTTGAATGTGAATTTGGGGCAATGCCTAGAAATCCAATGTGCGTGATATGTGCGGCTTGAATTAATGAATGATGAGCCCATTCTACTGATTTGCGAAGTAGAGCTTAAGCGGTGGAGACTGCTATGTATTTGTGTGTGTGTTTTTTGGTCTCTCTCTCTCTCTCTCCTCAAGTTCTCTAGAATGCCTCATTTCTTCACACATTATTTGATATAGTGTGCTCCATGCTTATTATAAGAAAGATAAGCACTCCACCTTTTCAGATAACATGTTCCTCATGCGATCAATCTACCCCCTTTGCACTCTTTACCATTCTATGAATTGGTAGTCAGCCTCATTCGATACTCATCCAACCTATATGCACCATTGGATTGAACTTCTATAAACATGCAACTTATAATAAACTTCAGAGCCAATTAAATCAAGCGTTAGGATAGTTTGATTGGGCTGATTTTTGGTCAACTTAAAATTTTTTTTGAATGGTAATGCAATTTAATTAGAAGCAAATCAGCATAGGAGACATATATTGAGAAGCAAAAGGAAAAAGAAAGCCAAACCCCAAAGCTGCTGCTTACTCAATAAGCGAAATACAATTATCAATTACAAGATTATCGCTCCCGACACCCAATTTTGCTAGAGCATCAGCCGCCCCGTTTGCGGACCGCTTAATGTGATTAAAGGACACTTCCAGCTTCGAGACCAATACCGCCACCTCGCCACACAAATCCGCTAGGCGCCAGGGAGGATTAGAAGAACCAGAGGCCCATCTTATGGCACATAAAGAGTCCCCTTCCACAATGAAGTTCCTAAAATCCAACTTGTCAGTTCCACAACGAAGTTCCTAACCAGAGGCCCATCTTATGTTATCATAGAAAATTCTGGAAATTTAGTGACCATTCAAAAAAAAAAAAAAGGAATTTTAGTGTTCCTCTCTTTCCGAACACTCCAGAGCACAATAAATGGGACCATATTCCCTGTAACATGTCCCCATGAAAAATGGGAAAATTCCACTCTGTAATCAATCTATTAGTTCCACAAGGGTTCCTTGTGCTATCCAAGCCACAGACAAAGAAATAATGCCATATTTTTTGCAGTAATTTTTAAATTGTAGTGGAAGTTAAGACAGGCGGTCTATTCTTTCCTTGAATCTTGTCCATCACTCTCTTGAAGAATGCATGGGGAATCATTGTTTTCTTTTGTTGAGGGTATCTTAGGTCCTTAGCCATCCAATTAAACCACCTGAACTCTGGGTGGTATACTGCTGTGGTGCTATAAATGAGCCGGGTTAGGATCAATTAAATGTATCTCAATTTATAAACAGAATCGAAGACAACTTCAATATGACCCAATGAAAAAGAAATGTGAGAAAATCCGGGTCCATCCGGCGCAGGTCTTACATATTAGTGAATGAACACAAATGTACTCCATATCTCCAAATTTAGTTGTATGCATGCTGAAAATGGCTCTAGTCTTGGTCCATAGCATGTGCGGCCCAGTTAATAATTTGATCACAGGGTCTGGATATTGATCTAACGCAATGAGCACCACATGTGGTTGCAAACCTGGATTCAACAGGACTACGAAATCATTGGGTTGACCTGGCTGTTCCAATTTTATGCATGTTTTCCAATTTATATTTTCAGACCTATTATTGATAAACTTGTCTGTCTAAAAGCATTTTGTGTTTTCAGATCCGGATTAAATATAATTATATATATATAATGCAACTTATAAATGAACTAAGGATTGCACTGGATTTCGGGTTCCTTTTTGTTAAATCTGCTCACCTGCTTCTGATTATATTTTGCCTCCAAGATGTTTACATTCTTGTGTTAGAAGACTAACTGAATCCTTCTTTTGTGAAGTTAGTATGCTAAATAAATAATTGTTTTAACTTGTTCTTAGACTGACTCATCGCATCCTTTCTTTCAGATATTGCGGAGTCCTATGGCACCTTTTGCCTTCTTTCTGGTCCTTTTCTTTTCCAGTCAGGTCACTACATTAACTTGGAATATTGGTGCACAAGTACTCGTGCATGATTTCTTTGAAATCACTCCACCTGTATGGATTCACCGTGCAACAATCAAATCTCTTGCTATAGTTCCTGCACTCTTCTGTGCCTGGAATTCAGGAGCTGAAGGCATCTACCAGCTGCTAATTTTCTCTCAGGTTATATTGGCTTTGCTGCTCCCATCTTCTGTCATTCCTCTTTTCCGGGTTGCATCGTCAGGATTGATAATGGGTGTTTTCAAACTCTCACACTTCATGGAAATCTTAGCTTTACTTGTATTTCTTGGGATGTTGGCTTTAAACATTTTCTTTATTCTAGAGATTCTATTTGGTGATGCTGACTGGATAGGGTGGAATGTTGGTAACAGTACAACAATCCCATATATGATTATTCTCATTGCTGCTTGTGCTTCATTTTCTTTAATGCTTTGGTTGGCTGCCACACCATTAAGTTCTGCAAGGGTCAGTCCCGGTATGCAAATATTCAACTTGGCTTCACAGAAGGAACTACCTGAGCCTTCTGAATGTACAGAAGAAAATGAGTTGAATGTGGTTCATTATGATGGAGACAATGATCCTAGGGCCGAACATGCAGCCATGGATAAATCTGTCTTGAGTTCAGAAAATTATGTCCTTGAATCCGAAGTTGATTTACCTGAAACAATTAAGGATTCTGATCCTGATCATCCCAATCAATCTGCTGATGTGGAGAATTATGCTAGATCTACATCCCACACAAAAGAATCAACATCTCCTGTTGAACAAGTTCCAATACCAGCAGGGGTCGATGATGTTTCTGCTGATGGGTTGTTGGGTGAAACTACATCACAAAAAGTCGAACCCAATGATATACTTGCAAAGACTGGAATGGAGGTAGAGGTGCATACTGCTGGAAAAGATGATGATGAGGTGGATGTTTGGGAACCTGATGAATCACCGGAAGGGATTGCAGGGAGCATGTCAACTTCAACATATGAAGGCCCCGGATCTTTTAAAAATGCTAGTGGGAAAAGTGATGATGGATGTAGTGGAAGCCTTTCAAGGCTGTCTGGATTGGGTCGGGCCGCTAGGCGTACACTAGCTGCCGTTCTTGATGAATTTTGGGGACATTTATTTGACTTCCATGGCCAGGTAACTCAAGACGCAAAGTCAAAAGGAATTGATGTGATTTTGGGTTTAGAATTGAAGCCTGTTGTTTGTACTGTAAAAACAGATGTTGCCGGAACAGAGTACGCCACACAAGATTTCTCCGAAGTGGAAAGAGGGTCAATATTTTTGACCAGATCAAGAGATTACGACTCCCCCAGGCAACAGAGGATGAGCAATCTAGAGTCATCTTTTGGGATCCAAACGGGAGTACCATCTTGGTCTTCCTACATTCAATCCTTGGATGCATGTGTACAGAATTCTCGCTCGAATCAGCTCAATGCCAATGAAAAGCGTTATTCTAGTTTGCGGCTTCCATCGTATTCTAATGAACGAGATTATCAGCCAGCTACAATACATGGTTGTCAGATGGCCTCCTACTACAGGAGGATTGATGCAGATAGAAATGCTGATTCCTTAGGCATCCCATTGGACCCATCAACTCCTAAATCTACTTCCCATGTTCCAAACTACAGAAATTCGCTTACTTCTAGTTCTGGGCAAAATGGGTTTGCTTCTGTAAACATGTCAAGTATTCAGAATCCATCATTACCTATGGTTAGCAAATTACAGGTTGAAGGACCTTACTACAACGCTTCTTTAGTTGGAACTGGTGGGGATTCTGGGCCTTCAGCGTACACAAAGAAATACCACAGCTTGCCTGACATTTCGGGCCTTACAGTTTATAATAGAAATTCTTATTTGGCTGATAGAAATACACAGTGGAGCAATCCTATTGGCCCTGGGCCGTCTGCAAGTAGATTGCCATATGAACAATCAACATATTTGCCCGCTTCATCTAGGGCTGAAGGGTTGCCATTGCCATTTGATGAGCTTTCTCCATCCAAGCACTACAGAGATCCGTTTTCCATGCCACTAAGTTCGAACTTGGATACCAAGTCTCTCTGGTCTAGACAACCATTTGAGCAGTTATTTGGTGTTGCGGGCAGACCGAGGAATGTGGGCCGTGAAGGAGTTGTGCAAAAACCTGTTTCTCATTCAGATTCAGAGGCCAAGTTACTCCAGGCTTTTAAGTCTTGTGTCTTGAAACTCCTAAAGTTGGAGGGTTCTGATTGGTTGTTTCGACAGAATGGTGGAATTGATGAGGATCTGATCGAACGGGTGGCTGCAACAGAGGGGCTTCTCTATGAAGCAGAGGGCAATGAGGTCAATTGGGTCCATTTGGTTGACTCCCCGTACATATCTTCTGATGGGAAATTCTGGTTGAGGAATGAGGAAGCATGTCATGCCTCGTGCAAGGTTTCTTTAGTGCCCAATTGTGGAGAGGGCTGTGTTTGGCAGGTGGGTCTGATAGTGAGCTTCGGTGTGTGGTGCGTTCGCCGGATTTTGGAGCTATCACTTATGGAGAGCCGGCCAGAGCTATGGGGAAAGTACACTTATGTTCTTAATCGCCTTCAGGTGAAACCTCCAAAAAAAAAACAATTGTCTTCCCTTATTTGGTTCTTGGGCAATTGCAAGTGCACACCTTTCCATTGTTTCTGGAAAATAGATATTTTGCGCTCTGATTTTTTCCCCTATACTGAGTTTGCTAATTTTTAGCATCCACTTTGCACACTCTTTTACGTGGCCGCTGTTGTGGATGTGGCATATATTTGCCACAAAAAACCAGCCATCAGGTGGGCTGCCATGCAATGGACCTCAACTGAGACAGGCTTAGCTCACTCATCAGGTGAGCAGAGCACACTTACAACAGAATGAAGTGTTTTGAGATCCCACAAAAACCCCACAATACTCTCTGTCTGATTTTCAGGCAGGGCATCTAACATATAGTCAAGGTGAGACTAACCTCATTCACAGGTTGGATTTTGGTGCATGTACAAACATATACACGTATTTACATGTATATGGTGTGGAACAAGTTACTTGTAAAATTAGCAGAGCCATCTTCTGAACATCAAATGTTGGCCTCAAGTGGGATGGATGATTGAACTTCACCATCTGCACATGTTAACATGTAAATGGTGTCGCACGAGTGGCTTAAGTCTTCCGAATATCGAATGATGGTTTCAAATGGACTAGAGAACAATGAGTTCAAGGGTTAGGATGTTGTGCTCGCGTATGAAAAGTAAATATAAGCAATGACAGAACTAAACTGAGCTTCAAACCGTAATAACTTTTTCTTTCTTATGCGTTGATCAGTCTGTCTAACTTGGTCCTTCTATGTGAGTCAGTATAATAGTTCATGGTCTTTGTTCAGTCACATTATGGCAAAGCTCTACTAACCTTAATGTGTAGCCACTACACCAGTTACACGTTCACATTCTGAATCTATTGCATCTGATTTTGTGGTTTGTCTTATATCAAGTTTTCTTCTTCTATATACTTCACTCATTTTTTTAGTCCCTGCCTTCCCTGGAGCAGTTCTGAGTTCAGATCTAGTCCATAGTTTCATTCTCGACTTGCTTCTTCGTTGTTTATCACTTCTTGGGTTCCTAAACTGTGTCTGATCACATCTAAATGGAATGTCCTAGTCTTGGTCATTCAAGCAAGTGGCAGTTCTATTGGCCTGTGATCAGATATCAATTTTGGGTTGTCATCCTTTAATTCTACTGAGAAGTGAGATTCAGGATGTCAATCAGGGGGAGCCCTCGACAAAAGTGAGGCTGGATATTTTCGCAGACATGTTATGCTGTGAAAGTTTGACTGGTCACTTGGATTAAGAAGCAGATATTTTATATCCACCTATGGTACCTTTGGGCTATCAACCAGGTATATTTGGTTCAATCCATATGATGAACCAAGGCAATCTGCATTGTTTTCTATGTCAAATACATGACTGGGGCCTACCTAAATATTTTTGAGCACATGCCATGCAAGCTTCAGGCATGCATGGGCATAAACTTCACGTAGGCAGGACTTACTGAAGCGCTGTTCTTGCAGTGTGGTAAATAATGCGTCCTTTGCAAACCAACCGAATTTTCTTTTATCATTCATTTATTTGATCGCACATTCAACTGGTTTAAACAGTTTCTTGTTTTCTGATGACACAGTACTATAGTGGTGATTGTTTGGTTTGATGAGTCTTGCCTCAGGGAATTCTTTCATATTACTACTGTAGTGATTGTTTCCTGTGATGAATCTTGGCTCAGGGAATTCTTGATCCAGCATTCTTCAAGATCCGGCCACCAATTTCTACCTGCTTGTGTCTTCAAATTCCATCTACCCTTGCAGGAAGATCTGGTCTGCCACTGCCAAATGGACTGTCACCTGCCACTGGGAAAGCAACCAGAGGGCGGTTCACAAGTGCGGGCATGCTGCTTGACCTTATCAAAGATGTTGAGGCTTCTGTCTCCAGTCGCAAGGGCCGGACGGGCACTGCAGCAGGTGATGTTGCATTTCCCAAAGGTAAAGAGAACTTGGCATCAGTCCTTAAACGATACAAGCGTCGCCTGTCAAACAAGTCTGTTGGAGCACATGATGGCGCGCCAGGATCTCGCAAGGCTCCCATGCCCACAACCTCTTTCATGCAGTAGCTCATCAAGCAGATCCGTATCAAAGCATGACGATTGGCTTTTGGACTGGTGGTTCATGGGTTTTTTTAGCCATGCGGTGCAACCAGAAAGTCAGTTTCTGCTCACAGAATCATGGGATTATCTAATCTCCTCCCCTCACCCTCATGTACATGGAACTTGCTGCAAATTTCATCTCCATGTAAGTTATACAAACAAGGTTGCTGGAATTGTAACTGCAGCATGTAGGGGAAAGTGGTTTAGCAAAGAAGTTGGGGAAGCAGTGTTCTGAGCTTTTGTAGTTAAATGGTGGAAAGTCCAGTCAGTCAACTAGAGAAAAAGAAATTGCATTGCAATGCGTGGTAGGGACATCCATGAGCAATACCGGATCCAATCCAGGATGAATCTTGCTGGATTTTGGCCTGGTGCATATATGCCTATCAACTGGACTTTTGTCCTGTATGTTGTGTGAAAAAGTTAAAAATGAACTGGGCCTAGGCCCGAGTTGTAGCTGACGTCTGTTTGTTTTATCTCTTTTAGACTTGTTCCTGTAAAACAATTTTATAGAGTTGGAAGGCACATTTTGAGCTATCAATCAATCGAACAGGGGATATTGGTACCAAGTTGTTGGGGATACAAACACCTGCTGGTTCTTTGTTTGGCATGATGAGCTGCTGTTATGAGTTATAGTTTCCAAGTCGTTTCCAGATTTATTTACAAGTAGTAGTAGGCAAGAAAGATGGTTTGGGTTCCTACTTGGTAATGGGTCCCGATTATGTCGGGGATTTTTGTCATTGTTATGGACCGTGACCTTCATCACATGGATGTTGTAGTTGGAGGTGTGATCGCGCACAACATGATGGTCCTCCTAACACATGAATTCGATTTTAGAAAAAAGGAAAAGAAGCTAAAACCATAAATATGTTTGGACGTTTATCTATTTTATTGTAGTTGGGGGTGTGATCACGCACAACATGATGGTCCTCCTGACACATGAATTCGATTTTAGAAAAAAAGGAAAAGAAGCTAAAATCATAAAAGGAAAAGAAGCTAAAATCATAAATATGTTTGGACGTTTATCTATTTTATTGTGGGGAGATGCTCCAGAGAGAGCATTTTTCACCTTACTATGAGAGATGAGGGTGGGAGCCCTCACATTTAAGTGGTTGGCATTGGATATAGATGTGAGGGTTCTACCCTATCTCTCACTTTATATGAGAGATAGGAGTGGGGGCTCTCACATTTAAGTTGTTAGGCATTCGATATGGATGTGAGGGTTCCACCCAATTACTATATCGCTTTTGGTTTGTTTGCAGAAGTTTAGGGCATGTTTGAATGCACAAGAAACACAAGAAAATAATATTTTATATAATATAATCTTTCATTTTTTAAAAAAGAAAACCTTGTGCGTTTGGTAACCCAAGAAAAATTTGAATAAAAGATTCTTTTCTTTCAAAAAGCTTAATATTCTCTCGTACAGCTCCCACCTGTAGAAAACTTTCTACCAGATAAGAATCTTTTAAAATAACTATTACAAAGTAGTAGAGTAAAGTAAAGATTTTAGTTCACAAAATCCATTATAATATGTATGATTACATACATGGTAAAGTAAAGTAAAAGTAAATCTCACAGGACGGTAAAGGTGTGGTAAAGTAAAGGTGAGATAAAGTACATGGTGAAGTAAATTGGGAAGGAATGGTAAAGTAGTTTCTTTTCTTTACTTTACTTTATCACATTTTATCGTAGTTTTATATGGTAAATAAAAAATGATTTGTTTACAGGTGTGGTAAAGTAAAATAAAGATTGGTGTCATATCATGGTTAAAGGTGAGGCAAAGTAAGGTCAAATGAAGTATGTGGGAAAGTAAACTATGAGAGAGAGAGAGTTATAAAGCACGTAGTTATTTTTTTTATTAACTTTACTTTACTATACTTTATCATGGTTTTATGTGATAAAAGAAAAGTAACTTATGGTAAAAACATGAAAGTTCAACTTTACTTTACCACATTACTTTTTTATCTAGATGTGATAAATTACATATAAATTAAAATATTTAATAAAAAAATATTCTTATAATGTAATGTACTTTAATCATAATATCTTCCAAACTGCTCAATTTAAAATATATAATATTCTTCAAAAATTGTTAAACAGTAAAAATATTATACTGTTATAATATTATATTATTGTATTCTATACTATTTTATTCTTGCAATATTTAAATCTATAAATATTTTATTCTATAGACATCCAAACAAGCCCTTATGTCACGAGGATGTAGGATGAAATTAAAGTTGGGCTTTTGCACGCACTGATAATGTTCTTACAGGATGATATTACTGTCACTCTTCTTAAATTTCAAACCCAAATTTTAAATTAGAACCAAAAAAAAAAAAAAAAAAAAATACATTTCAAATCAGGGCTTAGTTTTTCACATTTCTTTCGATCCTTTCCACATTGGTAGGATTTGGGGTTTTCCGGGAGAATTTCTTCTCTCTTTTTTCTTAAATATATAATGCCCAAAATGCAATTATTAGACTCTTTCTTTCCAGATCTTCTTCACCTCAGAAGCTACTCCCTTTCTTACTTTTCATAATTTTCATTTCCCTAACTCCTCTGTAATCCCGTTTCAACTGCTCTTAACCACTACATCAACATCCGCAATCAGAAATAGCCAAATGATTGCAATCAGAAATAGCCAAATGATTTTCGTTCATTTCCAAGGTGATCCGACAATACAGCGATGACAACAGATCTCTGTATTATTCTTAATTAATGGAACGATGCTACACATGCCATGGCGTCCGTGTGGAAATGAACATTCCTCTCCCTGCAAATCTGCCCTATCTCATCCAATGGCTGGATGACCCCGATGTCATTATTGACGGCAATGACGGAGACGAGTCCGGTGTTGGGGCGGAAGGAGTCGTGGAGGAGGTCGAGGATGCCGTCAGAGCCGACAGGGAGGTAGGTGACGTGGAAGCCCTCTTGTTGCAGGTGGCGGCAGTAGTCGAGGACGCACTTGTGATGACTTCAGCCAGCTCGTTAGGCAGCTGGTGATTGGTGAATTAGGAGAGGTGGGTGACGGGTAGCAGTGGAAAGAGGCATCCAGAAAATAACAGGCAAGGGCATTTTGGGTATTTAGATAAAAAAGAGAACAAACTTGCCTAGAATTCGGGCCTGTTTGGCCACTTTATTAGTAGAGTTGAGTAGAGTAAAGTCCCAATTTTTCAAAAACAAGTCACATTAAATGTACTTTATTTCCCATTTCCCACTATATTCTTCACAAAAAAGTAAAAAAGCTACAATTAAAAGACAAAAAAACTCCTTCTCCCAATAAAAAAGTAAAAAAGATTCCATCACAAACAACTAAAAACAAAATACCATCATAACCCACTTATATTTTATTATTTCTTTAAAATAACATTTACTCCACATAACTTTATAAGTAAATCCCCCAAACAGGCCCGGGCACGTTTGTGTAGAGGCAACTTCCATGGAAAGAGAAATTGACACATCCGTAAATTCTGTTGTTTTTAAATACTTTCTGAGGAAGTTAGAAATTCATATTTGGTGCAAAAAGTTTTTCCTCAATGAATTGGTGTTAATGTTGTTTGGTGCAGCTGCGGATTTCTTTGGTGAAAACTACTAGGTGAGTGGGTGGGTATGTGCCTGGGGGGGGGGGGGAGAAAAAGGGTGGCTGTGTGGAGTGGGGGTGGGAGTGAGAAAATGGGGGGTCAATTTTTCGTGAAAATGGACTTCTTATAGGAAGTCCATTTCCATGCCTACGAATGAAAAAAATGACGTGGCGAAAAAGCAGTTCAGCGGAACACTGCCGCACCAAACACATGAAAAAGGAGTTTCCCGCAGAAAACAACTTCCTTTTCTGCGGGAATGAGCTACACAAACGTGTCCTTAGAGCATGTTTGGTAACATGTGAGGAATCCATAAGTCTTATGAATCTTTACTACCATTGGAAGAAGCATTCCTCACTGGGGATTTTTATAGTTAATGATTTCACATTGATATTGGTGTGTATCGATGCATATAGCTGAGAAAAATAAGGTTCAGTGTGCAAATCCACTTAAGTGGGGTTTTCAAATCTTATGGGGGGTGGTCGGATCTAAAAATCCTAATAAATGAAGATTTTCATTTGTCCAAATCCTCAGGAATTTACAATTGCTAAACATGGATTTATCACAATTTTAGGGAAATTGAAAATCTTTTTTCCTGAAATTTGGTTGCCAAACATGACCTTAATTTCGCCCTGAGCAAAATTTAAAATCTATTTTGAAAATTTCCCTTATTTTTTTGGAGGGGATAAAAAAGAAAAAGCATCTCATTGTCCTTGCTCCTCTCTTTTCTCTCTCATTAGAATGTCCAAAGTGCGCTTCCACATAAAGAAATGAAGTTATTGTACGAACACGTTTGTTTTGTCTTGTCCTTTTTTTTCCATAAGAGAATGTAAGAGCATCTCCAACAGAACCTTGGAATTTAGAGTTGTTTGAGTGAAATTGAAGGCTTATGTGGCACAATATGAAGTTTGTAAATTTGGCATCTTTCTTGGGTAACTTTAAGAGAGATGTCAAATATTATTTTCTCATATTTTCCCTCGGCACAATCTCACCTCTTCAAATGCTATTAGTTGCCAAGTGATTATTTAATTGAAAAGAATAGATTTGGCATATGCTTTTCCCTATGCCAAATTTGACATATGGGATGCACTACCAAATGCCAACTAGACTTAGGTACCTCTGTTGGAGGGCCTTACAAATGCCTTTTATGACCGTTTGGGCATCACGTGGACAATAGACTCCTCTGTTGGAGTTGCTCTATGTGACTATTTCTTTTCTTTTTTTGCTAGCAAGGAAAATAGATTAAAGCCAATAAAGTACATAAAGAAGAGTCCAAAATGTAAAGAAAAGGAGGAGGTAGAGAGAAATAAAGTCTGAGAAAAGTTGAGCTAAAAACAGAAATGGAAAGAAAAACAACTAATAGTAGGCGAACTACAAAATTAGGCCCATAGTAGTACCTAATAAGGGACCCTATCTTCAACTTCTTCCACTGCTACTATCCTTTTTGCATGTTGCATCACCGAGCTACTTGCAATGATATCCTCCCTGTTTACTACATGGATATGATCTAGAATTGGATTAGTGAAAATAATGATGTTAGGGAAATACATGTGAGCTAATTCATGGGCCACCCGCTTAGAAGTACGTCGCCAAAGTTGAACCTCCCATTGTTGGATATGTTTGAGAGTTTGTTGGATTTTGTCACGACCCCGAATCCAGACTCTACAGCGGCCTGACCTCGCGGAGCGTGAACGCGATTAAATACAATTATATTTCTCTCGGGATCCGCGTGTGTGAGGATGACAATTCCAACACACTCTGAATATTTTGCGGAAGCTTACGTGGCATTGCGACTCGGAGTTCGTGGCCATCGGATTCCATGTCATACTCAACTGCTAGCATGTGATTATCATATCAAGAATCATATCAGACTGGAACAAACAGTTACAATAAAATGCAGAGCTGGCAGTAACATGATATTTTATTCCCACATATGTTCAAGTTACAAATATCAATGTGTATTAATTAAAAATTCCAAAGAAAATGCTAATAAAAGCCAAACAAATCTCAAGCTAAATAAGCACTACCCCACATGTGACATAGCTCCGATGTCAAGCTCAATGTCTACATGACATAGCCGACACTACACTCTGCAAACTCGTGGCTCCACAGCCAATGCTAGCACTCTGCTAGGGGCGAAGAAGTCTGGACCTAAGTACCAAAATAATGGGTCAGACGCGACGGTCTAGCAGGTGGCTGAGATGGATAATAAATATTCTAAATAATAATACATGTGATAAATCATGGTATTTGATTAAAAGCTGCATATATTTAAAACCCGTGTAAAACGTGCATATCTGACAAAACATGTATTTATTTAAAGCATATGTAAAACATGAATATCTGGCAAAACATGTATTCCTCACATTGCAAACCCAGTCCATAGGCGGACCCCTGCAAATTGCCCTTCTTTAGGGGAGCCACAATCGTGAGGAACAGATTGGCAACCACACCAGCTAAATCCTCCATCACTAGTGTAATTAGAGCACATTCGGGGCGTTAGTCTCATACACGCGAAGTGACAAGAGTCAACGAAATATATACATATACATATATCTAGACAAGACCACTGCCGCGGAACCGGGTAGTGGGCCAGGACAGGACCCAGACTGCAGCTGGCATGAACAAGAGGGGGACCTCCAAGTCGGTGGATCAAGCCAACAAGGTCGTCCAAAGTTAGTGGTGCCGACACTTAGGTCACATGCAGAAACCGGGACTTATACATATCTATATCGGTGTATAACACCCAGGCAGGCAGGACATGGTGCTCATAGGCAGATGTATCATATCATTAGCGGGTCATGCAGGTACGGGGTTGGTAGAACATGTCACATGCATAAATCCATAGTTTAAAGTAAAACTGGCAACAACACGTGAAAACGGGATAGAACATATGTATAATCTGAGTAAAAACGAACACGATGGATCTCTACATAATTTCGGACCATATATTGAGGCTTCAAGATTCTAATCAATGTGTATAAGACACTCGTATGTCGAGTTTTTTGTTTGAGTTTGGCACTCCTGAAGATCGGGGTATTCCAAGTGTTTTATACATTTTGGTAAGTAAAAAATCCTCAATATATCTCCGTTTTGGGGATTCTTACTTGACACAGCTTCATACATCGCTTCCTAGGTATCACAATCATATTGGGGCTCCAAACCAACATTTCCCAAGCATTAAAACAACATTTCCAAGTCCCCAACACAGGCTCAAGCTTGATAGATAGTCGGCTCGAGCGGACTGAAGGTTTGCTCAAGCTGGCAAGCTTCTGGGGAGGGGATCCGCTCTAGCAGACCTAGGTTCGCTTTAGCGGACTGGTCCGAGTCAGGCTAGCTCAAGCGAACCTAAAGGTTGGCTCGAGCAAGTGAGCTTCTGGAAGTGGTCCGCTCGAGCGAATGTGGGTCCGCTCGAGCGTACTACTTCAGAAACTATAGTTTAGTGCAATTCAGGCTCTCTCATTTCTTCCCCTTCAAACCTCCTTTGAACTCCAACTTTTCCACAACCATTTAGGCCTTTGAGAAGGGCCTCTTCGCCTTCTCAAAACCCCATTTCATCCACCATCATATGTCCCAAAACATCCAACCCCAAATCCATCACATTCATTCATCATGAGATAACCCAACATATATGGAAATCCATAGCAATACTTGCAATGTTTAACCCAAAGCAAGATAGCAACGCATTTCAAGAGGTTAAATAAGAGAGAATGGACTTATCAATATGTACATTTCAAAAATCATTATAAACCACAGAGGAAACATATGTGAAAGTAAATAGTAAAAATCCATATTTTCTCATAAAACATGAAATCATTAAATCAATTCATACATCCACTTGCCTTGGCTCCAAAATAGTTAATCAAGCTCCTAATCACATTCTTAAGTCACAAATCTCTAATCTGCACAAAACCCCCCAAAATAAACCCATCTTAGAGCCCTAAAATGACAAATCATCAAAGACAAGGAATGGGTTCAAACAAAGCTAAGGAATAAAACTTAAGGGAATACCATTACACAAAAATAGAAGATGAGAAGGAAGCTTTTACCTCGAGGGCCATCAATCAACAAGAAGAAGCTTGGAGAAGGGCCTGTCCATCTTGGTTTTGCACAAAAATGGTGTCTAAAGAGAGCTTGAGATGAGGGGAAGAATATGATAAGCTCCAATCTCCATTTGGCAAGGGTTTCTCCATGAATGGGGGAAGAAAACAAGGAGAAAAGGGATGGGAGAGCTCAGTTGCAGAGCTCCCCCTTGGGCTGCAACAAATGAGGGAGAAAGAGAGGAGGGTTGCCCTTTTTATAATGGGTGGGTGTGGGCCCCACCACACTTAAAACTTGTTAAGGGTAAAACATCAATTTTTGGGCCCTGGATGCGATTAACGAAGAAGCGAAAAATGTTTCTCATAAAATTTAGTTTTTAAAAAGTATAATTTTGGCATAGTTTTGAGATTTCAAAATTTGGGTTCAGATTCAATGTGAAAAGATCGATTTGCCCCCAAGGCTAGACAAACTGGTTTTCAGAGCTTCGAATGGGTACAAAGTAAACACGAAAGTTGTAGGGAATGACGAGATTACTCAAATGAAGTCGAAATGAGAATTTTTGGGAATCACACAGAACCTCCTCATGCTGACCACGCAAAACAAATAGGACTCTACGATCATTAACTGGGTTTACTGGCTCTCAAAACTCCCCGAAACTAATGAAAAGGCATTCTGACTTACAAACTCAACCCAACAACCAGTAATCCCACTTAGAGAACTAATCCACAAATAAATCAATACTAATCCCGGAAATTAGGGGTCGGGGTCTCACAGTCTCCGTATAAACATCAAGTGCCAAGAGAGTGTGCCTGGTTGTTGGACACTGTAGATGAGGAGGAGAGAATCGCCTTCAATGAGTAATGGGTGGAGATTGTGCAAACAAGACCGTTTAAGACCTTCAGGAAGAGCCCAAGCCTCAGTTTCTAGCGCATTGGTGGCTAAGATTTGGCCACGGTATGCCAAACATGGGTAGCCACTACTATATCCCGGAAGATCACACCAATACTAGATGTCCCACTATGCATGATTTATGATTCATCAAAATGAAGTTTGTGGAAATGAGGTGGTGGAGGGGACCAATGGGCTGCAGGTAAGTCTATCGTAATGTCCATAGGTTTGCACGAGATTGGAAACAATCCACGTATGAATATGATTCAATCCTTGAGAGATGATTGACATTGGGTAAAGTGGATGGGCATTGAAAATATAATTGTTACGTGCTTTCCACAAAAACCATGATATAGTAATGCCCACCTTTCTGTCAAAAGGAGTAGCATCGCAAAACTAGGCTGAAAAGGTCTGGTAATCAATAGGTTTCCGAATGCATAGGCAAAGAGAGTTCCACAGGAGATGGGTAAAAGGGCAGCTGGTAAGTAGATGGTTGGTAGTCTCGTCATTTGACCGCCAACAAACACAGGTAGGCTGCACGTTGGGAATGAAGGTATGGATATAGCTCCATACCACCAAGTGATTATGTAAAGCTTTCCATGTGAACATTTGAAGTTTAATTAGATGAGATTTCGAGTCCATAATTTCTTCCATGGAAAGTGAGGGCAAAAAACTGGCCGTTGGAAAGATTTGTAGATAGCCAAGATGGAGCAACTACCTGCTGGTTCGTCATCCCAACATGGAAGATCAGTGCCACCTAATGAAACGGCAATGATAAGGGGAATTAGGGATGGGCCAAGTAAAGTTCGAATACGGTCATGGTTCTATTGAGCTAACTGAATGTCCTGGTTAATGAGATAGCTAACAGGCAATGTAGAGGATATTGTAGCAGAGGGCAATGACAGAACTCCAGGAATCCAGCGATCTCTAAAAATGTCAATGCTTCTCCCATCGCCTACAACCCATCGAATATGTCCCAAAACATTGTCCCTAGATTGAATGAAGGCTTTCCAAAATGGTGAGTCAGTTTGTTTGGCATTACATGTATGAAAGGTGTGAGTGCGAATATATTTCTGGGAGAGACATTGGACCCACAATTTATCAGGATGACGGAGAAAAGGCCAAACCATATGCGCAAAAGTAGCTCGAGATTGGGAATGTATGTCCCTCAAGCCAAGACTACCCCAATCTCGAGGGTGGGTACAAATCCTCCTATGTGATGGGAGGAATCATGTCGACCCGTCCAGGAAAAAAAAAATGTGAGTTTCAAGGATGAAAGTAGGTGTTTCACCTTTTGTGAAATAAATTGTGTTGCAAACCAATAGTGGGATGGATGAAGAAACGGCTTCAATGAGGATACGACGACCAGCATGGTAAAGCAGAGAAGAGGACCATCTTGTGATTCTGGAATGGATGTGTGTTAATGGTCTTTTCCACTGGTCGTTTTAGCGTCTACAAAGAGTCAACAAAGCACCCGAGTATTGGGATTGAATTTGATGAATGAGATATGCCCAATATATTTTTGGTGCGATGAATGATTGCTGGAATAGTGGATTTGGAAAACATTATTTGGCTCTTGGATTTGTTGATTACTTGTCCAGCCTCCTCTCCAAATTGGTTCAAAAGATTAGATAAAGGCAAAAAGGATCGATCATTGGGTTGAAGGAAGAAAAGCAAATCATCGGCAAACTACAACAATGGAATGCGATTCCCATGTGGAGCCACGAGTGGGCGTCGCAAGCGATGAGAATAAAGTGCACGATGGACTGCTTGAGACAAAGCTTCAGTACATAAAATGTACAAGTGAGGTGATAGAGGAATACCCCGGTAGGAGGGAAAAGAATTTGTCAAAAAACCCATTGACTTTGACTTGGTGATGGACAGATGTGACACAGTTCATGAGACAATCCGTAAAAGCTTCCAAAAAATTAAACTTCAATAAACACATTTGTAAAAAATCTCAGTTTAAAGAGTCATAAGCTTTGGAAATGTCCAATTTGGCTGCAGCAATTGGTTTTTTGCAGGTGGTCTGACTCATCATATGAATCAATTACTTGGCAATGATAATGTGGTTCGATGCCCTCCTATCAGGGATGAATGCTGCCTGAGAGGGAGAAGTTAATTAAGATGAAAGGGGCCGCAACCGATGAACTTAGATTTTGAAAATGATTTTGTAAGACACGTTATAGAGGCTGATCGGGTGATAATGGGATAAATTATTTGCAATCGCCAATTCAGGAATGAGAACAATGTGAGTTAGAGCGACTGTTTGTTTGTGGTAGAACATTATAGCAGAAGAAAATATGAACCATAGTGATGAAATTGTTTTTGATAGTGTGCCAAAAAGTTTTAAAAAATATTGCATTATAGCCATCGGGACGAGGAGCTTTAAGGGAGCTGATAGAAAAAACTGCTTTCTTGATCTCATCTTCCGTAGGAGAATGCCCAAAAGATATTGATTGTCTTCAGATGTGACCAAAGTAGGAATAAATCATGGAAGAGGGGTTGAAAAAGGAGATGAAGAAATTGGAATGGTGCCCCTATAGTAGTCTGAGAAAAAAATTGAAGCGGTGTTGCTGAATCTGGGATTGGTCTATCAAAGTGGTTTCGTCCTCAAGCTTCAAAGAAGAAATAAAATTGCACCGATGACGATGTTGGGCAACATGATGAAAAAAATTTGTATTCTCATCCCCCTGACTAAGCGACATAGCCCAGAAAATCTCCAAATGAGCAAGAAGGATATTATAGTGGGCTTGTAAAGATATTCCAAATCATGAACAAAACGTGAGTGAGCATAAGATGTAGAATTCTGAATTCCCAGAAGACGGGATTTGGTCCGACGAGTCTCCTTGATATATAATGTCTCCAAAATTACATCGATTCCAATCAGTTAAATGAAAAAATAAATAAATAAATTAGATAATTGTTGTTGGAAAGTGGAAGCATCATGGGACATGGATTTGGGCAGGTTAGTTTTGAACCCACGATTTGAAACTTCTAACTAGGAAGTTGGTGCCACATATTTTCATAGCGGAAAGGGTTGGGTCCCCGTATAGTCGCGCTCATCTTCTTAAATAGAGGAGAGGGCTATATGATCAGATGCAGTACGAGGCAAGTGATACGGAGTCCACTGAGGGAAGGCTATGAACCCACTCAGAATTAGCTAGCGCCCCGTCTAGGCGCTCTTGTTACTATGAATTGTACAAGAAATCAAAATATTTTTTCCCCTCTTTCACTGAATCCTTTTGGTGCATCAATGTATGTAAAGGGCCTATTTCTTCGTTAGAATTTATGACAAAAATTAAAGGAGTTTTTTTCTTCTTTCTCTTTTTTTTTTGTGTGTGTGTGTGTGTCTCATGATGTGATGGTTTGTCTTTTGACATTTGCAAACCAATTTTTACTTCTTTTTTAATAAGAATTTCAAATTTTCAATCACCTAAAAGGCATTTGGTGGAATCTCTTGACGCTTTAAGTGCAAAATAGCATATCAGAATTCCATTGTGTATAAAAATTATGAGCAGAGGAACAAGCCCTAACGCATATGTAAAGATTAGTCTTATCACCATTTGCTATGCACATGGCATCTAAGTAAAGGAGTCTGGATCTTGTTAGTCTCTCACTGATGTGGACTAATTGGAGTCTATGCTGGACCATATTTAAAACTTGATCTGCTCAAAATAAATGCCTTACCATGTGTGTAGTTTTCTAAAAAATTATAACAAATAAGAGCTGGTCCCATGGTAAGATTGGCGAATAATGGATAATTTGATTAATAATACATAAGATTGTGCGAATCACATTATTATTAATATTAAGCTCAGTCTTATGGTAAGATTGGTGTTTCATTTTGAGCGGCCTGGACTTTCAAACTATGGACAAACTCAATCCTTTCACTTTGAGGAAGCAAGGAGGGACATTTGTTTGCTAGAATCTTTTTATAAGATTTCTTGCTATCATAAAATTATTCATTATTGGAGTTTTGAATATAAAGGGTAAGAGTTAATATTATATAAAGAATAGATTTTATGAACGAAGGAAATTTGGGCTTAGAATTTTGAATTTGAATGATAGGATAAGGGAAATAGTAAAATAGGAAAGTAAAAAAAAGGTAAAAAGCTGTACAGTGGTCGTGGGCCTAAAATACATTTGGGTCTTGTCTTGGCCCATTATATATCATTTGACTTTTTAACTTTAATGGTAAGGAGTCCCGGTTCTCATTGGGAGGTCTTGCTTTCAAACCCTGCCTCCACCCCTCTTTGCATGTGTGAGTTTTCTTTATTTATATATGTGAGTTTTCATCACCTCATATCTCATATGCGTGAGTTGTATCTACGTCTTATCGTATGTGCGAGTTTCTATCACTTCGTATGTGCGAGTTGCGTCTTATCTCATGTATGAGTTCCCATCATCTCACATTGTGTCATGAGTTTCATTGTCCCAACCCATTTGTTGGATTTAAAAAAAAAAAAAAAACCTCTTTAAGTACTGATTTGTCCAATTGGCGCATGTACGCTATAGCTAATTCATCTACACCTCCGTTAAAGCCTCAACAATGTCAATGTTTGGGGGTCCCTGGGGTTATTTCCACATGCGGGTATCACAATTGCCACTGTTCAAAGAGAAATCTTGTTGCCGAGTGCCTACCTCTTTGACGGGCTTCCAAGTGAAAATCTCGTTGCAAATCAAACTTTTTAAGAAAATGAGTAGGAAATAGCATAAAATCAACTTACTAATCTTTTTTTTTTCAAAAGCACAACACTGGAGTTATCTGACAAAATTCTAACTAGACCATAAAACTTGAGTTATGATTTAATTAAAGGCTTATAGGTTAATTAATAGATTTATAAGATTGTTTTTTTCAAATATGACAAGCTCACTTCAACTTATATTAGATTTTTCATCACAAAAGAAAAACTAATAGATTGATTGATCCCATCGAAAATCCTGCACAAGTCATCTGAGATAGTCCCACCACATGAAAGTGGGTTTTTTTTTTTTTTTTTTTTATATTATGATAAAAGAAGAGGTTTTGAGAGGTTGCGTCATTGGTTGGAAACGCAGGACCTCGCATGCTCATAAAATAATAGTCAATTATAAAAAAGGGCGGATACCCTTCCCAGCAAAACTAGAAAATTTCTTAACAAAAGTATAATCCAAATATATAATTTGTCATAACTTGTAAAATTTATCCAAATTCCAATGTCAAATGAAGATGATTGATTATTTGGCTCCCTCTCACCACAAAAAAAAAAAAAAAAAAAAAAAAAGGTGGCGCTTGAAATTTTTTTTTTACAAAAATAAAACCTAGGTATATAATTTGATATTTCCAAATTCCAACTGCTTATTTGTCCGGATCCGCAATTGGGTTTTTTTTTTTTTTGCTATAGTTCCTATTTCCTTCGTTCTATTTAAGTCAGTTGTTTTGATTGGTTTCTATATTTCTATTTAAAGTGATCTCATCATTCCTCCCTTAATTGAGCATTAGCACTTAACCAGGGATTGATTGATTTATTTATTTATATCGGGAACGAACGTCCGTCGTCGTCCTCGTGCCATGCGAAAAGGAATTTTTTTTTTCTCTTATAAATTTATTTACTTCCCAGAGGGCAGAAAGAATCCCTTGGATTTTATTTTTACGGCTTCTCCTTGTCCTTGTTTCCGCCCGTTTATTTCTTCTTCATTCGTCTTCGTCCGTGTCATCCCGATCCCAATCCCGATCCCGATCCCGATCCCGATGTGCAGTGAGAAGAAGAAGATCACGAACGAGGTTTGCTTTCGATTTCTAGCCCACGCCACCACCCTACATGCACGTTTCTTTTTCCCACTTGTACTCAACGGAGCTTGCTTGCTCGCTTGCTTCAGATCTGGGTTTTATCATCTCTGTATTTTTGTACTTTCAATTAATTACTTTTAATCTTTATCTCTTTGCGATCGCTAATGTATGGGGATATGAATGATTCTTGAAAGCTAGGGTTTCAAATTTCTGCCCAAGAAGAACTAAAACTCTCAATGACTGCCTGCACGTGGCTTAGGTGAAGTAGCAGTGATAAAAGATTAATTTTTTTTTTTAAAATAAAAAATCTTTCCATTCTTTCTTAGGTTTTGAAGCGAGATTCATTGGTCTCTTATTGCGTTTACTACTGCATGCTTCTTTCATGGTGTTTTTTTTTTTTTTGGCGGTAGAGCTGAACTTCAATCAGGGGAATGGTAAGAGAGGAACATAGATTGAATGGTGGATGAGATGCATTGCTAGCAGCCACTAGCAGAGGGGGGTGGGGGGGTTTGGCAGCTCTGTCCCTAAGAACAAATTTTGCGTGTGTGAATGTTAGCTTTCTCTTTTCTAAAAGTAAAACAAGTTATATTATGCTTTCATTTTTCATATTGTGCGAGAAAACAATTTTATTTCTATAAGGTATCTCGTAAAAGCGTGATCACGTGGGAAGTGGCTTGCTTTTATTGTTTGGGTGCTATTTTGATGAAGAAAGTTGGAAACTACTCTGTGTTGGCTTCAATTAGAATTAATTTATTTCGTAACTACTGTTGGAGGAAGAAATAGTGGAACGTAACTTGTTTCGTGTCAAAGTCACTGAAGTTTATGGTCAGTTGTGGTGGAACCAAAAAAAAAAAAAAAAAATGTAAATATTTGTTAGAGAGTTTTGGGCACTACTTTGCAGCTTTCTACATCGTTTGTATGATTTGATTGAAATGCGCAAAACTTTGTTCGGGTTTGGTTATATACTTATATCCCATAAGAGATTTCTGATTCCTATATGGCAATGAAGCGCTAAAATTTTCTTCTCTATGTAATTTGCAGCGAGAGAATGGCACCTGATACTCGTGCAAGTAGGAAATTGAAGGATGAAGAAAGCAACATCTCAAAGAATCACAATGGTGGCAAATCAAAGGATTCCAGTGAGAACCCTAATGCTAAGGATTCCAGTGAGACCTCTAATGCCAATGCTGGCTCTACAACAAAGGGGACATACAGCCTGAGAAGGTCTGTCAGAGAAACACCTTCAAAGAAACAGAGGTCCTCAAGTCCTCTAGGGACACGTAAGTCTGAGAGACATGAGAATCAGGTTTCACCTACTCCAGTCAATAGGAAGTCAGAGAGGGTCCAGAAGAGAAGAGTGCAAAATCTACAAAGTAGGTCAGAGAGAGGTGAGAAGCACCCCTCTTTGAGGAGTTCATCCTCCAAGAAATCTGCGAAGAGTTCAAGTTCTTTGGGTACAAAAAGGAAAACAGTGAACAAAGGGAAAAGTGGGAAACAGGTGGCAACGGGTGCCGGAGAACAAAGAAAACGTGAGAAACAGGATACGCTCGCTGACGTAGTGCTGAAGAATAAGAAGAGGTTGGATGCACGCCGTTACAGGGAATTGTTAAAGCCACTGGGGAAGAATGTTAAGCAGCCAGGTTGGATAGTTTCTTTGCACCAACTCATTATTCTATTTATTATTTCCATCTTAACATTACTGTCCCATATGTTTTCTTATAAAGGGGCATAATTGGTCTTATTTATTTGTTATCCTATTTGAAATTGCAGAACTCGGTAAGAAGCGGAAGAGAGAAGAGAATTCATCCCACAAGGATGCTCCTGATGGTCGCAAGGAAACTAAGGGGGATGCAAATAAGTGCCTTAAGGAAATTAAGGGGGCTGCAAATAAGAGCCTTCGTAAGAAGGAAGATGAGCTTGCTAAGGAAATTAAGGGGGCTGCAAATAAACGCCTTCGTAAGAAGGAACAAGGGTCTGCTAAGGACATTATGGGGGGTGCAAAAGAGGAGCCGAGAGGAAAAAGATTACGGAAATTGGGCGAGGAAATCGTGGAAAGCTATAGTTCTGGTTTTGTAAGGGATGACCTGCCCCGAACTTCAGAGTGTACACTTTGTACTTCTGAATTGTGGCCTCCTATGTCTGATGTTATTTTGGATACGCATGGACAAGATGTGGCTTTAAAAGACGGTGATAAAGTCTCCATGAGGGAAGACTTGCCGCCAACATCAGATTGTATGCTAGCTGAACCCTGCCCAGCTTCATCTGATGCTATTTTGGAAAGGGTTGAAAGGTATTTCCCTTGTTTTCTTTGCCTTGCTTCATTTGATATATTGAAACTATCTATATTAAGTGTTTTGCTTCTGGAATAAGAAAAATAAGTTCACGAAAACTATGTTACACACAGATCTATTGCTTGGAAAATTGTCACATCTTTCGAATGAATTGAGTTTCCAACAACGGCATCCAGGCTAAAAAGAACAGTCATCCATATTCTTGATTTGTTAATAAGAAGTTACGAAGAACAAACAATAGAAATAGAAATATACAAACAGAAAATAGCAAGAGAAGATCCAAAGCCAGTTGGGTATGTGATTCACGATGGACCCAATTGTACACATAACTCATCTCACCATGATTGTCCTTTTGAATGTGGAAAATCAGAGGGTAGATGCCTTGTCAGCTAATGACATATCTAGATGTTCCTGAATGCTATATTACAATAATTGATAACAATTGTTAAGTAACCATAGGCCTATAGACTACCATAACAATCAAGAAGAAGCACATAATTGTAGACTCATCCCATGGTAATCATAATAGCTTTAAAGTATCAATTATTTAATCTAACAACATAACTGATACAAAGTATGAATTATTTAATTTAACTACATAACTGATGAAAAAAAAAAAAAGAAAGAAAAACCTAAAACAAAAACTATTCAAACTTAGAAGGCCTGTATGGTTGGCACTTCTTTGTTGCCAGTTCGTATGCTCTGAATTGACCATTGCTTTTTATTCGTATCATGTCTTCAATTTTGATCACTTATTGCTATCATCTCTCCACATCATTCAATGAGAAAATTGTCTAGCTATATGGGGAATTATGTGTTCTGTACCTTATAGTGACGAAGCTGTCTTCTTTACTATTGCTGGTGGAACATGGTGTTTGTATACAAGCTTGTGAATTTTAGTATTGTCACTATCAATGGACACTTTTTTTTTTCTTTTTCTTCTTCTTCTTTTGGATGTCACAGTGACCGTGCTGCTTGCATTTATCTGCATTCATTGAGGAACATTTAAAATAGTATCTTGTTAAATAATTTATACTTTTTTTTGGTGGACAGGTTAGGCTATGATTCACAACACCAGGAAGTCTCTTGCAACACAAGAAATAATGATTTATTTGATATCTCATTATCAAAGGTTTGTTTTATGTATTTCCTTTTTGTTTTTTTCTTATATAGTATTTTGTCCAAACGCCTTTTCTTTTGTTTGTTTTCTTATTGCTACAAGGTCTATACCTTTATCTTCTGAACATAAATTTCTGGACGTGGTGACTTTTTGGATGGTGTATGACTTCCTAGCTTCAATTCTTTAACTCTTTTCTTTCCGAATGGTAACAATGTTGGTAAATGTTTTTGTAATATTTATATTTTCAGATTGATGAGAACCATTATATTTGACAAAAGGGAGTGAAGGGGCAAGGTCCAAGCACAAAGGGGGAATCATTCACCCTTAAATCCCTTGTTTTGACATGTACGAACAAATCTTTTGAGAGGCAGAGGCTGCTATGCCGCTGAGAGCAGTGATGGAATTGCATTGCCAAAATCCATCTCATGATGCGGTGCTCCTTGTTTAGCCAGAAAACCTGCTTCCTTGTTTGCATAATAATAAATGTGGTTGAAGAAGGCTTGTTATGGAGGGTGGATAGATGTGGAGCCTTCACACACATCTTGAAGCCATGCCAATGAAGTCTTCACTCGTTGGGGTTGCCAAGGAGTCTGATGTAGGCCAGGGGCCAAGTGCATCCTTGAAGACTCCATCTATCTTTGGGTCCTATCATATCCTGTTCTTTACCTTGTCTTAAGACTCCTTGCGTTGCCAATGGTGAGTACTCCAAAGTCTAGGCATCTGTGGTGAATGTGTGAAGACTCCATTCATCGTCGGGTTCCATCAGAGTCTTCACGCAAGGCTAAACCACTTTGCATTCACTACAGTGAGGAAAAAAGAAGTTTTCTTTGATTTCTTTGTGGAGCACTACAGCCTTTATATAGAGTAGAAGGTACTAATGTTGCCTCTCAGTTAAAGATTACTCCTCCTAATTAGAGAGGGCAATAATCTTTGACTCTCAATTAGTAATTGGTAATCTCTAATCAAGGCTTGATGAGTTAAGATGGACTTAATCCTCTTGATCAAAGATCACGTGTGCAAATTCACCATCGAATGGTTGGATTTCAGATTTCTTTCATTGATCACTGCATAAGTAGGTCATGCAACTGAGCTCTCCGCACATTAGTAGATTGGGGATTGGGCTTCTGTTTACCGTCTTGATGTGTTATGCAGCGCCTTTGGATAATTGGACCATCTAACAGTTTAGATCTTACTGTTAGATCCATAAGAAAGTGTGATCTATCCGTCAATCTCTCATGTGGGCATCCATTGTTGATCACCAAATGCAAAGTCATTGCAAAGATTCTCGATAGTGGGATAGGCTTCCAAGCTCATTATAATCCAGGATTCGTCATTTGATACTTCTTTAGACACTTCTGGGATGATCCGGATCACTTGATCCATTGGACCTAAAGCTTTCTTTTCTTGATCTACATTTTTTAAATTCTTCTTTGCCTGTCTCCTCTATCACTTGTTCCTCTCTTGCATTTTCATGAAACACTGGATCGGCTTCTTTAATTTGATATGTTCCATGCCTGCTGATTTAGTAGGACATTCAGCCCTATAATGTCCATTTCACCGCATTTAAGACAATCTGACACACTAGGACAATCAATTGCACAAGGTCTTTTTCCATCATACTTGGGGCAGATTATAACCATCTTTTTGCATTGTGGTGGTGGATTAGTCAATGAAACCTTTCCTTTATCATTTTTCGGCATCTGGCTTGAACAAGGGTTTTCTTGGTAATCTTGCGATATGGATGGGAATGCTTTTGGTTGAGAAAATTTTGCCTATGTGGTCTCTATTGACGCTCTAAAACTTCCATGAGGTGTTCAAATCTCTTCTCAAGGTAGTTCAAATTTCTCATGATCAAAGATATGGGATCACCCATTCTTAGTCATTGAACTTGCCTCATTATGACTCACACTTCTAGTGGTCACTAGGAATCTCCAAAAAGGCACCAGATTCAAGATATGAATGCAAATAGAACATACTCAGTTATTGGAATGAATGAAAGAAAAAATTGGAGCCATGCTGTACAGAATGAAACAAAACTAGTCGGATAGTATGAAATGGAAGATGCAGGATCTTAAAACTGAATGGGGTATGAAGTAAGAGCTGGGTGGTACTGTTTTTTTCATAAAACATTTTTGTATGGCTGCCAAAATAGGGCTGAAATTGGGGTTTTTTGATTCTGGATATGTTGGGGCAGATAAGGGTAACTGGAGTAATTAGTGCTGCTTTGATGGGTTATAGGACTGATTTTGGGTCCAGGTGATGTAGTGTAGACCTTATGGCCACATGTGTAGGGCCCATGTAGATTTAGGAATTTAATTATTTCTTATGTCATTAGTTTCTTTAAATATTGTAATTAGGGTTAGGTTTCCATTTTATTTAGTTTCCTAGATTAATTAGATTTCTTAGGCCTTAAGTTATCTTTCTTATTTATATGGCATTGTAGCAAAGAATTATTTAATGGTTGATTAATGAAATTGGGTTTTCCCATTGACGTGCTTCCTCGTTTATTGTCTCTTCGGATATTGATTGCGTCTTCGGACACGTGCTTCGGCACCTATTGTGCTTTTAGCACTTTCCACGCAAACCCTAACCCTAGGGCCTGCATCAATTGGCATCAGAGCCGAACGATCTACGATCGGTCGGCATTGATTTACCCCTACCCATTCATCCACCTCGTCCATCTCCGTATCATCATCGCCCTTCCTTGCGGAATCCCCACTTAGAAAACCTGAGCCCTTCCCCCTTCACTGCTGCACACTCTCCTTGCACCACCAAAAACCCAACAGACACACAATTGAACCCATCTTTCTCCCAGAACCTTGCACACTCACCGAACCCTCTTCCCAAATCTCGGCACACTCACTGACCCAATCTCCCACATCCCCATTCCACCGAAATCAAAACCCGAAACGCATTGTACCATGCATCGATGACGACGCTACCACTGGCATAGAAAGCAGAGTGTCTGCACCACACCATTGCAATTGTCGTCCTCGCAGTAACAACGGCCAAGCAGCGGCAGCATCTCCACCATAATTGAATAGCCGAACCCTATCCGTGTCCACCCCAACTTCGACAATCCCTCCCCAAATCTGTCGCACAACCTCCAGCAGGACCCAGACCCCACTCGTCCAGAACCGTCCGCCATAACCCAAAACCACTGGGATCCCTACTCCCACCTCCCAATCGCCTCTTCCCCGACCCCCATACTCCTTCCCCCAGACCCCTCCTCCTCCCCCCAGATCCCGAGCCAAAAAAAAAGAACAAAAGAAAAGGACGAGAAGAAGAGAAGGAGCAGAGGACGAGAAACATACCGGGCACTCGAGCCCCTGCCGCGCTGCATCTCTGCCGTCATTGAACTCTGCTTACACCCACCTGCCGGCCGACGTTGTCTGCCCACTCGCCATCGCCCATCTCATTCGTTTAGCGCTAGTCGCCACAACCCTTCTCTCCCATCGCCCATATCTTCCCTCTCCTAAGACTGGCATCACGAAACAGGGCATGGCATCCATTTTCTCTTCGTGCGGCAACCCCAAGGTTCCTCTCTGACTCGTGCGACACAGGGTTTAGTGTTGGGCCAAATTTCTAGTCGGGCCAATTTAGCTCAGATCCGACCCATTGAAGAAGCTCAGGTTCAGTTCAGGTCAGTTTCGACCAGGCCAACACCACTTATAATATCAACAGAGAAATCAAGGGCCCATATTTGACCACATTGAACGGCCAAGCCTTCTTTTTACGATATTAGGCACATCCACCGTCGGAATTTAGATCTGTTTTCATCATTATGATCGTGAAGCGCAGATCTACAATTAAGGTCCGTCCATTTTCAAGCCAATATGAAATTCCATATTAGTAAATTCCACATTGCACTTCAAAGAGTCAAATATGCGAGTAAATATGGAATGTGGTATTTTGAAAATGCAGTCTATTTTCGGTCCTTTCTTGATTTGAAACAAGGAGAATTGTCCGTTCTTGAATATTCTGACGAATTTTCAAGACTCCAAGATGCATGTGGAATGGAGGATGATGAAGAACATGATTTCATTAGTTTTGTAAGAGGCTTGAGACCAGACATAGTGGAGAGAATGACTGACTGCAAGACCATCCACGAGGCATTTTGGGAAGCAATTCGTGTGGAGCAGATGCTTAAGAGGTCTCATATAGTGGAAGTTACTCCTCCAGCAGAAAAGTTGTCTCACGTAATAGACCGTGTTGAGGAACCAATGCCAGCGGATATACTGACCGATCAACCAGAGTTAGACACAGAAGATTCGACATCTACTGTTGGCCTTGAAAAT
This sequence comes from Persea americana, assembly GCA_029852735.1. Classification (NCBI taxonomy): domain Eukaryota; kingdom Viridiplantae; phylum Streptophyta; class Magnoliopsida; order Laurales; family Lauraceae; genus Persea; species Persea americana. The sequence continues at coordinate 97,413,927 of CM056809.1, forward strand.
TCTCCTATGAGTACAAATAATCCCCAAGTGCAAACCCAAGTGATGAAGTGCAAGTTGTTGATACTCCCCACATAAGCTCTCAAATTGATTGTCTTTATGGATCACCACTGGCAATCGGGAGATCAAGAACGGCTACTCAAAGATTGCAATTTGATGGTGCGAATTCCACATGTGACGTCCCCAATGGATCACATGTACCTCCAAGCACACTTCAACCATCAAATCAAAGGATGTGCCAAGTTCAGCATTTTAAAGATCTATGTACAAGCTCAAGATTAGTCAACTAATAGAAAGTTCGTTTGATTGATTTTCGATCCAGGCGGATACTTACCGAACTCGAGGTCGAGTTCTTTCCAACCCGGGGAGAATGATGTAGTGTAGACCTTATGGCCACATGTGTAGGGCCCATGTAGATTTAGGAATTTAATTATTTCTTATGTCATTAGTTTCTTTAAATATTGTAATTAGGGTTAGGTTTCCATTTTATTTAGTTTCCTAGATTAATTAGATTTCTTAGGCCTTAAGTTATCTTTCTTATTTATATGGCATTGTAGTAAAGAATTATTCGGTGGTTGATTAATGTAATTGGGTTTTCCCATTGAGGTGCGTCATCGTTTATTGTCTCTTCAGAGATTGATTGTGTCTTCGGACACGTGCTTCGGTACCCATTGTGCTTTTAGCACTTTCCACGCAAGCCCTAACCCTAGGGCCTGCATCACCAGGGAAATGGCAGTACGGGTGCTGTTTTCAGTCAGTTCTTAGGGACTGGTTTAAGCACATTTTGGGGCTGTTAGAATATGCTCAGATCTGGGTTCAACAGGTTGCTGCTAGGTATAGAAGAATGGGGAGAACTTGGGGACTGTCATGGCATTAGTTAGGAATTAATTCAGGACCAATTTGGGCCTGCCAATCAGATATAAGTACTGGGATATCAGTTGTACTATGGAGACATTTGACTTATCGATAGTTATAATGCAACTAATAAGCATTGTCTGATCAAGCAAACATTGTGAGCAGTGAGCATTAAAGAAGAAGATGACCCACTGACTTTGCATTTGCTCAGGACATAAACATGGCTTCACCATGAAGCGCTTGCAGCACCAAAACTTGTTCATAGTTCGTTGACACCAAGAAGCATTGCACGCTCACTCAAAGGCTATTGCCCTCGGATTTTGGTGGGTTTTTTTTTTGGTTTGTTGGGGGCAAGTATGAAAATAGCTACGCCAGCCGCCAAACCGCTACGAAGCGGGCGACACGTAGCGTAGCGGGGATACGTAGCGGCGTAGCGGTGTGATTTGAAATACTCACCAAAAAAATATGAAAAAATTCCAGAAAATCCAGAAAATTGTAAAATGAAAGAAAATGTGGTTCTTTTGCAAAAGTAAGTAAGAAAAGGGGGTGTAGCGGTGCCCTCAATATATAAGGTCCTGTATCGCTATATAAATAGAAAATAATAGTAATAATTAGTTTTTTCACATGTATTCATGTTCTTTAGTGATGCTAACTTAGAAAGTAATGAAAAGCTCATTAAAAAAAAAAAAAAAAAAAAACTAGAACATGAAATAAATGCATATGACTTAAGAGTTAGGTCATTAGTGAACATTGAACAATCAATAGTCAATACTTTAAGCCTCAAGGTTAAAGGTTCAAATTCAATCAAGTGAATGAAGTGGTCAACACTCAACAACTCAACATTCAACACTAATTTAGAAATGAAGTGGTCAACACTCGTCCTCTCAGAAGATGACACATCCGATTAAGAGGAAGACTCCAAGGTCAACACATAAATCAATTACATCTCCTACAAAACAATGATGGAGACCGTGGGAACTTAAGAAGTTCCCTCTCGGGCCTCTCCCACTTAGTTATTTAACAATGAGGGTTCTTTTAAAACAGTTAAATTAAGACCAGTTTAAAATTTAGTAGGAATAGGTAACCATATCTATACTACTACACACATTCCAAATATAATAAAACATGCTTAATATCATATATTAACAAATAATGATAATAATAGACATCCAAGCACAACAAAGAAAGACAACCAGTAAAAGAGGCCTAGCTATCATGGTTAAGTAGGATCCTTTTGTTTTTATGATTGCCACTTCTTTAAAACATGCGTTTCGCAAAGGGGGTCCGGGGGTATCCCCCGGCGGGGATCGGTCAGCTCGCGGGGGCCCGGGGGCAGCGCCCCCGGACCAGAAATTTTTTATGAAGTTCTTCCTTCGAAATCGAATTTCTGCTTTCAGAACCTGTGCCCCTCCTTAAAAGTTGTGATTCATAGTAGTTAGAGAGTGATGATCTCAAAAGTTGAAAAAAAGTGAAAAAGTCGGGGGGGGGGGGGGGTGGTTTGTTTAACACTGCCGATATGTATCGGCCGCCACCCGCTATTTTAATCCATGAGTCCTAGATGATGAATCTTCTTTAGATTCCTTAGAATAGTTGAATCTCTTGATTTTGTAGCAACAAATCTTGACAAAATGGAGTTGGGACCACTAGGGGGACACACAAAGGGTTCACAGCAGTAAAAATGGAGAAAAAAGAGGAAGGAAGATGAAAAACGTTGAAAAGGTAGAACGAAAAGTCGTCAGGGGGGTGCGCCACGTAGCGGCCGCCACGCTTGCATAGCGGCCGCTACGGGTGCGTTAGCCGCTAACTTCAATGTAGCGTGGCGGCAGCTGCTGCCACGGCCGATATATCGGCCGCTACGTAGATATTTTCATCCCTGGTTGGGGGGGGGGGGGGGGTGTGGGATGGTTTGGTGCCCTACCTCCACGTATACCTTCCCTGACCGTTGCCATGTTTTTATTTGGGATACCACCTGCTCTGTTGGATATATATATATATATATATATTTTTTTTTCATTTAAAAAAATTTATGCATTTTCTCTTACTTGAAATAGGATTCGAACTCACAGCCTCTCATTTTAACTCTTCCAAATATCATCTGTCCATGGCTCTAAAAAAGATGTATGTGTCATGGCCAATTACAAAACAAGTGAAGTAGTTATAAATGGGGCGGGGCCTTGGGTGTCCCTAACCAGCTGAGCTATAGCTGACTCTTGACATTATTCGTTTTGAGCTTTTGATTTTGACTCTGACATTATTACTGTTTTGACTCTTACAGCAGGAAGTGTCTGAAAAAATAGCTCCATTGAGGACTCCCCAGAAGGATAAGATCATCTTCCAGGAAGATAGAATTGGGAAGTTGGACAAAGATGTCTTGGAACGGGCCACTGTACCTCAAAAGTCTGTGACCTTCTCCTTTATTCTTCTTGCCTCTCTCTCTCTCTCTCTCTCTCTCTCTCTCTCTCTCTCTCATGAATGCTTGAGTTGGTAGTTTGGAGCTTTGTTATAATCATGAACGCCCTTTTGTTATGTAGGCATTGTTTGGTTCTGTAATTCCTTTATTTTACTCTCTCCGAGTATTTTTCTTTTTCAGGTTAAGTGTCTCGACTGGCTCGCTCACTACAGATGAGATCTCGGTTCCTCCAAAAGAGGTTAGTATGGGTGGTCTTATTTCTTTTATGTTTATACAATGAAAAGAACTTGCCTATTGTCCCTTGTTATTTCTTAGATATTCTTGGCATTTTTTCTTGGCTGGATTTGATGTTTGGAAATTGATATTGCCATACGTTCTCTAATTTTTTCACATTAGGTTAGAGTGATGCTTGAAGTCAGAGATGGCATAGGTATCGTTGAAGCATGTAGTGGTAGTACTCAGCTAAACGAGTCTTCGTTGGACACTCCAAAAGATGGTGACCATAATGCATGTGCCATCTGCAAACTCGGTGGAAAGCTTTTGTGAGTAACCATATTTTTGTTGTTGATTTTGACACTACAATTGAACGAAGGTTTGGAATCGTTTTCTTGTTTTTATTTATCGGTTTTTTGAAAAATATTTTACTTTGGCTGTTGAAAATGCACTCAATTGCGTGAGAAAAGGTTTTTTTTGGTGTGTGCGCACGGGGTGGTTTTGGGGGTGGGGGGGTGTTGGGTTTGAATAGGACTAATTATAAGATACTAAAGCCGAAGGTTTTGAATTCAATTTTGACCATATTACTTTTTCAATTTTGATTTTTTTTTTTATTGAGCCACCGTGGTTAAAACTAAAATTGATATAGGTTAAGAGGTTTGATCTCATGACCTCTTGCTTTTTTTAAATAATAACAAACCTAACCACACCACACAATACTTATGTGTAATTAATTGTCAAAACAATATCAAAAGTAGTTAAATGGAGGGGGGGCCCTAGCCCCATGGGCCATGCTTGTGAAGGGTTATTGTGCTAGTAGACATTGATGCCAATTTAAAAATTCTAAGTCCCAAACACACAGAATTCAAGTTCTGAACAATATAAATATCAAGTACAAGTGCGAAAGCAGTTAGAGATCAATAGTGCAGAATTCATGTAGAAATCAACAACAGTAATATTGAATATAAATCTAACATGAGTTCTTGTTGATTAATCTAAATATCATGCATTCTACAAATACATCCCATGGCATGCATATAAAATAGAGAATCAATAAAGAGATGTAGACACACAATCTATAGTGGTTCGGTCCTCCGACCTATGTTGACTCTCAAGAGCACTACACCTAATGGTCTCTTGGTTTCCACTATGTGAAGTTTTCAATAGGCTCATCTCAAATCCGTACAGCCAAGATTTTTTGATGCGGTGGTTCAATCACACAGGTTCTACTCCACCACAATATTTTATATAGTGTTTGATCATGAAGGTCTAATCCACTTTACACATATTGACAAATAAAATGAAAAAAACAAACCAAACACTAATAATAACTGTTTCTTTGAAGATCATGTTTGATGCCGAGATCTGGAATCCATTCTCTAGCTTTAGTCTCTGCAGTAGATGATCTTTGGTGTTGATGATCTCCCAATATAGCACGACCAAGTATATTTGGCGGTTCTAGATCTAGGTAATGGGAGATGTTCCTAAGGTTTGAAAAACTTAGATTTATAACTATTCCACCTCAACTCTCTATAATGAATTTGAATGCTCAATGTGATTTTCCTATGAAGGACTTAGGTGGAAGAAAGATTTGATGGCTGGTAGATATGTTTTACTTTTCTGCAAAAATTCTCTCTGAAAATCCTTGAATGGTCGTGTGCATAGATCTGAATCTGAAACCATATATTTATAGATTTTGAGTTTCGGTCGACCGGAGCACGACCTTTGTTCGCCCGAGGTGCCAAAACAAGTGACACAACTAATGCACAATGGCTAGTTTGACTCAAATCTAGATCCGTTTTAGTTGACTGAGGAACACTTCATTCCCCTGAGACCGTACGAGCTTCAAAAGCAAGCTCTCTGAAAAATAAACTGAAGGAAAGATTCGGTCCTCTGAATGGTCTTGCGGTTGACTGACGCAACCAACTTTGGGCCCCCGAGACCATCAACGCTCAAAATTGAGCTATTTGGAATTGAGCTATCTGGAAATTTGACCGAAGTACGATCTCACGCACCCGAAGGGGTGCTTTGGTCCATGAAGCTAAAAAGCTTAGTCCCTCGAAGAATTGGAGAAGCCTTTAATAAAAAGGTATTCTATTGGGCACTTAGAACTAGACATATTTCAACCAAATTCACCAAGTGTTTTAGGGCCTGTTTCTTGGTCAATTTTACCTATTGGTTGGCACATATTAAGGATATGACTTGTTGTAGCGAGGCTTTCCAGGATCTGAGCTTCTGGTCTTTTGAACTTGATCTGACTGTTGTGGCTTTCCAGATGCAATGTTGTGAACTCGTCATGGAACTGACGCGACTATGTAAACTAGTCAAGGAATTGACAACTCGAGGAAGTGACAGATTTAACTATGACACTAACAGCTGTCAACTTTTTATGATGGGCGTTGGCATTAAGCACCATCTTTTAAAAAATAAAATGTTATGCTTTTTAGAGTGTTTTTTTTTTTTTTTTATTTAAATTTTGTCAGCTATTTTCTTGAAGTATTGTTTTTAAATAGCTCCATATGTTTGGTTTCAACATCGAGTCCCTTGAGCAGTCATGCTAATGATAATTATTAACAATAATTAATTTTTTTATCCTACCCCTGTTCATAATTAGTAAGAGGAAAAGAGTAAATTCTTCTTTCGACGGAATCGAATTGGGAAAAAAAATATTTATGTTTCCTTCTTTCACACTAAATTTTGATAAGACCATTAAAAAAATATTAAATTTTGATGAGACACAAACAGGATGGATATACCTTTTCATGACAGTGGTTTTCATCTAGTTCCATCTTCATTGATTTCATTAATTTTAATGATTTTAAACCAGTGTTTTAAAATGTTGAGGTGTGAGCGAGGTGTTCCAATTGCAAAGTGTGCAACTTAAGTCGCATGAGAGTTGGTACGATTAGGGACTACATCTTGAGAAAATTCTTTAATCTATTTTGTTGAGAATAATCAATGGCTCTTTATAATGTACTACCAAAGATAACAACTCAATCTAAGGAGACTTGATCACATCCATAAGGGAAAGCCTAATCCCATAATTCTTAGGAAGCTTTAATCACATACTAACACTAGCCTAATGTAACTCTAAATTAATCTAATCTTATTCTTAGACAATCATATTCTTATAATTACAAGTTAACTCATTATTACAAATAAACCCTCACTGTTTCTCAACATTCCCCCTCAAGATGGTGCATAGATTCTCTATGTTGAGCTTGGAAAAATGATTATATCTCTGCTTCCTTTTGTGACTGCTTTGATGAATATTGTCTGTCAACTTGGTTTTCAACACTTTATGATGGATCTTTGATATCTTTTTGCAACCTGATTGTGCGTAAAAATATAACTGCTCAATCAGCAACACTGTTGCTTCAAAACTGCACGTTGTTATGCTATGCTACATATCTGAGGAGGCTAGAATGCTTCACAGTTCACAACATTACAGAATGATTCTTAGTGGTGGGCTCTGACAAAAGCCTCAAGTTGCTCTTGTGTGCCTTTCATAGTTTGATTCAAACTCTCCAAAATATTCTCCCGCAAGAAAAATAACACTAAATCTCCTAATTTTAAGGTACTTGACAAATTAGGACTCCTACGCTAGAAATTTGCTGAAACAATCCTAAATCAAACTAAACTTGTCATTGACTCAAACTTCCCCATAGTAACCGCCTGGCTGGGTTTAATGGCCTGGTCGACTCATTAGTCATGGGTTTGGCCTAGCTCAACTCTTACCTTACGGCTTTCTTGAATAAGAAAAGAAGATTCTGAATTTCTTGAAATTGAAAATTGCTACTCTTTTTATTAAAGATAAGGTGTGTTAATGGTGCTTATTATCATGGATAGGGTGAATCCCCTTGATTCTAGCTCTCCTACGTGGCATGTGTTTATACCCTTTGAGCTAGCAAGTTAGCCTTCTTCAATGTCAGTCGAACCCTTGGATCAATGACTCACCCTGAGGCTATGTGCACTCACATACCAACTAGAGAGAACATTTAGAGAAGTGAGAGCTTGTATTGCTTCTCCAAATTTGCTTGCTTGAATATTTCTTGTTACAAATAAAGATAGGTCTATTTATTGACCTTTTTATACTAACCAAGGGCTTAGATTAATCCACATGTCACGAGTTCAACGGATGAGAATCTTCTATAATCCACTCTAGAAAATTCTACACACAAGAAATTAAGAATGAGAGCGCCACCCCGTTATCTCATCAAATTGTGAGTCTCCCACCACTTTGGATGGTTATGATGCATTGCAGCTCTAGCAAGCCTCTATCCATGCCATTTTGTGGCATGCTGACCTGCACGTGTGCCATGAGCCGGGAGCACAACGATAGCCAACAATATGGTGCGTGACAAAGCATGTGCTTAATTTAGGATGCACGCCTCATCAAATATGCCTCATATGGTGAGATGTATGCTCTAAATGCAAGCCACACCTCCAACTTTGAGTTGCGGGTTGTGGGGCATTTTCGGGAAGCCCCGCCACGAGGCCTAGAACTTGTGATGGGAAGGTTATATAGATTGTGTTGCATGAATTTTAATGGTGGTTGAAGTAGTTTACTGGAGAAAATGAAGTTTTGTAGTGATGCCATTCTGTACTTGAAACCAGTGTTGCAGTATTGTTGATATTTTTAGTTTTTTGCAATAATATCGAGATACTTTTTTCTCAAAATCTTTTATTGTGATGTTATTGCGACAAATTTAAATCTTCGTCAGTGTTGTTATTATTGCGAAATTATGCTGTAGCTACGATAATATCATGATATTTACAGTATTTTATTCTGAAAAAAATAAAATCCTTCGTCATAGAGGAGTTTCAAACCCATGATGTTAAGCAATAGAAAAATGGCTCTGACCAGTAAACCAGCAAGTACCAATTGTTATAATCGTTCCTGGAATATAGTAAAATAATGAAAATAACGTAATTTAATGTTACATGGAGGATGAATCTCCATCGTCATCATCATTGTAAGGTTTTAAATTCTAGCTTACTACACCATAATGTTTATCAAAACTATTTTAGTAAACTACTTTGTTAATGTTAGGTAATATTTTTAGTATAATTTTAATATGTCTATAATGTAAGAAAAAATTTGAGGCGACTGGTGACTCCCTGAGTTGTTGAGATGATTCAACCCGTTGACTTGAAATTTCCCGATTTTATCACCCACCGATATTATCCTGATGATGATAGTTGCAACCTGGCTTTAAACCCCATTGTGTAAAGTTTACTCTTAAAGCATACTAATCTTCTGCAAACATTTTTCCTTTGAAGCTCATGATAGTTGTTTATTTTTTTTTATGGACGTGTTAATATTTTAGTCAATATCTTGTAATGACAAAATCTGGCAACTCGGTGTGTAATTTCAGGGTTTGTGATGGAAAAGGGTGCAGAAAGAGCTATCATCTCTTATGTCTTGATCCGCCCCTAAAAGATGTCCCTCATGGAGTTTGGCACTGTTTGTCATGTGTTAAGAAGAAGATAGAGTCTGGTGTACATTCGGTGTCCAAAGGGGTGGAGTCTATATGGAACACTAGAGAGGTTGATGTGTTAGATCATGAAGGTATCAACTGTTTAAATGACTGATCGTAGGTTTGGTATTTGCAGTTCTGCACCATCTTTGACCTTTTTTTTTTTTATTGATAACGCCTTCTATGTCTTTCTAATGCTGACTTTAGTAATTTGTTGTTAGGCATGCGGAAGGAGAAACAGTATTTGGTCAAGTATAGAGGCCTTGCTCATGTGCATAATCGTTGGATTCCAGAAAGCCATCTTCATGATGCTCCTGTTCTTGTTGCCAAATTCAATAGGGGACATCAGAATGGGAAGGTCATACCCTTTGTATGAAGCTGCAGTAGACATTTGTGGCATCTTTCTCTTTACTTTGATATCAATTTTTTTAATGAATAATTGCGTTTCTTTTGGATAAAAGCAAAACTAAAATCCTAAGGACACAAAAAGATGGGAAAACAAGTTTTTATTCTTTATTTTAAAACCAAAGGGTCAGTAATTGTGGGAAAGCCACATTTATTTATAATTTCTGCTCCTAATTATCTGCTTCTAATTGAGATTTTTTTTTATAAAATTTTCAAGTCCAAAATTATTTCTTTTGAACAGTAACAGATAACTTTCATTAGAGAGAACATTTAAAATACAAAACCGACACCAAACAAATGGGTAAGCTATCACAGGAGATGTTGTATCCACTCCTTGTATTGCTAAGGTATCCCCACCATATGGTTATCTGTGCGACATGATTAAAAATCACCTGGTGATGCGAAGATTATATTCTAATCTCTTTAAAATGGAGCTGAATTTCTCCAACTTGAATCTTTGGATGCCATCCATGAAATAACATTAGATGAATTACTCTTGCTGATAAGATTATCTTCATAGGAAGATGAAAAAATCCAAAGAGCCTTTAGAATCAGCATCACGACGGCCTCAATAGAATCCTGGACACCATCATGTTTAGAACACATACACAAAACTACTACAAAACTACTTCCTTCATATTGTGAAGGACCCCTCTATTGCCCGGAGTACCCAGTTTTCCTCATACGGCTTCATCCAGTTTAAACTTTAACAAACTGGGAGGGGGAGAGGTCCAAGCTTCCATATTCCTCTCCTTCTGCAATCCATAAGTTATACAACAACCTTCCCAATCAAATAAAATATCTTCCTAGTCTACTTACCCTTTCTAAGTGACACCCATTTAGCGATCATTAGAGACACCACCTTGAGAAGCGCGTCAATGGATGAGGAAGTGTTGCTAAAAATTCTGTTATTACCTCTCTCCCCTCCCCACATTGGCCATAATATAGCAAATGGAACTACCTCCGAAGCAAAAGCTCGCTTCCTTGAAAACGGCCCCAACTTCTAAGTCTCTACAAACTCTTCCAATGAGCCGGGAAGACACCAAGCCAACCCACATTTGTTGAAAAGTAGTTCCACAAATAGCAAGTTTTATAACAATGAAGAAACAAATGATTGATCGATTCTTCTTGGCATCTGTATAGCACTCATTTACCGGAACTACCTTCGGATACCCTGCCTGTCCTGAGGTCGTATCTCGTAAATTTCTTGCTTACGAATACCAACCAGCAAACGCCTCCACGCAGGGAGGGGCCTGCGCTCACCACACAAGGGATGATGAAGGGGGTGATTTGGAAGCCCCCTGCAAAGCCAAATAGAATGCCTTGACTGAAAACTTTCCCAAGCGAGATAGCTTCCAAATATGAATATCTGTCATCCCTGCACATAAAAATGTTAGAGAGATGACCCAACAACAGCCCATACTGACTCTCCTCTTACTTACGAAGACCTCTTCTAAAAGGCACCTTGTATGACACCACACACATGCTCACTTCTTTTTATCATTGTTCTACCCCTCCAATAAAAGATTCCTCCTTATGCACTCTAGCCTAATTTCCATTGCTCATCTTAAAGAGAGACAAAATATATTGGAGGAGACATGGTTGCTTTGTTCAATGTGATTTTCCCTCCCAAGTACAAGTTTTGCCCTTTTCCATGAAGATAGTTTCTTCTCGAATTCTTTACTACAGGATAATGACCTAGGCTTCACATCTGCTCCAATCGAAAAATCAAATACCAAATAAGAAGCTTTCCAACTTCATAATGTTTGCTATTAGCTAGGGACTGAATAACATCCTCAGAACATCCTGCCCCCACCAATATGCTCTTTCACATATTAATAATTTTCAATCTTGAAGACAACTCAAATCACCTCAGAATTCTCCTTAAAGCCATAATTTCCTCTGTTCTCACCAAGATGAATAGAATGGTGTCATTTGAAAATTGGAAATGGGCAACAGCTTCTCCATTTAGTCTCACCTCAAACTCCCTGATAATACCAATTTACTTAGCAGTCATCAGCGAAGCTCCCAATGCCTCGGCTATTGTAAATAAAAATGGGGATTATAGGTCTCCTTGCCAAAGCCTTCTCAAGGATTTGAAGAGCTGAGGAGGTGTGTCATTTAGTAACATGGGAAAAAAGTAGAGGAGATACACTCCCTAATCCATTCCCCCTCATTTTTCTCCAAAACCCAACCTACCAACCACATAATCCCAAAACTCCCACTCTACATGATCGTACGCTTTTCTAGATTGATTTTAAAGATTACTCCATCTACCATTTTGTGTCTTCTTGAATCAATAAGTTCATTAGCAATTAAAATCACACCAAGGTTCTGCCTCTTGCCAACAAAAGTTCCTATATGCATAAGGGCCTGCTTCATATGATCAGCCCAAACCTTAAAACAAAAGTTTATACACACACCCCCTATGATACCCGTCTACTTGTACAAGCTCACTGTATCTGTATCTGTATCTGTATCTGTATCTGTATCAGACAGATATGACACTCATATTGGTAACAGATATCGCACTGATAATTCTAGGGTATAAGTTTAGCATTCCCACTTACTAAGTCCATTATTTTGCATAGTTATTTTAAATTTCTTACTTCTCAACATGAAAAATGTTAAAAAGGAACATAAACAATGATGATTTCATTATATTTAAAAGTGATCTAGAGAAAAATTTAGGACAGCCGTATATGTATTCGTGTCCAAGATTTTCAAAATTGTGGAGTTACATCCCCATATCTGTATCGTTGATTCATTGTTCATACCTGTATTTGTATGTGGGCATCATGGCACACCCCACGAAGCTAATCAGTATAAAATCATGAAGCTCTATAGGATTCAGAAATTTTGGGATGAGTGTCAAAGAAGAACAATTAGTTTCTCTACTTAACTTGCCCCTCCAAGAAATTCAGCTAGCATCTCACAAAAGTCTTCCTTGAGGATCTTTCAAGTAGCTCTAATAAAAGTGACATTGAAACTGTCTGCACTCGGAGCTTTATCGCCTCCACATTCGTTCAAGGCCATGTCCACTTCCAATTCGAACTCCCTTTGCGACCAGGCTTGCATTTCTAAAGAAACTATCAGAAAAGAACACCTTTAAATTTTGGCCTTACAATCTTCTCACTCTCTCTAAAGAATTTAGCTATTTCCTCCACCTTTACTGGATTTTTGGTGAATGTTCCACCTCTCCTTACTCTTCCAATGTGCTTTACTTTCTGACATTAGCCATGCAATGAAAGATGGATTGATCGATTTGAGTTTTTTCCAATTTCCATATTGCATGCCCTGTCCAATTGGTACCATAGTTTAGTGGCCTTTTATTCTTTACTTAACTCATTAATATTTCATATTAACTATTCTAGTGATGCAAATGATTATAAATAAAAAAATGCAGTATAAATTATTTTACAGACTCCTACGTGGAAATCAGAGTGGACCGTGCCACAACGTCTTGTGCAGAGAAGGTTATTGATGACCCCAAAATTGGCTGCTGAGCTCCTTTCTGGGTGTGGTTCTGATGCTTTAAATTGTTGTTATGAATGGCTTGTGAAATGGAACGGTCTGGGTTACGAGCATGCTACTTGGGAGTTAGAGAACGCATCATTTTTAAGCTCACATGAAGCTCTTGTAAAAGATTACGAGTGTCGCCATGAGAAAGCAAAGAAGGCATCTGATCCTTCTAGAATACATAAGGTGCGTTGTATCATATAAGATATAAACTGTTATTTTCTCTCTAAATCCATCAGAATCTACTTTTAGTAAAATGATCATTTATGTTTTTGTTAATAATTTGTTCCTTTTGGTTAGCTGCATGAATATTCATTGCCATGAAGTTATCTAATAAACCTTGTTTGTATTTTTCTTCGTCCCTTCCTTTTTCTCCTTTTCCTTTTCAATTTCTGCTTGTAAGTTAAAGCATACTGGTCATCCTGGGCAACCCTTTAATTTCAGACTTCACACAACAGTATGTATTGAAACTTACAAGAGAGATTTGTCTGGAAATTCCACTAAATAGGTTGTATCCCTTTCAATAAAGGGATACTTTCTATTTAGTAGTCTGGTTTGATATAGGAGCATTCCAACTGGTTATTTCTCCAATCTCAGAGATTGCATTGGTTGAGTCACTCTCTATGGCTAAAGGATTCATCCGAGAGATTGCATTGGATGAGTCAGTCTCCATGGCTAAAGGATTCATCCAAGAGATTGCATTAGATGAGTCACTCTCCACAATAAGCCTTTCATGGAAAAGTGAGGACCAAAGAGCCTCAAAAATAGCAAGCCCCTTTGCCTCATTAGAATCTTTATTACTTACATATTTCAAAAACAAAAAGAGCTTTTCCTCCTTATCGCCTTATCGTTACGAAGAACGACATCACAACCCACTAGCCCCGATTTACCTCAAAAGGCCCATCTACATTGAACTCCAAGCAACCAGGAGGAGGGGTGTAAAGAAAGAGAGATTTTTGTCCTTCAAGGGGCCCTGTGGCGGCAATAGGGGTGGCAAATGGGCCATGTTGGCTCAAAATGGGTCAAGTTGACCCGTGTTGTCTACAAGCTGAAGGCCAAGTTGTATTTGACCCATTTTAACCCCAATTTGTACCCGATGCAGGTCAACATGACCTGACCTATATAACTTGTTTACAATGTGGGTCAACCATTTAACTTGGCCCAATCCAACTTGTAGAAGTTTGGCGGGCCTAAGCCCATTGCATCTCAAGTATTTTGGTTATATTTTGATTTTTATTGGTAGGAAAAAAGGCCTAGATTGAAAAAAATTGTTGAACACTGTATATTCTAAATAGGTTTAGCTATCCAAGTTGATCCTAAGCCAACCCATTCAAATGAGTTGTGTGGCTCAACCTAACCTGACCCTTTTTTTTTGTGGACCTACTTTATCTCACATACTGACCCTAATAGGATGCAAGTCGGGTTAGCCGGTTGAGTTATAGATTTTACCACCCATAGATGTCATATATGCAACTCTCATTATCTTCATCATCAAAGCCTTGTCCCAACTATGTTGGAGTGATGGAGGACCATGAAAACTAGCCAAAGATGAAGGTCTGAGATCAAATAACAAATTAATTTTAAAAACTTCAGAATATAAAATAGCGTTAAATTCGATCCGAGTTACATTGATTCCTGATGCAGGCCAGATAATAGGTCGGCCACAACCCATTGGGTCTAGTCCATAGGTCCAGCAAGACATCCATTTAGTTAGGAAGTATTATTAAGTAGTTTGATTTGTTTAGGATTATTATCAGTGATTTTCTTATTTTACTTTAGGCATTATTTAAGTATTAGAAAGCATTGTTGCTTAGGGATTAAGCTAACTCTCCTATATAAGGATGTTAGGCCACATTGTATTTAGAGTACTTATTTTTGTCAATTAAAAGTTTTCTTTGAGATTTATCTCTTATGGTTATGGTGTTTTCTCCTCTTGTGGGGGTGCCCTAGTGGCTGAATCCATTATTGAATTTGATCAATCCTTCGAGAGATTGGTCTATTATCTCGATCCCGGATTCAGGCTGCGCCAATTGGTGTTAGAGCTGAAGAGCGATTGCCGGGAGGAACTTTGTCCCTTCCAGATTCTATCCCTTGCACCTTCCATCACCATCTTCCTTCCTTCCACAATCGTTAGAACCATCAACATCTTGCCACCCCTCCATCCGTTCTTTCATTGATCCCCATTCCACCAACTTCCCAACCATCCACAAAACCCCCGAACCCTGTGGCCAACCCCTCTCACCTCCCCGTCAACCATAAATCCCTACACGAGATTACCTGAACTCCAATATCCCTCCACCGACCTCTCCTAAACCTCAAATCGAGTAAAAAAAATGGAGCAGACAAACCAAGTAGTCCAACCACCCAACATAGTTGACAACTGCATCTCCCATCCCCAACCTCAGAAATCCCGAAACAATATGAGATAAGATGATAAAAAGCGATATATTAGAGGTTTGCGATGAGAAATACGAGATACGATGCGTTTTTGCATGACCATTCAAGAAGCATATGCTGAAGCACTCTGGGCTGAAAATGAAATTTGGCATTCTCAAGAAGAAATTTTTTAGCAAAGATCAAGAGCTCATATTAAAGAAGAAAATTTCCAACAAAGATCAAGAGCCCATATTGTGGAAAGACTTTTTGCAGGAGAAGATAGTCCCACACTTGTCATTTATCGGCTCCTCAATACGAATGAGACGGAAGAAGAAGAATGGAGATGGGCTAAGAAATTCCACACGCGGGTGATAGTCGAAGACAAGTTCGCTAATTTGATTATTGACAATCGTAGTGCAATAAATTGTCGCTTAAGAGATCATTGACAAACTTCATTGGCCAATTGAGAAGGTTCCTAAGCCCTACCAAGTCACATGTTCTAATGGTCATGTCATCCGTGTGACTCATAGATGTTTGGTATCATTCAAGATCGGCCATTATGAGGACAAAACTTGGTGTGATGTGATCCTATGAATATTGCTCACATTATTTTCGGACGTCCATGGCTTTTTGATCGAAAAGTGCACCATGATAAAGAGGCGAACATGTATACCCTTTTGTGGAATGGAAAAGGGTTATGCTCATTCCAATGGCATCAACAACCTCATCTTCGTCTACATCATCTCCTTCCACGGAACCAAAGAAAGAGCAAAATGAAGATATAGTAGTCATGATTGCACCACAAGAGATACTAGTCATGCTAGCAGACATTAAGGGTGCAATAGATGACCAAGGTCAACGCAAAGCTTATCTCATGGAAAATTCAGAACAATTACAAGATGATCAAGATAATGTTAACCAAGAGCCACAAAAAGTAGAAGAAGAACAAGGAGAAGCAAACATTGAAGACTTTGACCAGGTTACCCACCAGAGTGAACATCTGGTAGATCTGATTGAAATGCCACAGCCAACAAATCCAATTGCGTCATAAGAAATCAAATCAATTGTCCCAGTGGTTCCACATGAAGATCAAGCAGTTGAAGTTCCTTACATTGACTTCATTTTTGGCTATCAATGATGGATAGTCAATGTTCATGATCTGTTGGCTCGTAGGAAACAACTGAAGCTTCTAATGGTCATATCATACATCTGAACTCAGTGTAGGCATCAGAAGAAGCGACACCTCCCATCTACTTCTAAATGGAGAAAAAGCCTGCATGGAGCTTGCAAGAAATGCAACGCAAATGAAGATCGCAAGAACATTTTGAAGTTTGTGTGATTGATTTTTGACCTCGAAAAGACCCTCCCGAACTTGTGGTCGGATTCTCTCCTGTATTACAAGCTGTCAACTTGCTGGAGTTGAGTTTTTTCAAGCGGGGGAGAATTGATGCGTGCTAGAAAATAGGTCAACCAACCCATTGGGTCCGGTCCATAGGCCCAATGGGATATCCATTTAGTTAGGAAGTATTATTAAGTAGTTTGATTTCTTTAGGATTATTATTAGTGAGTTTCCTATGTTGTTTTAGGCATTATTTAAATATTAGAAAGTACTCTTGCTTAGGGATTATTATTAGTGAGTATTATTAAGTAGTTTGATTTCTTTAGGATTATTATTAGTGAGTTTCCTATTTTGTTTTAGGCATTATTTAAATATTAGAAAGTACTCTTGCTTAGGGATTAAGCCAACTCTCCTATCTAAGGATTTTAGGCCATTGTATTTAGAGTGCTTATTTTTATCAATTAAAAGTTTTTTTTTTTGAGATTTTCTTTCTTATGGTTATGGTGTTTTCTCCTCTTGTGGGGGCACCCTAGTGGTTGAATCCATTCTTGGATTCAATCAATCCTTCGGGAGATTGGTCTATTATCCCGATTGCGGATCCGGGTTGCATCAAGTCCAGAGTTTTTTTAATTGTGCAATAATGGCACGCATTTTCACAATCCTACTTGCAAGTCCCCCTTTTTTTTTTTTTGATAGAGGTTTCCAATGGGAAAATTTGATCTCCACTAGTCTAGGGATCACTTGTATTCAATCAGATTGTTCTTGACTTCCCACAAGGATTTCAAGAATAGGTCAAGGCTCAAAATAGGATCAGCATCAGAACTGCTCCAAGAGATTCAGTGAATGTTTGGTGGTGATGTAGAATTCTGCCAACATGAAACAATGGAGGATGTGGCTCGGGAGAAGTGTATTGGTGATTAATAGGGGTGTAACGGTTCGGTTAACCGGCCATTTTGGAAAAGCCGTTAACTGAACTGTAACCGCGGTTTTCTGTTTTTTAAAACCGTAA
Source organism: Persea americana (assembly GCA_029852735.1). NCBI lineage: Eukaryota > Viridiplantae > Streptophyta > Magnoliopsida > Laurales > Lauraceae > Persea > Persea americana. The sequence goes on from CM056809.1 coordinate 97,431,530, forward strand.
CCGTAACCGTATCCACAAAAACCGTGGAAAACCGAACCGCGGTAAATCGCATTAGACGGTTCGGTTACGGTTAATAACCATGGAAAAACCTCATATAGATTTTCGTTCAATGCATTCTTGTAATGCCTCAAATGAGAAAAATGGAAGTCAAAATCTGCCTGGGAAGGCCCTCTTAGATAAAAATGTCAATGCTGCCAAATGACAACTGCATTTCCATGAGACCTGAGTATGGATTCATTTGGGAAGTTCATACCTGTGCAAAATAATCTCTATCTATAGGAAAGGGCTTATTTTTTATTTCTGGAGAAATGGGAGATTTTCCTGAGCCCCCTGCTGCTGATGTCGAATGGTAAAGGGCTCTCTTTCCATTCCACTAATTTCTGAACCTAGTATTTCTCTACCTTAAACTTGCCTTTGGGGTTCCTCAAGATAATGGCATTGAACAATCTGATACGAGGGGCAATGGTACCCACACCTATGGCAATTGCTTGAGAGATTAATACCGATGTCATTGACTATGTGTAATCAGATTTGCTATCACAGAAAGCTAAAGACCTCATAATGAAGGATCTAACTGCTGCCTGTAGTAAGATCAGTCCACCGAGGAGACAGAAAGCTCCTGAAGCAGTGCAAGTTGCAGAGCGCCCCACCACATACTGAGGACTGCTTGTGTGAGCAATCATCCAATGTTTCTCAACATGCTTTCTCAGGTTCCCGCACGCTTGAGCACCTCCTCCTCCCCCTGCTCCCCCACCTCACTTCACCACAAGCCCCTCTCTTTCAACAATCACACCTGCCACAGATGCATCTCTTCCACGTTCAAGCAAGAGCTCTTCGAGAGAGGATATGAGCGATTTGGGTGATTTGGGTTTTTAGGAAGGGAAAGGGTTCCGGGACTAAAGGGAGTGGGGGGTAGACCATTGCAATGAGGGAGGAGGCGACGCTGTGTGCAGGGGGAGAGTGGCCACGGTGCTGCATGTGGGCTGGGGCTGCTGCGTGCATCTGGTGGAGGTGGGAGTAGGCGAACGTGCGGGTGGACGAGAGAGGGGAGATGGAGGAGGGGAGGCGTGAGAGAGATATGGAGAGGAGAGATGGGGGAGGAGAGATGGAGAGGAGAGATTGAGGAAGATGGGTTCTGGGATGGGTTCTGCGCTGGGATGATGAGAGACAGAGGCGTGAAAGGGGCTACTGGCTAGGGTTTGGTTTTACTTCTTATGCATAAGGTAAAAATATTTCATTTACAAACCCAACAATTTCTTTTTCTTTTATTTGTAAACGGTACAGTTAACCGCATACGGTTAACCGAACCGTATTTTACGATTCGGTTCGGTTAATAACCATGAATTATTACGAAAAACTGTAACTGAACCAAACCGTGTGGTTTTTGGGTTTCATTAACCGTAACCGAACCGTGAAACACGGTTATTAACTGCGGTTCGGTTCGGTTAGACGGTTAGACTGTTTTTTTTTTTTACACCCCTAGTGATTATTTATAGTTGGTTGAAGTGGGAATGGGAACTAGGTGCATTCAGTTAACAGGTATGGTGGGTTTTGGGATTCGACTTGTTGTGGTTTGGATAAGAGAGTAGGGTATTTTCTATGGGTAAGATTAGGGATGAGGCTAGTGGGAGTAGACTATGGACTGCCGGCTATGGTATGAATGTTTGGTAAAGATTCGGTTGAGGGGTTTTGGGACTAGTGAAGTGCGGACATGTGTTTGGGATTTGGGGTGGTACGGCATTTAGGTTTAGGGATCTATTATGATTCGGTAGTTGGGTTTGGGTTATGGTTATGGTGGTACGACTCCTATGGTCTTGGGATTTGAAAAGTTGTAGGGTTTGGAGATGAGTTAGATGCTGGGGTAGGGTTGGAGAAGAAAGAAAATATAAAAAAAAAGAATCACAGGGGGTTTAGAGAATACGAAGAATACCTTGGATTCACACCAAGGGTGGCTTCACACCAGATCCATTGCAAGAGATTTCTCTAAGCATTGTTTTTCTCATTCATTAGGTCCGAAGAAGCCGAAGGCTTTACAGTGATATATATAGAGAAAAATAAACCTATATCTAATCTTAGCCACTAATAACAATCTAAAGCTAAGATCATAAACGTTTAAATAAAATCTCTAATTACACATAAGATCAAATAATCAAATAAAAATATCCTAAGGTGGGCGTCCTATATAATTGGGTCTAATGGGCCCACAAACTCCTAATAGCGGCCCATTTGTATCTTTCTAGGATAGGGCCTTCCTGATATCATGTAGATGGGGTCTTCTACTCTAATCATCCCAGTGTGGGGTCTGCAGCTAATTACTGGGGATTTGACTTGATGTGATCTGACCGCTGATCCATGATGAGAGTGCGAACCAACGGTAAATCCCCTCTGTTATGTTGATCCAATGGTGGATCTCCACCAAATCCTTGAACTGGGCCTAGATAAATGTCATGCAACCACAAAGAAGGGTGGTCAGGATTCAATAGCCTTTTCTTCTTTGGAAAGTTTTCCAATGAGATGATCTGATGTCCTCATCATGGGGTCAACTATGCAAATTCTGTTTCTCTATTTTGATCTATCCTAAGCCAAATCCTCAGATAGGTTGCACTATTTCTTTACATCTATCCTTAGTACTTCCATCCATTTCCTCTTTGGCCTACCCCCTTTCCTTGATGAGCCATCAACTTGAATAGAAAAGCTATCTTCAATGTTGATGTTACTTGCATGCATTGGACATGTCCAAACTATGTTCAAACTATCTCAAATAAGTCTCTCTTAATTTATCACCTATTGATTACCCTTAAATGCTCCCGAAAGCGCTTATTTCTACTTCTATCTTTTCTAGTTTTACCATACATCCATCATAAAGTTCTCATCTCTGCTACACTTAGTTTGTGCATGTGTTGCCACTTGATTTGCCAGCATTATACTCCATAGGTCAGAGCTGGTCTAAAGTCTAATCGCTAGCATGTAAAATTTTCCCTTAAATCTTGTTGGTATGCACCGATTACACACAACCTTATTAAATAAAATTGTCTACCTGCATCTATTTGAATTCCTTTCGACCAATGACCCACTTTGCTAGATGCAACAGTAATGCATGGAACGTATCGTCCAATGATGATGAAGAATCTCTAAAAATCCAATCATTCCTTGTATTCAAAATTGGCCAAGGAATAGCTGAGGTAGCAACTTTCTGAAGTAACAAACCACATCCAAAGAAAGGAGCCTGCCATCAAGCCTCAAATACCTCACTCGAAGAAGCTGACAGGAATACGTCACTCAAAAGCCGGCATATAGACCCCGACACACCACATTTGTCGAAGAAGCGGCTCCTCGGAAAAGAAACCACAATGAAGAAAAAGATGACCGACAATGCCTCTCTCCTCTCCACATAAAGCACAAGCCCGAGCACAACCAGAAGGATCTCAAAATTCTTTTAAACATTGAAACTCATCCCATGTAGAAGAAAATAGGATTGCGTCATTTGCGAATTGAAGATGAGTGATTGCCTCATGAATTGAAGATGAGTGATTGCCTCTCCCCCTCTACCCACTTGGAAATCCTCTGCTAATCTAGGCTCCTTGGCCTTGAAAGAAAAAAGTCCAAGCTTTCATTAACTAGAGCTTTAAATGTTGCTAGAGAAGCTTCATTTACTAGCACAAAGGACATGGTATAAATGAATTCCTTAAATCCAACCTTTCCATTTAGCTCCAAACCAGAACCTCCTCAACATATAATCATAGTCCCATGCCACATTGTCATAAGCTTTCTCTAAATCAATTTTAAGCATAATGCCTCCTTTTGAGACCTCTTCCTCGAATGAATTAACTCATTTGCAATCAAAATTCCATTCAAAATCTGTTTTGTTATTGGCAGAAGCACATTGGAAAGTGCTAATGATCTTAGGAAGAACCTCCTTAAACCTATTGGTAAGACTTTTAGATAGTAGCTTGTACACATTGCCTACTAAGCTGATGGGTCTTAAATTCTTTAAATCCACCGGGTTTGGAATTTTTGGAATGAGCGCGAGGAAGGTTTTGCATTAATCTCCTTGCTACAGCAACTTCTATGGCAAAATCTTAACAACATTTTGCAAAAGTTATCCTTCAAAAAATTCCCAAGTCGCTCTAATGACAGAAAATTTTTAAGCCATTGTCCCTCACACAATCTTGAAGTGCCTTACTCATTTTTTCTGCTTCAAGCTTCCTTCCCAGTTAATCGCTAAACTCTAAAGGGATTGAAGAAAACTTACTGCTATCCTTGTGCGGCCCCTAAAAGACATCTCCAAAATACGGCCCCTCAATATAATTTGCAAGTTATTCCTTAGTAACATGCAGATCTTTTATAAAACCATTACCGGTTCTAATTTGCCTGTGTAGTTATTTCTTCTTCTCACATTTGCCATTTTGTGGAAAAACTTGGTATTTCTATCACCTTTGGGCCAAAGAGCTTTAGAATTCTGTTGCCCAGAAATTTCTTCCTTTCCGTTCACCTCCCATAGATTGCTAGCGGCTACCAATCTTGATGCTCTTTCTGATTGAGGCAAGTCCCAATATCCCCCAATCTGATCCCAATGCTCAACCTCCCTAATCTGCTAGCTTTTCTTTGCACAGTTTGAATTTCCCGAACACATCCTTCTTCCATTATGGATGGTTTGGACATGTGCAATGCATGTTAACAACAACGTCGGTGAGGAAATGTTTTTCTATGGAGGTTGGTGCCCCACCAAGAGGAAGGGGTGGGCCGAGGAGGACATGGATGGAAGCAGTAAGGTTGGATCTTAAAAAGTGCAACCTATCCGAGGATTTGACTTATGATAGATTGGAATGGAGAAACGGAACTCATGTAGCCGACCACACCAGGGTTGGGACAAGGCTTTGATGAGGGCCCTCGATGCCCCCCTTCCGAAGTAACCCAACCCAACGAAAATTCCACGAACCCAACAAACTCATAGACTATACCCAGAACATTTGCAGCAATAACAAATCCTAACTACAGCTTGTTTTTCTGGCCTCCCCAAAACCTCTTTTATTCCAATTGACAATAATCATGGAGAAATTATAATAGCCGAGCCCCAATTGAAGTTGCATCTTTTTTTAGAATTTCACGACAAATCATTGACTTAAAGTGACTTCGTGTGTGAGAAGGTGGCGAAGCCCCGATCCACGATTGGCACAATAGATCAATCTCCCGAAGGATTGATCGAATCGAACAGTGAATTCCAGCCACTATGGCATAATCACAACCATGAAACACTCCATAAAACCGACGAGAATCGCTGAAATTTTATTATCAATTGAAGGAAGCATGCCCAATTACAATGTAGGGCTTAATATATATAGGTAGTGTTCTTAACCACTAATAATTCCAAAATAGGAAGTTACTAATCCTGATTAATCAATAAATTAGAAATAATTCCTAATTAAATAAACTTAAGATAAAAATAGTATGCCACAGTAGCTTCAGCCAATTGGGCTTGTGGGTTGAACCCAAAGGACTGGGTTGGATGGCTGGGTCCATCATGTGGGCCCAGGAGCTCTTTTGGGCTTCCATACTGCATCAGAAGGATATTGTTGTAGTTGACTTAAGAGGCCATGAAACATATCCTTAAGTTTCTTGATAAAATTTTGTTGAAAGGTGACTCATAAATGATTCTAAATTTAAAAGAGGTGGAGAAGTCCCAATTCCACTCTATGCTGGCAGTCCTTGGGAGTGTCTTCATCCCTAAGGAGGGCAAAAGATAGAAGAATCTGCATGGCTTCCTCTGATGGCGCCTTTTCGATATCTTCCTTTTTCTCTTCGCTGTCTGAAGTGGTGGCAGAGAGCCGTTCTTTCTGGGGCAGCTTGTGGAGCATGAAAGCACCGCCTAGAGTAGTAGCATTTGGATGAATTGCGTTGTTCGGTGGGATACTAACAATGGACAACTTATGTCGACATAGAGTGATTTTAGTTAATGCATGTCCAATGTGCCTCGCTAGTGAGGAATCTATAGACCATTTGCTTCTTAATTGTCTCCTTGCCCAATGCATTTGGAGATTGATTTTGTCTTGGTTCCATTTTTTGTGGCCCTCTTTTGAATTCTATCCCTTCTTCGTTTGACTTTTGGAGATTAGGGGTAGTCTCCAAAAGCGGAAGGGTGATGTGGAAGCTTTCGTTCTTAGTGACAATTTGGTCCTTATGGAAAGAAATAAATTTAAGGTGCTTTGATGGAAAATCCTCAGATGCTAACAAGATAATGGATAATGTTAAGCATCTGGTGGCTCTTTGGGTCTCCTCTCTACCTTTATTTAAAGGAATATCGATAAGCTCCATTACTCATAATTGGGACGAAGTGGCCAGATCCCGCCCTATTGCTAGGCACATATTCTCCCGATGGCACCCACCTCCACATGGAGCTTTAAAACTAAATTTTGATGGGAGCACTAGTGGTAATCCAAGTATGGCAGGTGTTGGTGGTGTTATGAGATGGGATAATTATTATGTCTTACTCCGGCCTAGTAGGTGTTTGTTCAATCAACAAAGCAGAACTACTTGCCTTGAACATTGCTCTTTGAGAAGCTTCCCGGTTACAACTTCAACGACTCCTTGTAGAAGGGGACTCTTCTTGTGCTATGCGGTGGGCGACTCGGTATTCTTCACCTCCTCGGTATCTGAAAAACATTTTAGAAGAGGTGCTTTAGTTGTCGGTTGATTTGAACGTTTTGTTCAATCACATTATGAGATTCAGCAAATGCAGAGGCGGATAAACTCGCAAAAGAGGGATTTCCTAAACCTTCTTTGCTCATTTCTGGCCCTACTTAATTTATTTTTGTTTTTTTGTTGGTGCCTGTTGTTTTGGGTCTCGAATCTTTTTGTCCAGCTCTTCTCCGTGTTTTTGTAGGGGCTTTTTTGGTCGGTATAACCCTCTTATACTGTACAGTCTTTGAGCAATTAAAAGTCACCATTTTCAAAAAAAAATAATACAGGAAGTTGTGTAGTATAGGAAGGTTTGATTCCCTAAATGAGGGGTCAACTAATTTTTGAAGAGAGAATAGCAACCTTATGGACAAGAAAACCCACCTGGCCAGATGTTAGCATCTAATTATGTGCTCCCACCTATGATGCCCAGATACAGCTAGGACACGCCATAGACATGGCAAGGACACGGATTTTACAAATAAAAAGTGAAGTATTGGATACGATACGACAGGATACGTTGCCCATTTCGAAGTATCCATGTATCATAGGCTCCGACAGTATTCCTTGCGTAGAGAGGATGTTCCTAACCTAAAACCGAGTGCAACCTTATGGAGAGAATTTTCTGTGGAGAGAGCAACTATATATGGAGAAGAGATAATTTTGTATGGGGCCACATTGTTGAGGTTCATCAGCCCACCAAACTGTGCGACATTAGCATCTAATTTATGTACTCATAGTGTAACATGCATTAAGAATTTTGTCTGATGGAATTTGAAAATCTTGTACAGATAATAGTCACTCTAATAAGGGCTATGATAGTGTATGTTGACATGTAGCATCCATTGTCCTCTCAATATTTCCTCCAATTTTCATATTTTGGTGGGTCTCATATATATATTTAGTAGTTCAACTAAGAGAATGGTCAACCAGTCAAGTCAATCTTTATTATGTTTTTCTTTTTATTTTTTATTTTTGAATGGTTAATTTCATTAGAAGATAATATGACTAGACTCCCCTCATGGACAAAATAGGGATGGAAAAGATCGCTTGCTTATATAACTTTACACTCCCCCTTAAGCTAGAGAATAAACATCAATCATGCGTGGCTTGTTTAGCAACCCTTGTAATTTCTTTCAAGGGGTTTCACTAAGAAACACGGCAGTTGATCTTCTGACCTCATATAGGATGAATGATGTTTGTTGTCATCTGCCCATTTTTATTTTATTTTTTTTAACAGTAAACCTCTCTGTGTTTCATACTTCTATGAAATACTGGGTTGATTATTGCTGTCTAATCTCATAGGAAGTTTAATATAGACTCCAAATACTCCAACAAACTAGTACTTCAAAAACTAAACAATTTACTGTTTAAAGTTAAAATTATTGCAGAGGGTTGTTAAATTATCTTGAGCGGAATAATATATTCATTCCTTTTATTTTCATACCTCAATAATTTTCAGGTACTGCAGGAAAGAAAAACTTTTTTGCAAGAGCTGCCAAATTTTCCTAGTGGTTGCCCACCTGGACTCGAGGAAGATCTCCTAAGTTTTGTTAACAAGCTGCGTGATTATTGGCACAAGTGCCATAATGCTATTGTCATTGATGACCAGGTTGGTCCTTTCAGCAACTCTGCTTCCTTCTAGCACCAATTACTCTTCTATTTTGCATTTGTATGGAAGTTAGACTTTTCATTATCAATGATGTTAAACCATAGAAACTAGTTCTGTTATTTGAAAGTTGAGATACTTGTCAAAAAGTTAGAAGTAATTTGATTGTGTATTTATGTTGTTTATGCTGGAAGGGTAGGCCAAAGAGGACTTGGATGGAAGTAATAAGGATATATTTGGTTTGGTGCAACCTATCCTAGGATTTGGCTCAGGCTAGGTTGGAATGGAGAAATAAAATTCATGTAGCTGACTCGAACATATTTTTTTTTATCAGTAACATAAACTTTTCATTAAAAAAAAAGAACAACAAGAGAACACAGGTACCTCCCAAAGGCAGGAAGGGATGAAAGGGTATAAAAGCATTATACCGGCACCAACCACAAGGAAAAAACCAATAGTGAAAAAACACATAGAAGAAACTTGGTCAAAGCAACTAACATAGTTGGGACAGGGCTTTGATGATGATGATGATGACGACGTCGACGACGGCGATAGGGTTGTGACTGTTGCTTGAACAAAACCAAGCATCATTAATTTAGCTTATATTGATTATTTCTCTATGTATGGAGCTTTTACTGGTTAACAAAAATGTCAAAAGCATTTGAGCAGTTGCTTAAGTAGTGCACTTTTTTTTTTTTAAATTTTATTATCATTTACCTATAGAATCCCATCTTGATTCGGCATCACTTAAGTATGTCGATTTAGGTAATCACGTTTATCCTGCACTTGAAATCCATTGATTTCATTTGTCTGGAGTTGAAAGACTAGTGCAGTAGTGCTAGCTCCCTATCAAAATGCAGATTAATATGTTCTGTAACTTATGGTGTTTATGTTTGGATGAAAATTGGTCGGTCAGAGTTTGTTTCCTGTTTTTTTTTTTTTTTGAAAATGATGACTATATACGCAGATCGTTAAGTACTCCGACATTTTGGTGTTCCTATGGACCACTATATCAGGATAAACTACCATATTGTGAAGAGCATTGTATCATATGGTGTAGAGGTATACCATAGTGATTACTGTAGGTGATATCGTGTGTGTATCGTATGGGGTGTATCATTCTTTGTTGCAATTACAACATTAATTGGGGCACCGATTGGGGTGATTAGGCTGGGTGATATATTTTGTATTTTTTTTTCTTTGCCATTATCTTGCATGCTATATAAACTCTAAGGGGATTAACAATGAGATCAAGCAGTCAATTACAAAAAACTTTAGTCTGTTATTTCTTGTTATCATGGTATTAGAGCGTCATCAGTATTGGTCCATGGGAACACCAAAATGCAGGATGATCATCATCATCATTGCCATCAAATTCTTGTCCCAACTATGGTGGGGTCAACTACATGGGTTCTGTTTCTCCATTCTGATCTATCCTGAGCCAAGTGGATCAAGTCCCTGGGAACACCAAAATGCAGGATCATTATCATCATCACGATCAAATTCTTCCCCAACTATGGTGGGGTCAACTACATGAATTTTGTTTCTCCATTCTGATATATCCTAAGCCAAGTGGATCAGTTGCACTTCTTTAGGTTTGTCCTGACTACTTCCATCCATGTCCTCTTCAGCCTACACCTTATCCTTGGCGGGCCATCAACCTGCAGGGGTTGAAGTGAGAGAGGAGGGTTGTTTGGGTGGGGTTTAGGGGGGATATGGAGGGGTCAAGGAGGGGCAATTCTCTTCCTCTTTTGTGCAAGAGGATAGAGATTACTTGGGCATTTGTCTTACGTTTTTGCCCGTTATTTTTCTTTTTTTCACAAGAGGTGAAGAAATTCTCTAAGTAATGAGGGTATTTTTGTATTTGAAAGTAACCATTAAAAAAAAAAAAAAAAAACCGATGTTGCTGCTAGCTTGCGTTGGACATGTTCAAACCATCTCAAATGAGCTTCTCAACTTGTCACTAATTGATGCTATCCCTAAATGCTCTCAAAAGCTCTCATTCCTAATTCTGTGTCTCCTAGCTTTGACCATATATCTGGCTTAACACTCTCATCTCTGCTATACTCATTTTATGCATTCATCTCTTCTACACTCATTTTATGCATGCTCTTTTTCTTGATTGGGCAACATTTTACTCCAGAAGTCATAGCTAGTCTACTACTTAAGCCAACATTTCTCCAACTTCTACTCATTTCCCATCTTATGTCACTGTGGACGCCTTACTGCCATGCACCAAAGTTTGAAATATAGGATAATATATGGACACAACTTGTTTCCATATAGTATAATGCATTGAGCTGATCCAAGATTGATGGGATAAGATTAAGGCGATGGTATGTGTGTGCATGCTTGTGCATGTCTTTCTCTATGTGCGAAACCACAATGGTGCTGTTGCTGGCCTGCATTGGATAACACAACATTGACACCGGACCCAAGTTGACCTAGACCAGCCTACCCTTTGTCAGAATTAATCTTAAGTTATTGTATTATATGAAGCCATAGTTAAGCTCATTATATCAAGTGATAGACGAGACTGATATTTTTTCCAACACAAATCCATTAGGCCTTTCCAAGTTCCAACTCTCCTACCCTTGATTATTAGCATGCTTAAGAATGAGCCCCATTGAGTTGGGCGACACATGAATACTATGTGATCCATTGATTGGTGAATATGATTATATACAAAGTTAAAATATCATGTATGGTGGAGGTGTGTGGGGCCCACATGGGGCGTTGGGTTTAGGTCGTGGTGTGAGGATGTAAAAGGGGACCAAATAGATATGGTGTATACAAGTTTTGCCCTACCCTATTATATGACATGTATGGGGGTAATTCAAGCTTCAACCCCCATCATAATTTTCCTAAGGGTAATACCGGCTGCTGAAAAATCTATGGTGTTAAAGAGGAAAATTTTGAAGTGTTTATATCACAACCTGGTTGATCTGTTTTAAAGAGGAAAATTTTGAAGTGTTTAAATCACAACCTTAGGTTGATTGAATCATGGTGAAAGTCGGTCTACTTCTTATTCTCAAGGTCTCTTCTACATCCCATTACCTTACTGAGTTGACATCAACCCAGGTGGGCCACATAGGCCCCACCTGACTCCCACACAATGAGTCATTTTCAGGAATGGCCCGGCTGTACCTATGCACAGAAGCAGGGCCGCCTGGAAACATGACTTGCCTCTGCAAAATTGGTGCATGAGTCGTTTTAGGGACACATGGTCCTCCCTTTGCATGGAAGGGTGTGGTTTGTAGGATTGTACACCCCTTGAGCTACTATTCTGACCAAAACCAATGAAAGAGGGCGTGGTTTGTAGGCCCGGCTGTACCTCAAGGGGTGTACGATCCTACAAGTGGTATGGGTGAGATAAATTGTCAAACTCCTTATGGGCAGACTGTGTACTGATGAGGTAAAAACTGGGAAGGCACTCTTCCACACTCCCAGATGAGAAACACACTGCCAGGTAGCCAGTAACCACACTAATTACAGATAGTGATCAATGCAGACCAGTTGTCCCAAACAAAATGTGACAGTTAATGGGTCGGCAGTTGGGAGACCTGTGAAACGATGAATGACTTAGTTGGGTAAACTTGTACTCAAACTTTTGTTTGTATTTTTCAAGTTGAATGACTTAGTTTTTAAGGGATGAGTTTTCAGTTTTTGCTTTTATAAGTTCATTTTAATCCCCTTAAAGTTGTTTAATCTTTCATCACAACCTATATTTAATTCTTTGATTTCACTTTGAGCATTAGATTGGTTATTTTCAGAATTAGCTAACTTAGATTCTAAATCTTTTATTACTTCTTCATTTCGAAGTTCTATTGAAGAGGTTAATTCTTTAGCTAGCTTTTTAGATTCTATTTTTAAGCTTTTGTTTTTCTTAACAAGCTTTTCACACAATGCATACTATTCTTCATAAGCTTGTTGAATATCATATTCATTTTCATTAGTTTATTCTTGTTTCAATTTAAATTGGGATTCATTCATTTCAATGTTTGAATCTCCATATGTTGGAAGGAATGGGCTAGAGGGAATCTACATTTTCAAACAGTGGGGAATCCCTTTTAATGATTGTCATCAAAGCACAATACTAGGGTTCTAGCACTAGGTTTTTGCACCTAATCAAGAGCATCAAGGCTCTGATACCAATTGAAAGTCCTATTACGATAGGATTTCAATTGGGAGTACCTAGGCTCTGATACCTGGGTGGGGGCGTCACAAATTTTAACTTCTTCGAAAACAATTAGGCACAAGTGATGATTAAGAAAGTAAAGTGCGGAAGCAATCACGATAAATCACCACAAAGCATCCACCATAGCACAACGATATATAGTGGTTCAGCCTCAATGCTTATATCCACTACAGGGTTGTGTTCCTATACCCCACCGGATTTTCTACTATCTCAATCTTATGCTTTTCAATAGGCTAAGAAATAACCTTTATATTATGCTTTTCAAGGCTAAGCAATAACCTCTACACTATGCTTTTGTTGGCTAAGTAATAGCCTTTACAAGCCTAAGGGCGTGTTTGGATGTATGGTGAATTGAAGTATGATGAGGTGAAGCATCAAATTAAGAGAGAATAAAATATAAGGTGTTATGATGGTGTTTTGTTTTTAGTTATTTGGTATGGAATCTTTTTGACTTTTTGTATAGAAAAGTGGAGTTTTTTTTGTCTTGTAGTGGAGAAAGGAGGTTGTTTTTTTGACTTTTTTTTTTTTAAATTCGGAGGGAATTTTGAAATTGTGTACTTTTGATACATTTCTTGTCTGGATTCGCTTTACTTTACTGTAACTAGTTAGTTGCCAAACACGCCCTAAAAGGTTTTCTATCTCAAATGTGTCTAAGATACACTCAAAGATATAATTTAAGCTCAATACAATGCCTCTAAAATAGACTGATATGAAAGTGAAAATACAACTCAAACATATAATATAGAAATGCAAAGATGAATGGTCAATGTGTATGTAAGATGTCTTAAATCAAATTTGAAAATGAAAGCTCAAAGATGTATGTCTAAAGCATTTGAAAGTTTAAATCATATACTATTTGATTCAAGTGAAAAGACTAATCACATATATTAAAAAAAAAAAAAACCTGCCAATGATATGACTATCAATGGCTTACAAGTTGTATGAAATTTCAAAACTAACACATGTGATTTATGAGCTTGTTGATTCCAAATGCAGTCAAATTTAACTAAGAGTTCAATATTTGGAAAGCAACTGATTAAAGCTCTCTCAATGAAAGAAATCATGCTATGTTAGAAATACAAAGGTTTTCATAAGCATGTAAGTCAATAATCATGGAAACCAAAGTTAATTTGGAAGGGTTTACCTATATGGTTCTAGCATTTGGGCTTTCCATCGATCTTCTGGCCTTCTCAACTCATTCCCTTTGTTTGGACCTCATTACAGCTCCAAGGGTTCACTCCCAGTCTTTCTTTCAAGGTTTTGAAATAAGTTGGAACTTGGAATATATATAGAGAACTGCCAACAGTTAGTTCAGGCGGTCGACCAGGTACAGGGGCCGGTCAACCGCGTTTTCAACAGTCACATAATAGCTAGTTTGGCCGGTCGACATCCTCGGGTACCTGGTCGACTGGGTACACTGGCATGATCCCAGTTCCTTGCATTTTGTGAAATTTCTGACGTTTTCTTTTGGGAACTCAAGGCCATGTTACTCATGCTTGGTCTCATGTCAAAATAAATCTAAAGATGGTTTTTCAAAACATGAACCTAAAATGCCTTACTTGATTTGACTAAAAAGGCATGGGTATGCATGATTGAAAACATTTTTCATTCTTTGATTGTGCATCCAAGTTCAAAACATGCTTGAGGAATGAATTTTGAACGTTATGAAAATAAGCATGACTAATGTCAAGATTTCAAGCTTTTCAAATCAATGCATGAGAGAAATTCCAAATGATGCTTAAAATGAATATGCATCCATCAAATTGCAACACACAAAATCCCTAACATGGTTCATAGGGCCCACCCGGAAGCATGGCAATCGTGGTAAGGTAGAGATTTTGAAAGGTCTCTCATGACATACCTCTTTGCTGAAATGGTAACCATCTGATCTTGGAATGTACCACTCTTGAGGCTTCAAAATCGTCCAATTCTAGCTGTTAGATATAGCTAGACATGTGCCTAGATTTCATGATCAATCCAAGTGTCTAGCATACAAATCTTGGATGATTGTCATTTTGGGTGAGTGCTAATTTGTGGGTGGTAGTGAGTGTGAGAGATCTAGATTGATCATAAGGCGGGCCAGGTGCTCCCCGTAGGCCAGAGCTGTCCATGGACAGCATGGTCATCCCTGAAAACTCTAATGCATGTAAGTAGGCATTCCTTTATTTTCTCTTTGTTTGAGGCACCTCCAAGCTTCCTCTTATGACTTATCTTATGTACTAATTCTTTTCTTTCCTGTCAGTCCACATCCACCTTCAGATAACCAGCTTTCCATGTATGCCTTATTCCTTGCCGTGGTCATTTAGTATTCTTTTTAAACACCCCAACTGAATTTTTCTCTGAGTTGTGTTGTATGATCAGAAGATTTTGGGAGAGAGTATACTGAATAACTGTCGTCTTCTGGATTGACTTTTTTGATTACTTGGATGCTTAGTACAGATATATTGAAATTTTCAGTATTCACAATTCAAATTGACCTGATGGATTTCATGCAGGAACGGATCATGAAAGTGATCTTATTCATCATTTCTTTACAGTCTGATGCATACCGGCCTTTCCTCATCATCTCAATTTCCACCAGTGTTCCCACATGGGAAGCTGAGTTGCTGCGCTTAGCACCATCTGTTAATTCTGTAGTTTACACTGGGAACACGGATGTACGAAAATCCATCCGAGAACTGGAGTTCTATGAGGAGAGTGGCCATCCAATGTTTCAGGTTCTAGTATCACCTCCTGAAGCTATTGTTGAGGCGAGTTCTCTTCTTCTCCTGGGGCGACTTTGGTTGGTGGGCCGGGGAGGGGTGCTGTTATGGATTGATATTTATTTATTTGATACATTTTTTAGTTTAACAAGTATAACTCCCTCATGAGTTAACCTTGAGCTCTTCTTCAAAAAGCTTTCAATAAATTATTAGCCTTTGAATTGTTGATTTGCAGGACTTCGAGGCATTAAAATGTCTTGATTGGGAAGCAATAATTGTTGATGATTGTCAAAACTCTAGGGTGTCAAAACATTATGAAAAGATAAGCATGCTGATGTCTGATTTTAGGCTGCTTCTTGCCAGTGGACTTATAAAGGTAGTTTCTTCATTTGGCTTTATAATTGTTACAAATTTGTTTTGTTTATTCATTAATAAGCTCTTCGGGTTTTTCCAGGATAACATACATGAGTACCAGAACTTGCTTTCGTTTCTTGAGTTTGGTGATGGTATGCATTCCAGTAATTTGAAGAATGACTCTAATGAGAATACTGATGCACTTCCTATGTTAAAGGAGAGGTTAGCACGGTATATTGCGTATGAGCGGAAGTCTGACTCATCAAAATTTGTTGAGCATTGGGTACCTGTCTGGCTTTCCAATGTGCAGCTTGAAAAGTACTGTGCTACTTTACTTTCAAACTCTAGTTCTTTATATTCCTGTACAAAAAGTGATCTAGTTGGAGCTCTTCGTGAGATGCTTATATCAACCAGGAAGGTATTGCCTAACAGATTCTCTAGCATTGTGATTTTATGATATTAAGGAAATTTTTTTGATCAGTTAATTAATTAAGGCAATTAATTGAAATAAACTGTATGATGTATGCAGCCTTCCTGGTTTGCTTCCTGGTTGCTATTATTTCTTATTTCCACATGCAGACCAGTACTGCTTGTCTGGCTAGTTGCCATCAGTGACCCTATTTTCACATTTGCATTGTTTTTCATATCTCTTATGTAATATTTCTTGGCAGTGTTGCGACCATCCTTACCTTGTTGACGTGTCTCTGCAAAGCACACTCACTAAAGGTCATCCAGAGGTTGAATATTTGGACATTGGAGTAAATGCAAGTGGCAAGCTAAAACTTCTTGACAAGATCCTTCAAGAGATTAAAAAGCGGGGGCTAAGAGTACTGATCCTTTTCCAGGCATGTTATTTGTTTATAATACCAAACTGTTTGCTATAGATTGAAATGTTGCCTTCAATATTCATTTTTCTTATCGTGTTAAATATTATGCTGTTGGGTTTTAATGCTCTCCACTAGTTCTGCCAATGGACAGGATCTGGCTGGACTTGGCGGCCCATGTATGGGCCCAATAATGGTTGCACATCCCAAATCTGGGTCCAGTCATAACACAGACCTAGGATTTGGTTCCAAGCCTTCCTCATGAGAGTGTTATTGGAGGCCTGAGTCTTTGATCCAGGTTCGAGTGCAACAAATGCCCAATTCCATTAAATGTCTGAGTCCAAGGGCCTGGACCATAGGTTCCAGGTTTGGCTTGCTGGGCATGTTGGACAGTCCGAATTCAGATTCAGGCTCAGAGAGATCTGAGTCATACCCAGATCTTTTGACAGCCTTATGTTCACTGTAGACCTTTTCATCTAGTAAAGAGTTTGATGCTGTTTATTTCTGAACAAAGTTGCACTTCTTTTCCCTTTAGCTTTTAATTTTTATTTTAGGGTTGGCCTTTTGCACTGCAATTGCCCAAATATAGGCACCTCTTAGGAAACACTAGTGTACTTTTTTTTTTTTTTTTTGGTTTTAACTGACAGCATGACTAGCCCGCAACCTCAAGTTGTGACATTGACCGCCTTCCGCCTTTTCTATTCACTCTTGTCAGCCATTAATGTAAATGTGCTCACTGTAGTTGAGATTTACTATAAGTTTTTTATTTATTGCAGCTACTGTATCCGTTAACATTAAGGTACACACTCTTTGGAATATGAATATGTGGGAAAAAACAATATTTTTGAGTGCATTTATTTGCAAGATGTTTCATATGTAAATTTTTTTTTGTGAGTTTAGGCATGTGCGCGCTTGCTTGCTAATATTTCGTAACTGCCCCACTCCCTCAAAATAGAACAAAACATGGGAAAAATCAAGCATGGACCTATGGATGTATGGGATGTAGGCATATGTTCATGTGTTTTATGGACCTTTTCCTTGATTGAAAAAATTTCAGTGCAGAACGTACTGTCTAATTCCAGAGTATGGCCCAGGGACGAATTATTTTATTTCATAGTTCATGTGGGCCTCTGTATCTTAGTCTAATTAATTAGTTGTTTGGAAATTTCAGTAATATTCTATCCTGATCATATGTTATTAATCAATGAAATGCATGACCCATATATGGCGCAGGAGAAAAATGTTCTATTCTAATAATTAGTTTAAGTCATTCATAGTATTTGTTTTGGAGTGAATTCGTAACGTCAATTTCTTTAATCAAATTATCTGAACTCTAGGTTATCCATTTTCATACATTTATATATTCAATTAAAACAAACATGGCAAGATTCATTGTGTGAAAATGATGGAAATGACTTTTGGTAGGCCAGTGTCCCCTTCGTATCTCCTATTATCTCGTTCGTGTCAAGGCAACATCTACATGATTGATGATGGAGATGGATTTGATGCTTGAATATCATCTAGGATTTAGCACCTAAGATTGAGCACACAAGGCATACATGTTGGATTGATCACCCCATCTTTCACACAAATCGCCATATGAGAGGAGAAAGCCTATTAACTAAGCTGTTGGAAATTCAAAGAAATGCCTTCTTTTCAGACTATAACCCTTAGATGTGCACAAGTTGCACTCCAATATGACTCAACTTGGCTAAACTCACAACTGGACTGTATCCCTTCAGTGAATGGGTCAAAACTTGTCCATATTTTGTTAAATTTGCTCAATGAAATGGGTCGATACTTGTCCATATTTTCTTAGAATTGCACAAGCTTGGGTTCATTAATTAGGTGATCGAATGATCTGTGTAATAAACCTAAATTTATATCTACCCATGTTCATTTGGCATGTGGATTGGGCTTATCTTTAAAAACAGATGAGATTTGACAAGAATCTTCTACTTTATGGCCAATATTAACCGAGATGCCTCTTACTTGGACTATTTTTGGCTATTAACCGCATAAAAGCCCTAATAAACCAACTTCTTGACATGACAATACTTCTAAAAAATATATTTCTGGAACTGATGGGCTTAACGGGCCAATGGCTAGGCCCAGTGGGCCTTGGGTAGGATCTGACCCCCATGATCCAATGTCACCCTACTGCAGCCAGCCAGCCACCTCTTGGGTTTGCGCACTTGAATGTATATGCACGTATGATTTCTGTATATTTGCACGAATGTTTTTATTGAGCTTCTGTTTTTGTTCATGTATAATGTGCATGCAATTTTTTATTTCACTGTGTAGTGATGTCTAGATACAGACCTTAGTCCTGTTTAGCTCATTCAGTTTTTCAATTTACAATTACTGTTAACTAACTTTGATCTAATATAATGTTAATCTTTATGAAAGGTACCAATTTACTAGCTTAAATTAGGCTACGTAACTTATTTACTGTTGGTGTTCATGCTGGGAACAAAGGTTGGTTAAATGATTATTAATCTAAAAATTTTGACCTTTTCTCCATAATGTACCAAGGAAAAACTAAAAATTCAAAACGTCTTGATATTTTTCTTGAACAATAAAATCCCTAGTACGAGATCTTTGACTGCCCTTCGCCTTGACACCATCAGTTCTGAAGATTCTATGGTTATTGCTTCTGACTTTTTATAGTACATAATGGAGCTTTTTTGGACTGCAATTATAGTGGCATTCTCCCGAGGAGATGATGTTTTAATGCTTTTTATATGACAGTCAATTGGTGGGTCAGGAAGAAATTCTATTGGAGATATTTTGGATGATTTTCTGCGCCAAAGGTTTGGTCCTGATTCCTATGAGCGTGTTGATAGTGGACTGCTCGTGTCAAAAAAGCAAGCTTCCTTGAACATGTTTAATAGTAAGGAGAGAGGTAGATTTGTGTTCTTAATTGAAAATCGTGCTTGCCTGTCAAGCATTAAACTTACAGGAGTGGATGCTGTTATCATATATGATAGCGATTGGAACCCACTGAATGATCTAAGGGCCCTGCAGAAGATCAACATTGATTCACAATTTGAACAGCTAAGAGTATTTCGTTTGTATTCTCCTTGCACTGTGGAAGAAAAAGTTCTAATTTTTTCGAAGGAAGAAATGACTCTCGAAAGCAACATACAGAATATAAGCCGCAGTATTAGTCATATGTTGCTCATTTGGGGTGCTTCCTATCTATTTGATAGACTTGATGAGTTCCATGGTTTAAGCAGCCCATGTTTGGATTCAGTTGCTCCCGAGCAATCACTCTTGGATGATGTAGTGTCAGAATTGTTGACTCAACTACCATCCCATGGGGTAGAAGCCGACAATATTAGCAACTGCTCAGTCATAAAAAGAGTCCATCATAGAGGAACAGCCTATTCTCGAAATATTTCTTTGCTTGGTGAGCATAAAATGTTGCCAACAAAGGTTGAACAACCACATGTTTTTTGGAAAAAGTTGCTTGAAGGAAGATATCCTCAGTGGAGATATTTGTCTGCACCATCTCCACGGGCTCGAAAAAAAGTTCAATATTTGGACAAGTTGCCGAAGATACCAGAGGTAGAAAATGATGAAGCTAGAAAGAAGCGCAAGAAAGGATGCAACAACCCCATCGATCCAATCTCAACCAATACTTGCCTTGAAGATAAAAGAAAATCTGTTTCGTCAGATAAGGAAGCTAAAATGGCTGATGAAACTACATTTGCATGCAGTTCTAGTGGATCATCTTTAATATTCCTAAGGAGAACCACAGATCCTTGTGCTGTGAAGAAGGATTCAGCTACTGGTAGAGTTTTACCGAATTTTCAACCTCTGTAGTTTAGTTCTCTGATTCTTTATTTTCATGTTATGAATTTAAGCCTCTGTTTCTGTTTTTCTGCAGGTGTGTCTGGATCTCATGCTGAGGATCTACATTGTTTGCCCAGGTCACAGACTAATTCTCACATGACTTCAGTGGTCAAAATGAATTCAGCAGTACCTCAAATAAACATTATTGAATCTGAGGGTCGAAGAAAACTGCGTGATGCACAAAAGACTCTTCATCTCTTGTTGGAGCCAGAGATAGCAAAATTGTGTGAAACCTTACAGCTTCCTGTATGTATCTCAAAATTTATCCTCACAAAACACCCCTGCCAAATCCCCTATAATTTTTATTGACACACTTTTTTCGAGCAATACCTTTATCTTATACATGCTAAATTTGGAATCCGATCTTTAAGTGTCTAATTTATGTTTTATATGGTAGTCTAGTTGGTGGCTTTCAGTGCCCTGCCCATCTTACTGGAGTATGTAATTTAATAGGTCTTTACATTTGGATGCTGGATTCCTTTTCGATTCCTAATGTGGAGGTTCAGAGTTTTACATCATGATAAATATATGAAAGTAGAACCATTGAGAAATGATACAATACAATTTTGGCCCCTCTGAATTAGATTGCTAGTTGGTGGCTCTTCATGCCCTGCCTATGTTAGTGAAGTATGTAATTTAATTTGTTTGTACATTTGGATGCTGGGTTTCTTTTCGATTCCTAATGCGGAAGTTCAGAGTATTACATCATGATAATATGAAAATAGAAACGGTGAGTAATGATAACATACAACTTCAGCCCCATTAGAAGATGAATTACAAACATGCATGTTGTTCCCTTTCATCCATCTCGTGATTTCCTTTGATTTTCAAACCTTGAACTTGTTTCTCTAAGCAGCGCGTACATTTGTGCATGCTGGACCTCATAGGGGCAAAAATGAGATGCTCTGCAACCTTGTTACAATAAGTTTCCAAAAGGCCAAGCTTGTTTCTTAGATTTATCAAACACGTTCATCATCATTATTTTTTTTTTTATAACCATTCACCACCACCACCATCACCATCACCATCACCACCATCAATTCGGTACTGCTTTGGTGTGCTGTTATATTTTCCACTTCCGTAAGTTAATTTTCTCAGTACTTGTTCTTGGATTAGCAGGTGGCATATGCTTAACCTGTAAAACATGTCTAACTTTGATGTTTTAAACTTGCAACAGGAGGATGTCAAGCATATGGCTGGAAAGTTTCTTGAGTACGTAATGAATAATCATCATGTCAGTAGCAAACCAGTGACTATATTACAGGCTTTCCAGATATCCCTGGTTAGAAATTTCCTTTCCCACTTACTTTTCTTTTACATCATTTGGTTGGAACCTGAAATTTCCAAAGCAAGCGTTTCCCCTATCCCTCCAACCCACCCACCAACACACACACAAAAAAAAAAAAAAGGCACAAAAGAAAAGAAATAAAGAAGGAAAATATAATAGCTACTATAGATAGTTCCTTCTTTTTTTTTGGTACGTAGGGAACTCAAAGCTCACACTCTTGCACTCATGTTCCTAACCAGCTGAGCAACAGCTTGGGACTTAATATATTCCGTTTTATGAAGACCACATGAGACATTATTTATATTCCATGTTTTCCCCTTACTTTTGAGTAGAACACATTAAGCCAGACCTAGTTCATTGGGTTAAGTCTAAGGTGATGACGATTATGTTTTTCGTTTTACAAACACTTCATCAATCATCACAACACTTAGGGCATGATTAGCATATTTAGTAGACTATCTCTTTGTTCATTTGGTGTGCATAGCCTTCCTCGAAGAAAAGTGTCAAAAGAAGCTTGATTTTCCGCAAGTCCATGGAAAAGGGGTTTGGAGGGAGGGGGGTAGGAAGCACAGAAAAGCGGAAGTCCCCCCCCCCCCCCCACACCCACCAAAAAAAAAAAAAGGTACCCTTGGAGGCTGTTCGATAACTGGAAATGCTAGGGAATGTGATATATTTCTTGATAATGAAGTAATGAACTTTTTATGTTGTTTGGCTTAACCCATGTCTGGGTGATATAGTTCCCTGTCTGCACCTCAATAAATACTTTAGTCCTCTTTCTCTACCCTAATCCACTAGAATTGCAAGTCTTTGGGAATACAGTTCCCTGTCTTTACCTCCATCTAATCTTTGTATTTATGTACAAGCATGCAAATCTTCCTGTGAGAACTCCTCGCACCCTCTTACAGTGAGGGAAACATAGTACAGCCCACCTTATAATCCATCCGAACCGTCCACACTCATGGGAACCCACCTGATAATCAATGGACCCCGGTGTTTGCACCTAGAGTGGACTAGACGCCACTTTTTTTTTTATAAAGCCGTTAAACTTGTGGGCCATGGATCAAGGGATTAGAGGGTATGAGATTGATCCCATTTTTGTTATCTGGGCCCATCATGAGTGGATTTTTTTATCCCCCAATTTCCCGGATCTGTGGGGCCTTAGGTAGGCCCCAGCTGCCAGTATGCACGGTAAGACCATGAACACAATCCATATAGAATTTCAAATGATATATTTATGAACGATTAACATTTTTATAAATAAATAAAAATTAAAAATAGTAATATTTTATTTTTACTGCATCTAAATGTGTGACCATGCTTGACTGTTGACAATTGACATGACCGATTCTCTGTGCATCTGAGAGGTTGATTTTCTAGAAAATATAGTTTTGCTTATCTGCTGACTTGTGCAATTTCCAGTGTTGGACAGCAGCTTCTTTCTTGAAACACAAGGTGGATCGCAAGGAGTCACTTGCACTTGCAAAACAGCATTTGAACTTCGAGTGCAAGGAAGAAGAAGCTGAATCTGTGTATTTGAAATTACGGATGTTGAAGAAAACGTTTCAACGCCAAACGTGCTTGTCAACTAATTCCACCAAATCAACTTCTGAAGAAGTCCTCTCATCTGCACAAGAAAATGAAAATGTTGCACAGAATGCAAGAACTGTGGAAGCTACTGCAACTGAAATGCTGGATCTAGAAGAAGGAGAGATAAGGGAGAATCCTCCTAGTCATTGCATGTCTGCAAAAGTTCCAATGAAGCAGGGGCAGGGGCAGGTACCTGAATGCGGAGAGGATACTATAGCATCTAAGACTTCTGATAATGTGTACCCTCAGTGTATTGATTCAGAGGAGTCCCAGTATCCTGGTTTCCTTGACAGACGGATCAGCCATATCGAAGAGATTTGTGCCCAAAGAAAAAATGTGATCCTTCTAAAACATCAAGAAGAAATTGGGAAATTTATTCAATTTAGGGAGAATGAAAAAAAGAAACTAAAGGATGAATATAGGTTGGAATCGGATATTATTTCCAGAACTCATAGTGATTTTGTAGTCAGGTCAAATATGCTGAAGAAGCTTGAGGCAGTCTTCTTAATGAAAATGGCTGAATTTGATAGACGCATGGTTAACTGCCAGAGAAAAATTATTGCCATGCAACAGGTTGCAAAGGACAAGGAGAAGCAGACAAAGGCTCGCTGGTTGGAAGAAGGGAGATCTGGGCGACTATCAGAGTCATTCTCAAAGCTCCCTTTGCCATATACCGGATTTATCCTTGAGAACATGGAGACCAGAGCTGGTGATGATATGGGAGGCACAGTGCTTTTGTCTGACCCTTCGGCACAACTGAAGAATGTGAATTTAGCTGTGTCAAGAGGAGCAGAACCAACAGTGCCAAATGCAAAATCAGTTGATACTCCGGCTATTTCTTTTAGAGAAGGGGTGGAAGGTGTGCCCTTCAAAAATGCTACTATGCAGTCCGGTAACAGGAATGGAGTCGGCTCGAAGAATGATGGGATGGAAAATGCAGCATTGGAAAGGCTGAGTGAGGCAGGTACGTCTGCCCTTGTACATTCGGTATCTTCCCCTCAGCAATTCCGGATTGAATCACCATCTTTAGCTCATTCTTATACAAGTCTTGGTCAGGTGGCTGATGCTCCAGCAAGAGTTTTGAGCGAAGGAACAGAGGATACACTTTTTGGAAATGTTACTCTTACTACGCACTCCAGAGACAAGACTGTAGTCAGCTCTGAGAGTAATGGAGTGAAAAATACAGCCTCGGAAATGCACAGTAAGGCAGACGAGTCCAGTCGTCCATGTTCAGTTTCATCTCAGATGCCCCACATTGATTCACCTTCGTTATCTCAATCTCATACAAGTTCTAGTGATGATCATGCTCAGCCACCCCATCAGGTATACACAATTGCAGCTTGAGTTTATATTATAAATAGACAATACAATACTATAAAACTTTCAATTTGGCATGCACTCTATGAGCTTGCCTGATCTAAGATAGAAAAGATGGATGCAAGTTGTTCACTAATGTCACGTTACCAGGTACCCTCCACCAACTATAATCAACCACTTGTATCTGCCGGGTTAGGGACTGAAAGCATGCCAAGTTGTGGAGGACAGAGTTCTCATCATCACAGTGAGGTTCTGTCACTGCATTCGGCTGATGTTCTATCATCACGAGTTGAGCAATCTAATGATAATGGCTTAGACTCACTTTCTGATGCTCAGTTGAATCTGCCTCCAGTAGATGTTCCTTCTGTCGAACGTAACCGACCAACTGTATCTTTCTTTGGAAGCCAAGATGAACCTAGTAGGGCAAGGAGCAGTTCTCAGCAAGCTGGAGTGGCAATGCAACCGCCACCTGTATATATGAACATGCCTCCGAGGGGAACGCCTATGGCAGGTCTTGAAGCCAGAACTGGGATGATAGAGGAACACAGCAACCATCCTCCACAGAACCTGATTGCCCTCCAATCTCAATTACATTGCACAGGTCCTCTTCCAATTGAACTCAACAAAATGCGCAAAGAAGAGGAGAAAATTATCAAGATGCATGAAGATGAGGTTTGATATGCAACCTTTTACAATGCTTTTTGTAAATCTTGAACTTCATTAAGCTTTTCCCCATTCAGTGTTTTATTCATTTTCTTTCTGCTCAATGAATAGAGAGCTCGGCTCAAATTAGAATGCGAGAGAGAGATTGAAGAGGTTCGTAGAAAATACAAGGGCTTTATTCATGATGCGGAGATGATGATTCAAAAGAACTTAGAAGTAACTCAGAAAAACATAAGTAAGGTTTGTAAAAATTCGAAGTTAGCAGAAGTATTCAGGTTGATGCTAATTGATGCTGCCAAATCCAGGGCGCCGGCTTTGAGGCAAGGTACCGGATATCATGAGATCTTTTTAGGAACCTTTTTTTTTTTTTAATAATAAATTGATCTAGTTTTTGCTTCACATCCTTTGCACAGGCAACATGATGAAATATAGACTTGGATTGGTTTGTATGTTTCTAATTTTGTACTTGGGGTTCTATCAAGTAGTGTTGTAAAAAAAGGAGAAAAAAAGATCTTGGGTACTTATTAAGGGCATGTTTGTGTGCCTCTGACCTGGTTTCCGCAGGACGGGGATGGAGAGTTTATTTATATGGGTGTGTATTTCTGCAGAAGTTTGATCTTCCATTTCATGTTAATCATACCATGGATCTATTGCTCTCACCATTAGGATCTCATAAAAGCATGACAGAAATGCATGACCATGCCCTAAGTATCTTACTAGCTATCCTTGGGGTTTATCCAACTCTTGCTGGAGATACTACACATGATGCGTTGTTTCAGGCTGTTGCCTTGGGTCTTTCTGTTTTTTTTTTTTGGTAGGATGTTTATTTCCTAAATACAAGTAACTTGTGACTCAATATTTTCCTAGGTGTTTTCTTGTTATGGAGCTTTTCTGACCTTGATTCTCCTTTCAGGTATGCGTTTTACTTCAAGGCTACCATCAATGCAATCCTTGCATGGATTGTCCTCAGCTGAGACTGCAGGCCCATCCACCCAGCACCCTCCTGCCCTTTCCTTGGGAAATGTGGCTGCCCCTCACATCAGCCCAGTGAATCCTCCTGTAACCTTCCATGTTGGAGCACAACTGCGGGCTCCTGCTCCGCACCAACAGCCTTTCAGGCCAACCTACACGCCAACACCATCCGATAACTTATCTCCTTTGGTCAGGATGCCAAGTCAGCAGCAACTACACAATAGCTTACCGCTATATCCACAAGCTACGATCTGCCCTCCCCCGTTAGCTGGGACTCTTGGCAGGTCTGATTTGCCATATGATACCAGTGCATTGCCAGCTTCCCATTATCGTTCTCTATCTGCTCTTGAGCTGCTTGTCGATATCAACAATCAGTCTGGAACCGATCCACTGAACTTGCCACCACTAACAGAACCAGGCTTGACATTTGATTCTCTAGTCCCGTCTAACATAATGATGGTTGGGCATGGTGGACAGGGTACTGCCAGTTCACAGACCACTGGTCCCTCAGCTGTGTTTGATGTGATTTCTTTGTCAGATGGTGATTAAATTGTGAATAGAGGCATTTTTGTACATTGTTGTTACATATTGGAATGATGTAAATCATTCCTCTCTCTATTTTTCGGTGGCTTTGTCCTGGTCCAGTACTCAGGAAATTTTGGCTTCATAGTTTCTGGTGCTGATGTATTTAATTGTACGGAACCTACTAAAATATAGATTTCGTTGCAAGGATATGCACCTGGACTTGAGACTGAGCCATTATTCTATTAGACAAGCGAAAGAGGCCCGGGCCCAACCCGGGCTAGAAAGGAAAAAAAAAAGCCATAATAATGAGATATTAATGGTTAATAATAACAAAAATTATTTATCCATACAAATAGGTGCATAGGAGTGTAGAATTATATTGAATGGTTTTGGAGCAAAAAAAGAGTACCTCAAATTGGTTTGAATGCGTATTTGAATTAAAACAACCAAAATATAATATTAGCAACTACTCAAATTGACCCTCAATACAATGGTCTAGTTCATTCGAATCCATGCAAATTCATGGGATTCGGTGCCTATAAAAGGGTTATAAATGAGTGGTCAATTTGGATGGATCATAAGGTGGGTTCCAGTGGGCGTTCCGAACGGTGCGGACGGTAAGGACGGTCTTTACAGGATTGCCTCTCTATATTATATAATAATTTTTTAAGCGTATATGATGAAAGAATATTATATATGTTTACCAAATTTAATCAAATCAAATATCAAAGCAATATCAAGCATATGAAAGGAAAACGTAATTTAAAAAAATACATCAAATACTTCAATAATAAAAAAAAATTCTTTTATAAATGTGGAAAGGAACACCTTAAATTGCCTTGATGGCATTTTCGAAATGAAACAATCAAAGAGTATGGTAATAAAAATTAGAGAAAGAACATTATAAATATTTACCAAATTCACTTAAACACAACATGAAAGCAATATAAGAGTACATAGAAGATAGAAAAAACGAATAGAACAATTAAAAAATATTGTAGGGAAAGCAATTTTAACATTTTATCTATGAGTTTTAGAGGATCCAAACTCTATGCACCACCGTCACAACTCTCCGATGGCTTCTCTCTCCTCTCTATTTCTTTAATGAATAAGCAATTCTTGAATAGAGAAATTAAAATTTTTGACACTACAATAGATTCGAGTGGGAGCCTATAAAACTCATACGCTCCCACTTAACTTCTCAACCCAAGCCTTTCTCGCTTATTAGACCAATTTCACCACCCCACCTTGGATATTTCTGGGTCTCACAATATCATGGTAAATCAATTGGAGAGAAGGGCCGTATTGATGTGAGTAGCCTTATCTTAAATTTAAAGATTTATTCACAAAATGTTAGATGACGTGAAGATTAGATTAGATTTTTTAGGAAATTATAATAGGAAACTATGATAGATTTGAAGGTAGCCTATTAGCTTGAATTTTAATTTTAATTTTGAAGTTTTTAACTTAGTTAGAGAAAGATTAGGTAATTGAAGATTAAATTTTGTAGCTCTATAATCAATTGGTAGGATGATTTGATTAAAGTTGACATAACCCACCAAAATAAAAGCACTCAATCACCTAAAGTCAACATAAAACCTAGTGCAAATTACCAAAATATAATAATAATAAAATAAAACCACTTATAAAAAATAAATAAACAATAGTAAGAAAAAAGGAATGATTGTAAAAGATAAATAAATAAAATAAATAAAGCACCAATTGAGCTTATTTTTGTCCTACATATCGACTATTGTATTGTACCCTTCTAGTATTTATTCTTTTCGCTGAAGATTTTTTTTAATCCAACTGTAGCTGAAGATTTGGAGAGGAGAACATTTTCGCAAGTAGATCAGTGTGAGATCTACACTGATCTACATATAGATCTACTTAGTCACTCACGTCATGTGGACTGTGAGATCTCCGCCGTCATGACCAAACAGCTGCGTTCAGCGATAGAGTGATGTCACCGGTCATCAACCCTACTACTCGGCCATGGCCGTTTTGCATTCAACGTAGGCCAAGTGAAGCTGACCAACAGCGCCCCCACAGCCGAGTTGATGGGCCCGAAGAAGGGGAAGATAACCATCTCGGCTTTTTTTTTTTTATACAGTTAATTGTTTAATGCCCAGTGCCCTCTCCTAAGAAGAGGGATGCTGCTTTTATATAATTTTCTGCTTGGACCTTTTGCTCCATCAATTTTGATATATTGCTTCATAAACTTAGCTGAACTTTTTAAACTATTTATGCATCTGGTGATTATGTGATGTATTTCTTAGTTTCGCTTAGGTTTAAGCAATGCTTTTTTGTTGGACTAATTCACGTGTAAAAAGAATTTAAGAGGGCATTTGCCTTTTACACGTGATAGAAAAAATGAGATTTACATACGTAAATTCTACATATGCAAGTGTTACTTCTTTGAAACATTTTACCATGTTTGTCAACATTATTATTTTCACGAGTAAACGAGTGCATCCAACTATTTTGTTTTTTATTTGTTTTTTTTTTTTCCACAAATTTCTCAAAATCCATTAAAGATGTGAAAAATGAAGGTTCTAATATTTAATATTTACTACAAGGATATAGAATGGTTTGGGTCATGAATTTGGGGCCTATAGTATTAATTAATTACTCAAAATCTATGAAGTTAATTATATTATGGCGGGCTTGTGTTGGGTTGGCTATAGGCCCTTTTGTTTTGTTTTGTTAATACGTATAATCCTTTTTAACCAAAAAAGTAAATAAATAATTAATTATATCTTGGGGTTAAATGGTGATTGGAACAAATATAGGGCCCACATAGGGATTTCAAACGGGTGCCATGACATGCCTGCCAAGCAACCAATAGGGAATTCTCTGATAGTCACTAATCCAAAGGATTGTCACACATCCGAATGGAGTGAATCGTTAGATCGAGAGTTGAATATTTTTTTGAATATGAAACCATTAAACTTGTGGGCCACAGATGAAGGGGTTAGAGCATGGGTTTGGGGTCAAACTTGATACTTAGAGTGGTCTCACATAGATCTTTCTATCCCCATGGTCCCATCCCAAAATAGTGTTCACAAAAAAAGTTTTCATATAATATGTGAGAACTAGTTCCCACCTGAATATTACCGTGTGTATATAGATATATATATATATATATTGCTAGGTCCAGTGAAACTTTCAACTCGAATGCTCAAATATTAATTTTTAGATATGTTTGTGACACAAATGTGCCAACACCACTCAACAATGCGTATGTGTTGAAAAAAGAAGTATAAGAGGTATTCATTCGCTTTCTAAAATGTGTCTTCGTTTCCCTCGCAAGTGTAGAGACTTGCAACATGAGAAGTAAAGCAAGCAAGGAGGGTGTGATCAATTCAACTCCCTTACATTTACTACCCCCTTGAATTGCCACTTAATCGAATATGGCATTATTAATTAGAAATATACTCTTTCAGCCAAAAGAAAAAAGAAACAGAAAAAGAAGAAGAAATAGAAATATACTCATCATAGGATGGAGTGAATTTCATTAAAAAAAGGTGTAGCTTAAGAAACCGCCAAGGTCCCTGACCTGAATAATATAATATAAATAATGATTTTGTGATATTCTTTTTGAGGTGATTTTGCCCAACATCATCCTATCCTGACTAATGGGCCCCACAATGGAGTTTCGAGGGCCCTGCGAAACAGTAGTAACTAACTACTACCTTTTTTTTTTTTCCTTTGTTTCCTCAAATCCTCTCCCTCCTTCTCTCTTGCTCACAAACACTACACACTTTTAACGACACTAGAGACTTTTTAGACCAGTAGTGCCTTCAAAAAAGAAGAAAGAAAGGAAATGGTATTAGAGGGGATTCTTTTGGGGATGGGAAATCCCCTTCTCGACGTTTCTGCAGTCGTAGAGGACGATTTCCTAAACAGGTGAGAATGAAAATCATGCAAATGAAATGAAACCCCCCTCCATCATCTTCTCATCTCTGATCTGCATTGGGTTGAGCTCTCTCTCTATCCTCTCCCCTCCCTTCCTCATCGAAATGGATTTCAACCGATTTATTCCTACTTTTCTGATTTTCGTTGGCATCGATCGGTTTTTTTTTTTTTTTCTAATGGTTTTGACGGATGTATGTATTGTCCAGTCATAGTCATAGGACTCATAGGCAGACAGACTATATATTATTGAAGAAATGAAATGAAGGATATCTGTTTCTTTTTCCCAGTTTGATATCTTGTAAATTGTAAGATCCTTTTATTATTATTTTTTCTTCTTCTTTTGTTATGACTGGAATCTCTCTCTCTCCTCTTTTTCTTCCCCTTGATATTTATGATTTGTTAATTTGTGGAATACGGACATTCTGTCTCCTTTCTAGATGATCTTTTTTTTTCTTTCTTTGAGGCGAGGACGAGGATTGAGATCAATCATGTCTTTTATCCTGTTTTGAGATCTCTACTCTACTTATTGATGCAGAGACGATGAAAGATAATTATTGGTTGATTTTCCAAGTCTTCCATCCTTATTTCCCCGGCATTGCATTGCTGTGATTACGTTCCTCACTATTGCGCGCGCCTTGGTTGGAGTCGCATGTATTTATATGATTTTGATGTTTCATTGATTTCGAAGATGGCATTTCCGTGAGGATATAGATTATTCTCAAGTTTGTAACATGGCCGCTAATAATTTGGTTTAGTCTTTGTTGATTGGTGATGATTTTGTCTATAGGGAATATGGATAATTTCATTGGAGGATTGGTAGTGGTTTTGATACTTTTAAGTCCTTGCTTCTGTGACAGATACGATATCAAGTTGAACAATGCTATTCTCGCGGAGGAAAAGCACATGCCAATGTAAGCATTTGATTCTTTGTTTCCTGATCTGGAATTTCTGGTTTTTGGTTATGCAATGGAGATTACTCCTTCAAATCAAGCCTGGATTAATATTTATGAAGTGCTGTACCTATTATTAGATTTTTTTTTTCTTCTCTATGTAATTTCTTTGTTTTCTTTGGTATTTCTAACAACAACAACAACAGCAGCAGAGAGAATGTCCAGTAATTGCTGCTATTTCACTAAATGAAAGATTTTTTGAGCCATCTATGTTGGATCTGTTTTGTTTAAGACTAACATATTTGAATTAATCTGTGTTTAATCTTGGGCCTCCTCCTCTTGAATTTTCCTGAATCTCTGGTGGGAATCATGAGAAACTTGCAAGTGAATCGGTAAATACTGTCAGGTCTTCTTGCTAGCTGCAATTATCTTGAAATATTCTTTGGATGGATTTTCAGGTACAACGAGTTGGCTACAAAATATCATGTGGAGTACATTGCTGGAGGTACTGTGATAGTCGCACTGCTGTTTTGTTCTATGAATCAACAATTGCACTTTTTCCACGTGTGTAGCCATATGGTATTTATTCTATTGATGTTTCCAAATCCAGGAGCAACTCAAAATTCAATCAGGGTTGCCCAGGTTAGTTTCTCTCTGTTACATACCCCAAACAACACCACCTCTTCTCCTATCATCTTCTGGTAGATCCATTGCTCAGGTGGGTTGAGCTCTTGTGCATGTTCTGCCAGTGGATGCTTCAAATACCTGATGCAACTAGTTATATTGGATGCATCGGGAAGGATTTTTTTGGAGAGGAGATGAAGAAAAATTCAAAACTTGCTGGTGTTAATGTAAGTTTATTTATGATGTTTAAGTCCTTTTCTCTCTATAAAATTGATATTCTTAGTTTGGCTTATAGAAGAAGTCAAACTCATTCATTCTGTTGCTATGCAGGCACATTACTATGAGGACGAGACTGCTGCAACTGGTACTTGTGCTGTTTGTATTGTGCGGGGTGAGAGGTCAGTTTCTGCATATGTGCCCTTTGAACTTTCCTTTTCTAATATGTTAATACATTTTATAGACCCCTTTTCCCCCTAACGTTCTGATGAAGTTCTTGTCAACCCCAAAAAAGGAAAACCCATACTAGCCTAATTTCATTTGTCTTTTTGTTATGTAATGTTGATGCTGTTACTGTTAGGATAATAAAGGATTTTTAGGATAAGAGATTATATCTCTTTATTAGGATTGGTTGGAGAATATTATGGATTAGATGAGGATCGTCGTGCTGCTTTATAACATACTCCATAAATAACTGTTTATGCCTATGATAATCACGTCTATTTTGTGGAATCCTCTCTGGTACTTGCCTTGTATCATGGACAATTTTGGCCATTCATTGAGTGGAGAATCAACTGAGTTATTTCCAGCTCCTTGATTAGGTTTGATTGAGGGGCGCCATCAAATTTCTCATCTAGCTAATGTGTTTTCTTTCTTTGATTGCTGACATGTTATGGCTATGTGAATTGCAACCGCTATCATGGTCTTGACATTAAGAGCTCCTATGTGATTTGACTGCGTCAATCTTTGCCCTCAATATTTCTTCCTCTCTATTGTCTCATCTGTTACTGCAACAGAACTTGCAGACTTCTCAAATAGACTCACCACCTGTAGCTCCACTACTATCATTGCCTGGCTGCGACCAGTCTCTGTAATGATCAATACTGCTAATGTATTTAGATTATGCACCACCTGCCTTTACTCCATTCTACTTATCTACTGTGTTGTTTTTGTTCTGCTGCTCCAAGACTCTTTCGCTGTTCAGCACAACCTGATTAATATGAACTCAGAACCACTTTCCACATAGTTTATTTGGCCATTTGCTACTTTGATCCAATCCACAAGTAATACAGGGTTGAGAATACTTTTGATCTACTTGTTGAAAGTTGAAACACCTACCCTTGGCCCATTTCAGTTCATCCATAGTCATCCTATTTGCATGTATCTTTTCACCAACTACCACCACCTTAGTTTTCATTTTAGTTTTCTATTCAGCCATGTCTTATCAATCATCTCTGAAATTTCTTTTTCCTAACCATCTTTAATTTTTCCATTGGCCTCTTGCTCCAAACATACTGCCATCAGCACTTATCGAGCTCTCTCTGATCTAGGCTATGCCACCTCTGTTTTTGTTATCTTGACTAGATCATTTGTCTGGATCAGATCTTCTATTTGAGAATCTGATTATCTGCCTTTGGCAGTTTGGCTTCTTCAGATTTTCTCTTATGCTGATGGTCATGTTTGGCCATGGACCATCTCTCATCAACCATGTTCTCTCTTGTTTTGGATGAGATTCCCATTTTGGATCTACTTATCTGTATCTATATGGATTGGATCTTTAAATCTTTAATCCAAATCGCTTGGCTCCTGATCTTTTTTATTTGGATCTGATACGTGTTTTCATGCTCATCTACACCACCTATCAACTGTTTCATGTTAATAGATGATACCTACATCATGAGTTCCTTCAGTCTGATGCTTTACTTGCAGCATGGATTTCTTGCCTCATCTACATGTTTTGATGGGATCATCTTCTGCAACCTTTCACTCATCCACAATCATGATGTGCATCTGCAAGCAGCCGCAATTGAGCCTTTGTATTTAGCCGTTCTATGCAAACTCAAGATTCATAGCATCTTGAGTTTGAGCAAGTGTGCTAGGATCATAAAGGATTTTATCTTAGGATAAGATTAAGAGAGATGATGTTGTTTGTTAGGATTAGTTTGATATTAGATTAGATTATATTAGGATATATATGCTGTTTTATCCCTTTTGGACTTTATAAATAACTGTTACTCTTTATGATAATCTCCTTTTTTTATTCCATCTTTTACTAACAGGTCCTGTAATTATGTGATGGGATGCTGAAATTGTGACACCAATAGAAGAAAGTAAAAGAAAAATATCACCAGTTAATTTTTGGCATTGTAACATTCATCGTACACCAAAGCAAGTCAATCTGGTTTCTATTTTGGTCCTCTCTCTCTCTCTCTCTCTCTCTCTCTCTCTCGTGGTTAATGATAGTGTACATAAACAGTTTTTACAACTTTCTTGTTACAGCTGTTGATGCAATAATGATCATCAACTAAAGGAAAAATGCTATTAAATATAGTTTTGGTCCTTACGACTTGTATTGGTTTTTTCAGATGTTTTTCTGATTTGCCTATATTGCAAATGAAGTACCATGTTCTGCATCTTTGATCCACAATTCTGATTGACATTTTTCTTTTCCTTTTGAATTTATTGTAATGAAACAAATTGCTAATTGGGCTTTCTTTTAAGTTACTAATTTCGTGGTGTTTCTATAGAAAACTTTGATAAATGTTTAGTCTTGTGAATATTGCCTTTTGACCTATCTCAACTTAATGTGATTGTCAGTTCTGCCCATTCTTTTCAATGTATAATACAATGGGATTTCCCTGTTCTAGTACTTTCAGTTTAAGTATCCATAAGCTTATGCAAATTTTGCCAGCCCCAGCCCCATATTCTTGGGATAAGGCTAAGATGGTGGTGGTGATGATGGTATTCTTACGCAAATCACCTTAGCTACCGTTCGTTGTGATTTCATACACAATTTCCTTTTCCTTTTCTTGTCCTTTTTTAGGTTCAAACATGAAAATCATTGATAGTTATAAAAAGGAAAACTGAAAAACTTTCAATTTGAATTTTTACCTCCAATTTTTGTTTGTCCCGGAAGCATTCTTGTTGCTAATTTGTAAGGGTGAAATATCAGATCTATCTGTTGTTGCTAAGTTGTAGAATTCATACATAAAGATTTATCATGGTCACATGACTTGTTAAAATTAAATTAACTTTCACTATGCGTGTAGTTTTTTTCTTCTCTGAAGGGTTAAACTTTTTTTATAAGATAGTAAACAGTGGGTTGTTGGGGAAGCATGTCTGTTTTACACATATTTCACATGAATGATTTTCACAGTACTCTTCCTCTGAGTTAGAATTTGTGCCACTTTGTTTTCCTTACTTTCTTCTCTCTTATCTTTATATTTGATGTAAGAAAGAGATTTGTTTAAAGACCCTACACACCTCATCAAAATTTCTAAAATAACTTTATTTTTTCTTTATATGGTGCACAGGTCCCTGATTGCCAACTTATCGGCAGCGAATTGTTACAAGCCAGAACATTTGAAGAGGCCGGAAAACTGGGCTCTTGGTACCTTCCTTTCCTTGCATGTCCGTTCCTTCATGTGTCAGGCTTATAAATTACTATATTCGTAAATGGAACAGTTGAAAAAGCGGAGTACTTCTATATTGCTGGATTTTTCTCGACCGTGTCTCCGGAGTCCATTCAACTAGTAGCTGAACATGCGGCTGCAAAAAACAAGGTCTTAATTGATATTGGGTGCTCTGTTCTCTTCTACCTTCTATCTGTTTTTGTTACTTGTACAATGTTTATTTATCTGTTTCTAGGTTTTCGTGATGAACCTTTCTGCTCCTTTTATCTGTGAGTTCTTCAAGGATGTGCAGGAGAAAGCTCTCCCGTAACCTTCTTATTCCTTCTTTAGCCTTTTTGGTATTTCCAAACACTTCAAACCATAATAATGTGTGATCATCTCGAACGTGTAGGTATATGGACTGTGTTTTTGGTAATGAGACCGAAGCAAGAACCTTTTCCAGGGTTCATGGCTGGGAGGTGAGGGTCATATGATGTTCGATTCTAGGATATTGTTCATGTTTAAACAGTTTCTGCAAATTAATCTCTTTGATGATTAGACCGAGAATGTTGAGGACATTGCATTGAAGATCTCAGCTTGGCCAAAGGCATCAGGAACACACAAACGGATCACTGTCATAACTCAAGGGGCTGATCCTGTCGTTGTTGCTGAGGATGGAAAGGTTAAATATTTCTCTGTTTCAAGGGGGTGATTATATATATATATATATATATTGGTACCGAAACCTTATTTTGATCTGAACCTGTGAGTGCAGGTGAAGTTGTTCCCGGTAATCTTGTTGCCAAAGGAGAAGCTTGTTGATACCAATGGAGCAGGTACCAGATCATTTTACCTAAAATAGATAGTCATCACATTTCTCTTCTATTATTTACTTCTAAGATTAGAATTTCTCAGGAGGCTAGTGTGCCTGGTAGACCAAGCATATGGTCAAGTCGAGCAAAATTTTTTTTCCTCTTTCTTTTTCCATCTCGTCTGGACTTTCAAGCAATATGCATTCCACCATGCACTGGAGGAAACATATATGTAGGTTGCAGTGACCTTAATTACGTTGTTCTATATTGGGTCTCATTTTGATGGTTCAATAAATGTCAAATGAAAATAGAAAATAAGCAACTGCTTTTATGATTGTCCGATCTGCTAGAATTTGAACATATCAAAATCATGACACATACTTGCATGGTAGTTTGCATGGCCTAACATTGACAATGGCACCGTCAGCCTTGATAACTGAGTGGTCTCTGTGCTACAATTTTGATGATAGCTTCTGAGTCAGTTGCTTCCTATGAGATCCAGTGACAAGGTTCACTGGAGCTAGAATGAGTAGGCGACAAGCAAGCAGATTGACAATTGGGCGGCCATCTTTTTCGAGGGGAAATTTGAACTCAATGTGCCATTTTCAACGGGGTGTTGAATATAGCTATCATACCACATTTAGGTGGCCTCAAAGCAAAGTTACCATTCCACTTTCAGAGGCTGCCTCTGTGATAGAGGCCTTGTTAGGATCTCAATTGAATTGTCGACTTTACCTTCATTCGTTTATGCATATGAATCTTCATCTTCAACCTCAAGATCCTTGCGAGATCTTCCAAGGAAGCCCCTGCACATGGAGCCCCCTTTCAATTCTTGGTTCTGCGATCCAGACACAGAACTGGAATGCACTATATGCCTCCACCTACGCTACTGGTTCATAAATTGATGAATGCTCTAGTTGTTTGTTCATGTTGACTCATTCGCAAATCTCAATACATTGGATCATTTTGTTTCTTTTATGATCAGCATTTCAATTTATTGAACAAGGTCATGGCATATAGGTGTTTTTTTTCCCTGGTGGATTACTAAATTG
This sequence comes from Persea americana, assembly GCA_029852735.1. Lineage (NCBI taxonomy): Eukaryota > Viridiplantae > Streptophyta > Magnoliopsida > Laurales > Lauraceae > Persea > Persea americana. The sequence goes on from CM056809.1 coordinate 97,469,006, forward strand.
TATTCAGCATATGATTACCACCAGACATCTATACAGTAGAAAAGCTATGTATGGTAGGACCCCACATGTACAAGTAATACCCCCAAAAGTAAAAATATTTGCTGCAAAAAAAAAAAAAAAACACCTTGTGGAATGATTTAAATCGATCAATAATTTGTTCTCTCTGTAACCTGGATTTGGTGAACAACAAATCTTCATCTTTGCTGGCACCGATGATGGACATAAAGTTTGATTTCTGCTTCAATGCACAATTACCAAGGTGCCAATGAAGCCTTGTTTGCCTAGCTTAGTTGATTGATTGAATCCTTTTCTGTGATGGCCGACTCACAAATGATCTAGAAAATATACTTAAAGGGTTATTTGTTTGCTCTTAGTTACACACGTAAATGCATAACATTTACATACACACGTCTGTTTGTGCTCATTTATGTAGGTGCGAGAATTGTGTGTAAATGGAGTATTTTTAGCCCAAAATTTTCACACCTTCTACCTCAAAAGGCGCCAATAGATCTCCAACCTGATTTCAGCCTACAATGGGTCACGGGATCAGAACCCATCAACCACCTTCATTTTCTTTTGTAGTTCTGTGGTCCTACATTTGTAGTCCAAACTTTCAAATTTTTCATTGAATGAATAAACACAAAAACATTTAGTTCCATATCTTTAATCTTCATAGATTTTAAGAAATATGTGAAAAAAAGAAGAAGAAGAAGAAATTAATCCTATGGATATGATTTTGTAGGCCCCCCAAACCCCAACTCATGATCCAAACTGTTCGATATTCTCATATAAATGGTAAACCTTGAGATGTGAAGTTTCATATCCTAGATCCTCACAAATGTCAAGAAACATTTGGAAAACTCAAAGACATCTAAATTCCACCTTTTGATTACTTCTGTGGCCCCAAATTCATGATCCAAACCCTTCAATATTCTCATAGATATAATAATGCATGAAATCTCATATCGTAGATCCTCTTAGATTTTGAGAAATATGCAAAAAACAGAAAAATAACTCAATCCCACTTTCTAATCTTTTGCACTAATTCATGATCCGGGTCGTTCACTCTGTTTGAGACCCGCTATTCCCTCTATGGAGAAGTTTTGGAGTCCTGTAGCCCATGAAATTGTATAAAAACTGACCTAGATCCTATCTTCCTCTTTCTGGTTTCTGCTCCCATATCTTTTACTCGTGAAAATAGTACTTTCCAGACAAACATGGAAATATATTTCACGTGTAGATTTTGCATATGTATATTCCATTTTCATATCCCATACGTAAAAGATAAGACCCCTGAATGACTCCCTCAATGTCAGAAACTCTGTTGCGATTGTATGTCTAGAACTAACCTGACTGGGAAGTTGCAAGGAATCTTTATGGCTTTATCATCATGAAGCACACTCAAATGTAAACATGAAATGTAACCTGACTGGGCTCGGTTCTCCTTTAGCAGCTCTGTCCACATCAAATGTAAACATCCCAGTTGGAGGCTCTGCTCACTCCTTTTTAAAGGTACAAGTAAGTGGCCACCAAGCACGAGAACTTCTCCCCTGAACCCCTCCCCTCGAAATGCCAAACACCCAACTCCTTCAGCAAAACAATCCATGCTGCTTCCACAAACTTACATAAACAACTTTCCACTGAGCAAATTCCATAAGAAAATGCTTTGCCTTTCCTTCCAAATTGACCAAAGAACCAAAGTGTGACGACCCGACCCAATCAACTGGTAAGATATTGTCCGCTTTGGGCCTCGGCCCGCATGGCTTTGTTTCTGGGAGCCCGGCTCACCGGTACCCAAAACGCGTCTTATCCAGTCAGGTACAGCGAAGCACATATAAGCCCAGTCTCTGGGCGGTCTCTTGGCGATGTGGGATCTTACAATCCCCACCACTCAGAGGAGAGCCGCCCTCGGCTCTGATACCATTTCTGTGACGACCCGACCCAATCAACTGGTAAGATATTGTCCGCTTTGGGCCTCGGCCCGCACGGCTTTGTTTCTGGGAGCCCGGCTCACCGGTACCCAAAACGCGTCTTATCCAGTCAGGTACAGCGAAGCACATATAAGCCCAGTCTCTGGGCGGTCTCTTGGCGATGTGGGATCTTACACAAAGCTAGCCCAAGCTTTCCACATTAATTGCCCCCTATTCTGAAATGGCCTTTGCCTTTGTAACACCCCTGCCCCAATTGCTAACGATATTCAATAATGATGGTCCTTAGAAATTCTGCAGAACAATCCATGAAGCTTTTGTATATTCACATAAACCGCTGCTCCACCGAGCATACTACATTTGAAAAAACTTCCATTCCTTTCAAGGTGACCAAAGAACCAAAGCCAGCACAATCTATCACATTAATCTTTTTCTCCTTTTGAAATCTCTCTCCCTCCTCCCAAGGGAAAGGGTCATGGAATAGAGTTTGTACTTTGTAGCATATAGACAATCTGCTTTTGACTTTCTAGGTGTCCAGCTTGAGAAATTACCTAAGCTCTCTCAGCTTCATCTCAGAATTTGCACCTACGATACTCACAAATCTTCTGAATGTCATCATCATTTCTGATAATGATGAATTTAGCCACATGCAGAATGCCCGAGGAACTCCTTGTTTCTGTTTTACACATGTAGATAAATTTAAGTGGATACCTCACTGAAGAAAAAAACAAAATATAATCTATAATCTTTAACATGTCAGGTGCTCCATACTACTTTGAGAGTAGTACTCAGTTAACCTTTCCAATGTATGCTGGATTTCATTAGTTAGCAGAGCAAGAATACAAGTCTCTCCATCCTACATGCAGAATGGTGTTTTGATATTCATCTGCATCACTCACCGATCCAACAAGAAGAAAAAAAATCATCTGCATCAAAATGCCGGTCTGGCTGTATTATAATGCAATAAGCCAATTGACATCTGCATTGTTGTTATTTTCATCTCTACCTCACTCTGAAAGTTCTGCAAAAATAATCATATATTCATATCCATGTTACTAATTTGTTGCTTTATACCTTTTCTTAACCGTCAAAGAAAATTTTGTTATACAAAAGGCAAACCTAACAAATATATGGACAATGCACTCCTAGATGTGAATAGAATCTTCCAAATTCATTCACGTTCCAATCATCCTGTCACTTTTTTTTAATACATCCCTCATTGAAAATCCAAAACTTCGAGAAGATGATTTGAGAACATCATTCTAGTTGAAATTAAATATCCATGTTTTTTTGATAATTGGATCATAAAAGGTGCTTCTTAGGGTGCATTTGTGTGAAGAGAGGATTTCACTATTGAGAGAAATTATTTGATTTTCCATTTAGCCCACTGTTCTATTATTTGATGCCACACATTTTCCCTGTGGAAAAGGGAAAAAATGAGCTAATTTCAGCAACAAAGAGATTCGATTTGTGTGAGAGGTAGGAATTCAGGATTCCAGTCTCTCATGGAAATAGAAAATCAGCATTGTGTGGAATCCTGCTGTTGCACACAAAAAAAAAAAAAAGTCCTTAATCTCCTCACCACTGTTAGCCACTTGAAAACTCTCACAACTTTTGAAACCCTTTTTTATTGCCTATACTTGATGATGTTTCACATTTTCTATCAACTCTGTTTGGTACATATGCCCGAATAATTAGTCTAAGGTCAAATTCTTTTCATGCTTCATAGTTTGGTCTCCACAATGCTCCCTTTCGTTTGCAAATGAGCCCTTTTTTTATTTATTTTGTTTATTACACCGTAGAGTCTTTCTATTTCTTATTTTTATATCTGTGGATATGTTGTGCAATAATACACCGAAACTGAAGGTATATTTGATATTTGGAAATGTAGCAACAACGCGTACATCTCCTTGCATCATTGAGTTGTGAGTTTTATTTTATTTTATTTTATCATTGGTATGCAGGGGATGCATTTGTTGGGGGATTTTTGTCACAGTTGGTTCTAGAGAAGCCAATAGAGGACTGCATAAGAGCTGGGAGCTATGCAGCAAATGTGATCATCCAAAGGTCTGGCTGCTCCTACCCGCAGTACCCTGATTTTAAATAGAGGGGGGGCTTTCCTCTCCAATTTTTGTTCATTTTTTTTAGCAGTTTATAAGTTTTGAGACCAGTTCCCCCCATAATGGTTTTCCAATAAGGTCAGCGGACATGGTAATGGTGGCCTATCGGACCCTTCCTATGCATCAGATTTTCTTTCAGACGCGGAAACTAATTCTCTTAATTTTGTCTAATTCAAGTACTCCATTGCTTATTTTACGTTGCACTTTTGAATGGTGTTATTTTAGCACTTAGATCTTGTTTAACCGCTTCTTTTTGTGGGTGCCCTTTTTTTTTGTGTGTGTGTGTGTGTGGGGTAGTGAATCGTGATGACTTTGATTTTTTTTTTTTTTTTTTTTGAAAGGTCGATGTTGGTTTTGGTGCGGGGGGGGGGTGGGGGGGGGGGGGGGGGGGGGGGGGGGTGGATAGCCTAATTAGGTACCTGGTTAGACTACAGACTGTGACTATGAATTACGGCCAACGCAGAGTGTGTGGGTTACTGCCAACGCAGAGAGTGTGGGACTTGGACCCCATATCCAGTTTATCTGGGCACACTTCCAAGGACTGCAGGGCGTAGAGTGCTGCTCGCAGATAATATTTTCCAGACACTTCCAATTGTTTCAGTAGCGGCCTATCCACCATATTAATTCCAACAAAATAAAATATATATATATATATATATTTACGGCGCCACTATTTATGGACAAGGATGCAATGACTGCCCCTCATTTCCAATTTCAATGTTGAATTGAAACAACTGAGAAGTTACTTTTAATCTTTGGAATTTCCAATTCCCAATCTTATAAACCATTTCTGGATTGTCCCTCCAAGAGGAAGATTTAGAAATTCCACAGCAAGAGACAACTGGAGTTGGACTAGACATGAATTCTCCATATGTGAATTCTTTGAAAAAAGAAAAAGGGCCTAAAGTGACCTAGTGGTTTTTATGTCAGATGACTATTGGAGTCGGACCAGACTCAAATAGTTACTTAGCTGGTTCCATTGCCTTGAACATGGATGAATTCACTATTGTAATCGGCTGCTCGTTGACATCCCTCGCAATTCGCAGTTAAGAAGAAAAATCTTTTCGGAGAACAGCACTATTCCCCAAAAAAAAAAAAAAAAAAAAAAGTTGATGAAACTCCTGACCACTCACAGTTTGATATGATTAATGGACTTGATTATAAGCGCTGGTTAATATTTGTATAGGCACACACATGTAATCTATGTCAATTTTTAATGGCTAAAAACGAATCGTATCCGATATTTTTGCATTTCTAATTTTTATACCCAGGTTTTAGATGTATGATTATACTTGTTGTACCCCTGCGAGTGTATGGTATTCCGTGTGCACCCAACCGACGACTCCCCGAAAAATACAGGTGGGATTCAATCCTTAGCCTGTTTGGCAACTTAACTAGTAAGGTGGAGTGAAGTTAAACCTCTAGTTTTTAGATAGGGGTCATATTAAAAAGTATAAACTTTTAAAATTAACTTCTTTTTTTAAAATAAAAATAAAAATAAAAAAACAACCTCATTCCTCCTTTAAAACACAAAAAAACACTCATTTCTTACACAAAGTGTAAAAACGATTCTCTACCAAATAACTAAAGACAAAATACTATTATAATCTATTTACACTTAAATTTTATTCTTTTTTAATTTAAGACTTTACTTCACTTCATTCTCTACATATAAAGTTTCCAAACCAACGAGAAAGTTAATTTATAGCCTGTTTGGGAATTTAACCTGTAAGATAGAGTAGAGTAAAGCAAAGTAAAATCCCAATTCTTCACATAAGGATTCCCAAATGCCGCTGGAGTGGTGTGAAGAATTAAAATTTAAAATGCCCTTGCATTTCAATTTTCAAACGAACGTTCACAGGAAGAAGCACACAACACGAACTTACTATATCAAATATGAATGTAGGGGGGCGGGCTCGTGAATGTTGAGGTACTTAACTACTGCTAGTAGGGAAAATCCCATTTCCACGAATAAAAAGCTGAAAAATGCATTTGGAGTTTGGACATAAAAAACAAACAGAAGAATATAGATAAAAACGGAAAGAAGGAAAAAAGAAGAAGAAGGAGGTGCAGCAGCAGCAGCAGAAGAAGAAAAAGAAAGGAAGGAGGAGGAGGAGGAGGTTATCATCATCATCATCATCATCAACAACAGCAGCAGCAGCAGCAGCAGGGGTGGGTGGGTGGGAAAACAGACGATAAGTCATACGTAGGAGAAAAAGATATATAGGGAGAGAAATCCAAAAATCCCCAAAATCAATTTCTGATATCGATGCCCATGGCATCATCATCGTCTCCCCGTCTAAACCTGCGCACCACGGCGCACGTTATCAAGCAGTCGACCATCTCCTTCGCCACCAGCTTCCACACCTTCGTCTTCCTCTCTCTCCTCCTCTTCTCCTTCCGCACCGCCGTCGAGAACGGAAGCCTCCTACTTACCTCCTTCCTCGACCGTGATCCAACCGTCCAAACCCTCATCTCCCGCCTCTCCGATCCTCCCCCTCCCTCCTCCGCCAGCAACAACAACGACAACGACCCTTCTCAAGGCGCCCCCACCGCCAATGCCTACGCCTACCCCTACCCCAACCATAACCATCACAATCGCCGCCGCCGCCCCTTCCTCCACCTCAGCCGCGTCGGAACCCTAGACGACGATTTCTTCTCCGACGACCACGACGACTTCCGCCGCTCCCGCCGTCCCCCGGTCAATGGCAGCTCCATCAATCTCAGCAGCAGCCACCACTTCTTCCGCCGCGAGACCAAGTTAGGGCTTCCGATCTTGGAGTCCGGGGAGGAGATTAGGGTCTTGGAGATCGCTGGATCCGGCTTCCTCTTCTTCACGGACGGCGGCGACCACCGCAATAACGAGACGGGGTCAGCGGCGACCGACGGGGAAGGAGCTGCGGGGGAGGATCGGCCGTCGGATATCCGGATCTTTGGCCACGACATCCATCTAGACCGCCGGGACGCGGCCACCCTCTTCTTCCTGGTGACTTTCCTCTCGGCCGCTTACGGCTGGGTGATTCTAGGGTTCCTCTTCTCCTACTGCTGCGTCCTCGGAGTCGTGTTCTTTGCGATTGTGAACACTCACTTGGGAAGGCATCATTCCTTCTTCGAGACCGTCAGGTCGGGCTCCAGGCTGGGGCTCCGGCGCCTAGCGGGGTTCGTGCTGCTGCGCTGGGCAGTGAGGGATGCGCTGACCCAGTTCCTCGGCCTCTGGTTCTTCTCGGACATTGAAGATCAGTTCTCCTTCTTCAAGCTCTTTGTGAGGCTGAAGCTCATGCCCTTCTCCATCTTCTCCCCCTGGGAGGGAGGGGATCGGGACGCACTTGCCTCCGCAGCCGCTGCCGACATATCGGGGTTCCTGCTAGTGTGGGCCCTTCTCGACTCATTCGTCAACTTCGTGTCTGCCATTGATTCCTGGGTTGCGATCTTGGACACTCGCAGGAGCGGCCAGGAGATTGTCAAGGAAGGGTTTTATTTGTTGTCAACCATGATTGACCAGGCGTCCCGGATCAAATGCTTGGAAGCCCTCTTCTGTGGGTCCTTTATGAGAGGGCTTCTCGCCAGGGCTGGTGGGACGCTGCTTGCATCATTTCTCCAGTCATTGGCAGAGGTCTATTTCATGGTGGCGTGGTTGATATTTTATTTTGCAGCAAGGTGCAAGGATGCTGAGATGGAAGGGAGCAGATTTGGGCAGAGAGATTTGGAGGAATATGTTGATGGTCTCAGATGAGATTTGGAGCGAGCGGGCAATTTCCCAAGTGTTCAAATGTAACTGTGTAAAGTACCGGGTAAAATGCCTTCCCTCCCAATCAAAACCACACACCACTACAATTTTTTTCTTCTTCTTCTTTTAGAATCTTTTCTGCATTCATTGCAACAGGTGTGCCATTTTTGTGCAATCTCCGTTTATCTTGTTGTATCTTGCTGGTTATCTCTGGAGATATATGAACTTGTGTATATATATATATTTTTCTTTTTGGGTAAGAATGCATTGCATGCAGATTGGTTTCTGATCGTGGTTCAGAGATCTTGCACTGTGTTTTTGGTGATAAAAGTTGGGATCTGATCCAAACTGATTCAGTTGGAAGATGAATGACGGATAGCGTTTGCATTCTGTTATTAATCTTTGCTCAATTGGCATTTGTCCCATTTAACTGCAGCATTAAGTATCTATGAAGTGTAGGATATCAATGTACATACCTTATGCAGTTTAAAACTGAAGAGAGATATATGAACTGGGGTATGTATATTTATTAGAACTTTTGTGCGTAGGTTACATTTTGAAAGTCTTACAGTATAAATTATCTATAATTGTCAATATGGCTCCTATGAGAGTTAAGTGGCAGTTTTGTGATCCTTATGATTTCCCCCCCTTGGGCCTTGGGCTATATTCAAACAGCCTATTAAGCTGGTGCATGTTTGACCTTTTATATGTTTATCGGTGTAGACAACGTTGGATCTGTTGATGTATGTGGTCTTTTGCGGTGTCGTACATGTAGTTGCAAGGTCTTATATGAGATTGCGTGTTGTACAATCTTGACGCACATGATTGCTTCAATGATGGTGGTGCTTATGGTTGTGGTCAGCTGTTAAACTTAGAAGCACAGGAGCGGAACGCACCACCAATCTGAAACATAACCAATGCTTGGTACTAGTTGATAGCATGGTTCACTACTTAGCGGCCGCATTATCGGCTGTAGCGGTTGAGGCCGCTAAGTTATTTTAAAAATAGTGGCGCTACTGTCTAAAGATCTAGTAGAACCAAGCAATTTCAATTTAAAACATTGTTTTTCCGATTTCTTCTCCTCAATAGCCTTTCCTAAAGTTGTCTTGACCCTTATATGTTTTCAAATCACTAAAAAAACACAAGATTGACTTCTACAAAAGATTCGAGTTTTTTTTTTTACCACTTAAAAAATTCACACCGCTGCGTTTCGCCTGCTACGTAGCGTTTTGGTCAGTGGTGGCTACGCCCCCCGAAACCTCTATTTTGATCCTTGGTTGATAGTAGCTAGAGAGTGGTACTGATATCTATGTCTTTGATATGTTCTTATAAAGGGTACCTGGGAGGATTTCTGATATCCCTTGGCACTGTGGTACACAAACATTACAATTTTTTATTTTTATTTTGCGTGTGGTAATTTTTCCATCTTGTGTTCACATCTGGTCTTTTGTGTAAATATCTACACACCTACCAGGAGACCATTTTTTTCATGTCTATATTTCTAAGTCTTTTTTGAGCTTGCTTAGAGTTTGTTTGTAGAACTCTCTTGGTATTGCCCGTGATGATGAGAGGAGCAAATTCCTTTGGAGTCTAGACAAGTCCATTGGTCCATTCAAATGGGACCATTCCGCTCTGTAGTCGGCCTCTTAGGGACCCTTTAGGCCATTGCCAACAGACTCTTCCTTAAAAATACAACATAAAATATGTATATATTATAGAACACCACCTTGTGCCATGATCTTGTCATGCGCTGGTCCAAAGCCTAAATACAGGAGGGCTGGCTTTAAATGGCCAATTAGCATTTAGAACTCAGCACAGTAAATGAGTATGACTTTTGAGGATTAACTCTTAAGCTATGACGCCGGATACTTGTAAAAGCCCAACGTTTTCATATTGGACCGATAAGATACTTGTGTTGGTACCCGATACTGCACTGATACTTCTAGGGTATGAGTTTAGCATATCCTACTTAGCAAGTCCATTATTTCATTTAGTTCTTTAAATTTACTTACTTCTCAACATGTTACAAAGGAACATAAACAATGATAATTTCATTAATTCAAATGTAATCTAAAGGAAAAATTAGTACACCCGTATCCGTGTCCTAGATTTCCAAAAGTACAGAGTCGTACCCCTTGATCCCCGTATCCGTGTCCGTACCCATATTCGTATCTGGGCACCATAGCTCTTAAGGCTATTGTTTCTTGAAGGTGATCTGCCAGATTGGAACCCAGTTGTAGTGGAAAGTTAAAGTTGGCTATGGCATTATCTACGAGCAACACGTGACAAAGGCGATTGTTGCAAGAAATAAGCAAGGGTTCTTATACTTTCAAGAGCGGGTGTGAAAAGTTCGCCCTAAAGTTATGGTTAGCTTCTTGGAGTGTTGGTAACTTGATGTTGATAGATATTTTGAAGACAAGGGGAATAAACATGGCTGGCTTACAAGAAACTAAGTGGTGAATGCTTGCCCCATGTGTTTGGTAGGTATTGAATGGTGATTCATCTCACACTATGATGTCAAACTACTCAATGTTTTTGGAGGTCAGTTCTTAAGGAGGTGTCCATGTGGAATGTCTCCTTCATGGAAATCGTTTGGGTCTTTTGGAGAGAGAGACTTAAAATGCTTTGAAGAAAAATCATTTGACATGGAAAACGTAGTTTCATCATCGAAGGTCAAATTTTATCCTGCCTCTTGGGTTTCCTCTTTACCTTCTTTTCAGGATATTCCAATAGCCACTATTCTTAGGTGTTGTCTAGCATTTTTTACTCTCTTTGCCTACTCAAGCTTCCATGATCTTCTCCTTCGATAGGCTAGTTTAAGCTAAATTTCAATGGCATTTCTATGGAGAAATCAGGCTTAGTCATGGTTCAACAATCTTCTTGCCTTAATCTTTGTCAAATTACTGTAGAGGTTGATTTGTTTTATGCCATTCAGTGTGCTTGGCTCCTGTGGAGTTGGCAGACATTGCAGAGGAAGTGACGAATTTCAATCTAGATCCTCCTTTACCGTTTGTATAGATCTCTTATATTGTAAAGTTCCTTCTTTAATGAAAGTCATCAGCCAGAAGGGAGGGGTAAAAAGAGGCACATGGGCAGTCTTAGGGGAAGAAGAGTTCTACACGTAAGGAAATTTGGTGGGGCAATGAAATCCACATTGACGGACGTGCCTAACTTTGAACAGATGTTCTGGGAGTCAGTGAAGATCCCCTCTGTTTTATGTAGATCTAGATCCTCCTTTGCCATTCGTATGGATCTCTTATACCGTAAAGTTCCATCCTTAATGAAAGTCATCGTTCAGAAGGGAGGAGATAAAGAAGATGCACATGGGTAGTCTTAGGGGAAGAAGCGTTTTACACGTAAAGAAATTTGGCGGTGCAATTCAGAAGTCCAAAATGCTATTGATGGATAGAAAACATTATATTAGAAATTACAGAAACTAAGAAGTCTAGATTACCAAGAAATGAGTGAGTAAGCAAAAAGTAAAGCTGAAAGAATTGTAAGTAGATGTTTCCAATGAAAAACGAGGAAGTCACAAGCAAAGCTAACTACAAAGCTTATGGCATTTTTTATGCTCAGTTTGGAACTAAAGATGGGAGGATTGCATTTATATGCTTGCCAAGATTAGAGAATGAAAAACTTAAGACAAGATCATGTAAGATGCATTGAAGATGAAACTGGAAGGGTTTTGCTGAATGAAGAGGTTAGAGATCAATAAGATGTGTTTTCAGGACCTATTATGATGGAATGTGCTTGTGAAATAAACCATAAGCAAATCAAGGAATGGTCAAAGAAATATCTGGAATAGAAGTAAAGATAATCTTGGCTAGGATGAAGAAAAACAGGTAGTGGGACCAGAAGACACCTATAGAAGTACAGGTTTTGATGAGCAGAATTGGTTTCATTAGTTAACTAAATTGTTCAATAAAATCCTGAGTGCACAAAAAATTCTGATGGGTAACAAAGAAAGAGCACCATGATCCCATTTTACAAGAACAAAGGGGACATTCAGAAATCTGCTGATGGCCGAGCTATGGAGCTTATGACTCATTTGATGAAACTTTGTGAAAGAGTAATAGGGAAACAAGGTGCATGGGAGAACTGAAAAAAGAGCATGCTGGAAGGTAAGATTGAATAATGGAATATGCTGGAGGATAACAGGGATCCCTTGCAGCTGGAGAGACCAGAAAGAGGGACTTTAAGAACATAGGTTGGGAATGAGGTAGGAGAATCTTTATGGAGACAAATCAATGGCACTTTGGTCAAAGGATGGAGACAACTACCAAATCTTTGGGTAGCATGGAAAATGCTAGGACAGTAAATTTGCTAATGAAAGTGATGTGGAAAGGTAGGTTCCTAAAAGAACCGGCACAAGTTAATGTGAGAGGAAAGGAAATACTTGGAGTTGTATGCTAAAGAAGAGTTCATAAGACCTACCTCAGACAGGGCTGAGTTCAATCTGATCTTGACAGCTCAAGCAGAGTATTAGAGAAAAGTTTCACATATGAACATGAAGTTTCACGTATGGTGCGATATTGATGTGTTCACCTTTTTTTCGTATCCAGGTATCATAGTTGGCTTACACATTGGTTGCATTAGTATGAACGTGTTATAAATGGTTTGCAAGAAGAAGATAAGTACTTCTTTAGATCCTTTTTTTGGTAGAATTCTTGAAGATCTTAATGTCACCTGTGCAATATCTTCTCTTCTTGCTCTTCAAGTTCCTTCTCTCGGATTAGTGAACATTGATGGAACTAGATAACTAATTTGAATGCAAGTACCATGCACCCTGTTCTTGTGTTATTTGGCAGTTTTGTGAGCCTTCCCATTTTCCTGTTGGCATTAGATAATGTTGATATGTTGCCACTGTCGTGGAAAAAAAAAAACAAAGAAGTAAAACACATGGTGGATTTTGCAGGGTTGGGTCGTTTTTTACTCTCTCTGCGTACACCAAAATATTGTGCATGCTAAACCATACGATGTTTAGCAATAAATTTGAATCATTATTCTGATTGGAAGCTTGTGTAAGATATTAGCTAAAGTTCTTGCTAATTGTTTGTGTAAGGTGCTTCCCGAGGTTATTTTTGACAAGCAAGGTGCTTTTGTTGATCGGAGGCAAATTCTTGATAGTGTTGTAGTTGCTCATGAATGTATTGATTCTCGGAATTGGCAAAAGCGTCTGGGTTTGATCTACAAATTGGATTTTGACAGCTTATGATATGGTGGATTGGGGATTTCGAATGGGTTTTGGAATAAATGACTCCACAAACCCTGACCTAGCTCCCCCAACCTCCAAAGCCACTTCCCTAATAATGCTTTATTAACTTTGTCACCAGAACGGATGCCCAACCCACCTTGAGCAATTGGCTTGCAGACTATCTCCCATCTAACCATATGATACTTCCTCTTCTCCCTACTATCTTTCCAAAGGAAATCACCCCGAATCTAGAGGCTACACCACTACTTCAAAGGAAGCTTCCCAACTCTGCAACCAAAAGCATCAGCTAAAGAAACAACAAGACTATCTTCTGTCCGAACACCAATCAACTCGCATTTCCCATAGTTAATTTTGAGCCCCAATAACAATTCGAACCACTTCAATAAACATTTTAACCTGATCCAATGAAGCATCACAAAAAATAATAGAATCATCTGCAAACCATAAATGAGTACCTCACAATCGGAATCTTCAATAGCAAATCCAGAAATCAGACTCATCTGCTTGGCTTTCTCCAATAAGGTGTTCAAAGCTTCCGCTACAATGATAAAGAGCATAGGAGAAAGAGGATCACCTTGTTGTAAACCTCTAGAACTCTTGAAATAACCTTTAGAAGACCCATTAACCAATATTCTTATTCCTAGATATAATTTGGGTAATGGTGGATGGTGGGTGCCGAGTCTGATGTATAAACCTAAAGGTTTATGGAAGTTTGTTCTTTTATTACGGATGATTTTGATTCGTGGATTCGTTATAGGGTGTATGATAGTCATAGGGTTTGTTTTTGGCATGATGAATGGTGCAGGTAGGTGGTGTTAGGTAATATTTTCTTGTTGGATAGTAGACAAAAGGCTTTTTGCAGCTGAATGTTTCCAGCTCTCTGGTGGTAGAATTGTGTGGGACATCAACTTCCATAGTGATATGATTGATGGAAAAGCTTCTGACTTTGTTCATTTGCTTGATTTGTTAGAGAAAGTTTGTGTCAGGTGGAAGAGGGGGATGTTAGGATTTGGAAGCCTGATGTGTAAGAAAAAAATTTCAGTTATGTCTTTCTATAATGTTCTAAATGTGTCTTCAAATAGTATGCATGGGTGGGAGAGTTTTTGGGTTTTCCTTAAATTCTGCCAAGAGTTTTGGCCTTCTGTTGGGCTGCGAGGTGGCGTAAAATTCTTGCTGTAGACAAGTTGAGAAGAAGCAAGCACATTATAGTTAATGGTTGCCTTATGTGTTTCAAGGATGAGGAACCGGTATATCAGTTGATGATCCATTGTAATTTTTCTCTGGTATGTTTTCTATGCAATGTGTAATGCCTTGTAGAGTTGCCAATCATTTTCATCAATGGCGGTTGGGTAGTACTATGTTCGAGGGAAGATTTTATGGAAGTCGGTTTTGTATGCTATGTAGTACTCTGTTCGAGGGAAGATTTTATGGAAGTCGGTTTTGTATGCTATCCTTTGGAAATTTCGGTTGGAAAGGAATAATTGAGTGTTTAGAAACAAAAGCAGCGCTTTGGAGGACGTTCAATCCATTGTTTGGTCGGTGTTGGAATGGATGTGTTCTAGAGAGGAGTTTTTGGGCGTGGTGTTAGAAGATCTCAATCGATCTTGGGCAGTCTTTTTTAAAGGGGGCTGGTGTGCTAAATCTCTTCATTGAATCTTATGGGAGAGGCCTCCTTTGAGTGTTTTAAATTTAAATTTTGATGGCAGTTTTGTTCAGTCCATTAGTAAAGGAAGGAGGTATTGGAGGTGATATTAGGGATTGCGATGGTAATGTTGTTAAGAAATGAAGCTGAAGTTCTTGCTCTTTTAATTTGTTGTCGTGAATTGCGAAGTTTGGACGTTTTTAATGCTATAATTGAGGGTGCCTCTTTCTCGACTATTCAGTGTTCTGGCAAATCTTCTTTTCCTTGGAGATTGCCGGACTTGGTCTAAGAAATTCAGGGTGTTGATTTTTATCAAGTTTTACGTGAGGCTAATGTTATGGTGGATGGCCTCACTAAGGATGGAGTTCTATTTCTTTTGATGTTTAGTCTTTTTTAGGCGCTCTGCCTTTGTATTTTGGTGGTTTTTCCTTTGGTGCCTTTTTGCCTTAATAAAATTATACCGTTATAAAAAAAAAAAAAAACAATAAATTTGAATATTGCATCATTTCTACTAAGCTTGGTTTAATCTGTTGTACTAATTACTAACAAAAAAACAAGCAGTTTAGTTGTTTTATCTAAATAGTGATGATTTTGGGTATCCAGCTAAATTGAAAGTTTCTCAAAGCAAAGAAGAGCGAATATTCTTCATTCGTGACACTAGTTCAGAAAAAACTACCAAAATTTTGCATTGTTGTGCATTCCTCTTGTATGTTGTTTGGCTATTAAGACGTACTCGTGAAATTGTGCACTTCATCTTAGAGTAGTTTCTGATAATGCTTTCACAGATCCTGCAGCCCTTTCTTGATGATAAAGATGTGATGTAATGGATCTTGCCGCCTATTTTATGATTGTATTTGGTTATATTCTCTTGATCTTTGGCCAGTGTCACGCAGTATGTTTGCATTTGTCAAATTCAACTGAAGCCTCTTTTCACTGTACATTTCTTGAATACAGGCAAATATGTCCATGAAGTGCCGGAGGATATTGCTGCCTGCATATGCTGTATGTAGTTAATTGTGGAGGGGGTTTATAAGTGTAGGGAATATGTTGTGTCGATTGCGTTCACTACTTAAGAGTGTAATTGATCCTACAGCATTAACCTTTTTTTTATTTATGCTAGAAGGGTGATATTCATTAAAAACTAGAGAGGTCAAAACACGAAAGAATTATAAATGACGCCATATTAGAGAAACTGCAGCTTTCTTCTAATCAGCCCTGCATCCGTAGCCAGCTGGTAAGTCAGCTCTCCATCTGGTTAGCCTGAAATGCATGGCTTACATCTGGTGCGAGCATTTGGAGTTTTGTTCCTCTCCCAAAACCTGCTCTGCTGCCTAGACAAAATGTTCCCATTAATCCTGCTCAGCAAATGAAGATCCTGCAAAAACAAGTCTGCAGTGAAAATGGGCAGTTTGGATCTCTAGGTTGTGTTAGTTGTGGTGAGAATTATATAGCATCAGGAACATTATTTATTGATCTCATTCAAAAAGAACTAGATTTCCAGATTTCAACTGCCAGCTTATTGCGCCCCACCACCCCCTTCCCCCCCCCCCCCCCCCCAAAACCAAAAAAGAAGAAGAAAAATTACTGTACTTTTAAGGTCCGCCAAAAGGATGCGATCCCCTTAAGTAATTAGACAGTGAATGCCTATTGCCAGGCATTAATCGGTCCCAGCTTATGGGTGATGCCCTGCTGCCAACCTGCCTATTGTATAAGCAGCCATCATTATTCCATTGCAATCTCAACTTCTACACCAGCGGAATGTGTGGAAGGACGAAATGTTTAGAGCATCAAAGTTCGGCTTCAGAAATTGATAGAGTGGTGGAGGCATCCAATTCCCAGAGGGAGTTCCTGCATTAGATAATGTGGGTGAGTTAGCTAAGCCTCCTTCCACTCAAAAGATAGCATTGAGAGTCCAATTGTTTTACTGCAGGTGGAAAAATTGGGCTATGATGGAAAGCATTTCTATTCCTCATCTTCTGTTATTTTGTACCAGGGTGGTTATTCGACTTGGATATGTGATATTGAGTAGCCAGCGCAGGATGCAAACCCCGGGCAGCCAGGGAAAAACTGATTCTCCTTACCCGTTCAAGGATATGAACTGTTGGTTGGACAATATATACTCGTTGTCTCTTTTTTTTTATGATACGAGACAATATATACCTTTTATTATATATATATATATATTTATTGCTAAATTGGATCACTTCTCTAGGAGTTTCACAGCCGAACATTCAGTAAAAAGAATCCGTGTGGCGCCGGATATTTTGGTGACGTATGATAGATTGATTAACTCATGCATTCTTAATTTTCTATACTGCACAGACCAAAGTTGATTAAATAATGTTTGTTAATGTTAATGTTTGTGGTCTTTCGTGAGGAGTCGCATGTAAATTTAGCTTTAGTTTCGGTGAGCAAGACTCAAAAAAAAAGAAAAAAAGAATAATAATAATAACAACATGTTGGTACTTGGTAGGAAAATATGAAGGATCCAAGTCATTGTGAATTTAATCCATTCCTCTAATCCTTGGTCTACTCATGGCCCTGCTTTACAATCATTATCTTCCCCATGATGTTTGGAACTCATCCCATTTTGAAACTGAACGGGCCATGATCTTCCATTGTGTGATCAGAGGCCAGGATGATCATCTGATTTGATTGATTTAGCCAAGCCCTTAGTGATTTTTCTAAGTTTTATCCTTTTTCTAATTCCTTTTGATATTTTGAAAAGATATGGGGATGTTATTGGGGAATGAGAAAGAAATAAAGAAAGAAAAGGGTTTCGAGTATAGATTGTGATATGATTGAAATAAAGTATTGCTTGTATTTGTCGAAGTGGTGGGCTGTTGTGGTTAAGTTTTAGTTGCGTGGTGGCGTTTAATGGATGGGGTAAGGTAGGTACAAATGGGATTTTTTTTTTTTTTTTTTTTTTGGAACTTTTGAAACCACCTATTATTTATTTATTAGTTTTTTTAATCTTTTTTGTGTTTTTTTTTTCAAATGAACGAGCCAAGACACGGACTCGATTCGTCCAATACAAAAAACTCCACTTGGATGGAGTCAAAGCGGGGACTCGAGAGAGTCATGTGTTTTAAAAATAATTCAAAATGATTCATTACTTATAAAATATAAATGTACATTTATTTACATATATTTACAATAGTCAATATAAATTAATAAACTCATATATGCAAGAAAAGTACTTCAATAAGGGAAACAAAATAAAAAATATTGGATATCAAATAATCTATTAGTTCAAATATCCAATCTAAAAGATCAAATTTTAGTTTCAAATTACATCTTTTTTAAATCGCCAACTGCAGACCCCATTCATAATTACATATAAGTTAATTTTAATAATTTAAAATTAGATTTACCTATCAAATGGTTCAGGATACAAACAACTTATTAGTCAAAATGTGATGACTTGGGAGAGTCGAGAATCAACTTAGAGGGTTTTCCAACCATGCCCTAAACCCTATTAATGCAATGCCTTTGACGAGAATTCAACTGAAAATTCGAATTCGATGATAACTGATGATGCCCTGGACCACAAGAAGGATACGGGAGGACTGTAACCCAATTTTACCCTAAAAAACTAGTGGCACATGGGGTCGGGCCAGCCTGGGCCCACCCCAAGCTAACGTAAACTTCCCCTCTTAGGATAAAATTTTATAAGCTCGTGCTTGTAGGGCCCGTCATTGGTCAATCCAAATGGACTACACACACGACTCCCCTAATAGCACGTTTGGCACCATTCTGCGTAGAGGAATCCTAGTGATTTTTCGAGCTTAAGTGGAAAATCCATAATTGGTAAACGTCAGAAAATGGTACAGAGGATTCCTTTACTACTTGTTTTCAAAGATTCTATGCGTTAGAACTCCCCCCATTGCACACGGAAGATCCGCATGTTTGTGGAAGGTGGAGGAACAGTAGCTTTCGGTGTCCCTTTAGCATCACCTTTCATTTGGATTTTTCGGTTTTTCTGGACCCCATGATCAAGATCTGATCCGGTACTCATGTTTAAAGGTCCAAGAACGGCTGATAGACCAAAAATCAACCGTTGATTTTTCACAGATTTTGAGATATTTACAAAACTGTCCCAAGAATTGGATCATAATTTCTAAGTTTTTGTGGGGCCTATTTGAATAATCCGAACGGTTCAAACTCTTTAGGAGGTCGAAAACTGTTAGTGGTTCAATTTTGGCATTCAGTTTCATTATGGGTCATTAGAAAAAGGCAAAAAACTCCAGACTGTTTATATGCTACAATGCAAAAAAGGAATTGCATGGGCAGTCCTTTCTTTTATTTTTTTATTCTTGTGGAGTCCAAAATGATTATCCGAGCCGTGAATCATTTCCAGCATACTAAAATCGTGTAAGAGATCAAATTCCAGCCGTAGATCCATCGTGGATCTTAAGATATTTGTAAAACAATCCAGGTTTGTAAATATTATTTTTTAAATTTTGCAGGCCCCATTTGAAAGATCTGGCTCGTTCAGATTCACTAGAGTGCCAAGGAAGGTTAAGGGGTGAATGCTCAGCCCTTGGCTTTTCATGGATTTTGAGAAAATTACAAAAAACCTATAACCATTGGATCAAATAAAGTGTAGATTATAGGATTCCTCCATCGAACTTGGAACTCTCCTCATAAATTCTTCATTGAGGATGGCTTGATTCTGACTAAACAAAGGAATCTTTTAAAGAGTGAATTCCTCTTTATTTGCCAAACGTGCCCTTAATTATACAAGTCCAATTTTCGGTCATATTCGAATTTATTAGACTGTTAGATCGACTATATATCGATCCAAATGAATTGTTGACCATTAAACTTTTGGGTTTAGATTGAGATGATAGTAACCACGATTGGGGCCGATTTCTTTTTATAAAGAAGAGGGTCCTAGAGAATCCTTAAAATCCCCCTATCTACACACACACACACACACACACACATATATATATATATATATATAGAGCAAGGCTCTCCTAAGCTCAAGCTTAGGATAAAATCTTATAAGCTCATGCTTGTGGGGCCCACCTTTGGTCAATCCAAGTGGACCAAACACGTGACCCCTCTAAATTGTATATGTCCACCAACTTTTGGTTAGATCCGAATTCACTGGACCGTTGGATCGACTATGTATCGATCCTAATGGACTATTGACCATTAAACTTTTGGGCCTATATGGAGATGATAGAA
The DNA here is from genome assembly GCA_029852735.1 of Persea americana. Taxonomy (NCBI): domain Eukaryota; kingdom Viridiplantae; phylum Streptophyta; class Magnoliopsida; order Laurales; family Lauraceae; genus Persea; species Persea americana. The sequence continues at coordinate 97,488,834 of CM056809.1, forward strand.
ATCATGGTTGGGGTTGATTTTTTGCAGAGAGGAAGATCTAAGGGAGTCCTTGAAATCCCCCCACCCCCATCCCCATGTGGGTCCCCAAGTGGGCCCCACAACACACTTGAGCTTACCTTATCCTAAGCTTCAGCTTAGGAGAGCTTGCCTCATATATATATATATATATATATATATTTATAGATACACACACTCAATTCACAGAGGTAAATGTGTTAGAAGGTCTGTCTTGATCATAGGTAACTCCCAATGTATTAAATAGGAGGTTGGAGAGTTTTTGCCAGTTACTAACTCAAAAGCAGCCTCGTTTTAATATGGAGTCTGGATTTGCCGAGGGCAGGCCATTGACCGATTAGTGAGGCCCATTCTTGAAATCCAAACCACTGAAAATTGTCAAGGAACATTTCACTATAGTTATAATTAGTCTCACCATCAGATTGATCTAGTTCAAAACAAGCGATTAAATTTAAAATAAAAAAAAAACAAGAAAAAGGTCAAATCACATGCTTTGGGCGTGACCTATTCACAGCAGAGATAACTCTGTATTGAGCAATCTGAGCAGCTTTGAACAATTTGCAAGTTGACATAAACCCCAGTTATGGCTTGTCTAAACATGACTTGGCTCTCTCTCTCTCTCTATATATATATATATGAGGCAAGCTCTCCTAAGCTCGAGCTTAGGATAAGGTAAGCTCAAGTGTGTTGTGGGGCCCACCTGGGGACCCACATGGGGATGAGGGGCGGGGGGGTTTCAAGGACTCCCTCAGATCTTACTCTCTGCAAAAAAATCAACCCCAACCATGATTTCTATCATCTCCATATAGGCCCAAAAGTTTAATGGTCAATAGTCCATTAGAATCATACATAGTCGATCCAACGGTCAAGTGAATTTGGATTTAACTGAAAGTTGGTGGACATATACAATTTAGAGGGGTCATGTGTTTGGTCCATTTGGATTACCCAAAGGTGGGCCCCACGAGCATGAGCTTACGAGATTTTATTCTAAGCTTGAGCTTAGGAGAGCCTTGCTCTATATATATTTATATATATATATATATAAAATATTCATGTGCATTTATCTCTCACCACATTGTGGTGAGGTACAACATAGTTTGGCCACTTTATGATTCATCCAAATCATCCACACATATGGAACCTCCTAAACTACAATTGATCAATTGAGTTTTCATTAATCCAATTGGATTGGACCGTTGGATTGAGGGTCAAAATTTTCCTTTAATATAAAGCTATTAAATTTGTGGGTTACAGATGAAGGGGTTAGAGACTTGGGATTGACCTCAAACTTGATATATGATCTCATCTCATATTAGGGCCCACCTGGGGACTTACAAAGGGATGGGGATAAGGGATTTCGAGGACTCCCTATAATCCTCCTTTTCTGCAAAAAATCAGCCACAACCTTGATTTCTATCATTTTTATGTGAGCCCAAAAGTTTAATTGTCAACAGTCCATTTGGATCGATACATGATTGATCAAATGGCCCAATAAATTCGGATATGATAGAAAGTTGGTGGACATATGTAATTTAGGAGGGTCATGTGTTTGGCCCATTTGGATGGACCAAAGGTGGGCCCCACAAGTATGTGCTTACGAAATTTTCTCTTAAACTCGAACTTAGGAGAGCCTCTCTCATATAAATATATATATGGAGATGCTCTCTCTCTCTATATATATATATATGAGATGCTCCTATGAGAGCATTTCTCACCTTATATGAGAGATATGGGTGGTGGTCTTCACATTTAAGTTGTTGGCATTGGATATGGATGTGAGAACCCGCACACAATCTCTCATTTAAGGTGATAGATATATTTAATAGGAGCATCTCCCATATATATACATATATCCCATATATATACATACATACATACATACATATATATATATATACATACATACATACATATATATATACATACATACATACATATATATATACATATATATATATATATGGGAGGTGCTCTTATGAGAGGCACTCTCACCAAGTTTATGAGAGATGGGTGAGGGTCCTCACTTCCATATCCACTCTCACTAACTTAAATACAAGGTCCCCCAACTTAAATGTGAGGGCCCCTACTCATCTCTCACCACCTTGGTGAAAGTGTCTCTCACTAAAGCACCTCCCTATATATATATAAACATATGATATTAGTATAGATCATGCAAGACAATGAGGCAAAAGGAAATGAATTATCTGATATATAGCCCTAAACATAGAGAGAGATCAGAAAGAAACCCAATGGTAAGAGATTATTGCATTCCTCCAACACAGATGTAAAAATGTGGTTAACACAGGAGCAACTCTTATCTTGTACAAGAGGGCCTACTACGCGATCAACATTATACAAATACTATACAAAAAACATGGCTTTGAATTAGAACTAGTAGGAAGTCTTAGTAATAGCAGCAGCAGAAGACTGAACATGCATCACCTCAGTACCCAGAGTAATAGCTGTGATTAATGTAGAGTTATCGTGATGGGATGGCAATATGGGATGGAATGTGAAGCATGGGATATTTTTTTATTTTTTTAGAAACGACGAAGAAGGCAAGTCCTCCTCTTTTGGTATTTGGTAACGCATCGAAGGATGTTGGCGAACGTGTTCTCATCGCAGGGAATGCAGAGCCTCATGTCAGGAGTGAACTCGTACTCCTCACGAGCTCTTTCCAGAAGAGCCTTAAAGAGCGGATGGTCAAGGAATGACACCCTTATCACATACCTCATGCAATCTTCACCCACATACACCACAAGGTGCCCTTTTGGAACATCTCTCGGAATCAGCTCATCATCACCGTTGAAACACGGCCACCGGCCGCACCAACAGCTCTCGTATGTCCCATTGTTGAGCTTCCTCCACTTGTAGAGGAATGCCCTCAGGAACCTCCCCTTTATCACCATCTTTTTCTGTGAGGAGTGTGTGCGAGAGGGGCAGTGACCAATGTGATGTGATGAAATGGTGGTACGAAAGCGAAAGCAAGAGGAAAATGTGTGGGGGGTTATATAGAGGCGTGGCATAGGTAACAAGACTGGAGGATTAAATGGTTGACATGATTGGCAGCTAGTGCTGAGCTTGTGTGATTATAATGCATGAATGATACTCGAAAGCCATATGATATTGATAAATAGCTCGGGAATGGGACCGTCGTTGTTCCAACAATATTTACTCCCATCTCATCATGGGGCAGTGCCGTGCACCTTTGTTACAAGAAACTATAAGAAAGTGCATGCAATGATACCACAACATGTGCCACGACACTGGGCCACTGCTCTCTCTCTCTCTCTCTCTCTCAGCTGTAGCTGAGCTTTAAAAAACTCAAATTACTGGGACCCACACGTTGAGAATCGCAAGGATAAGATACCGAAACAGGATGGGATAGGGATTCTTGGGTGCTATTTTCATTTATGGCTTTATGTAACATTATTGTATTTATATACCCTCAACGTGTGGGTGTGATATTTAATAATATAACATATTATTAAATATTAAATGGTTCTGATAAAAAAATTGGCTTGGTGGAGATGACAACGCCACTGGTCGAGATATACAATGCATGGCAGTTGTATCAGTACTTGGTCATGTGCGGATCCTAAACTCAGGAAAAGAGGGTTGTCCATTAAATTGAGTTATACTTTTAGAAGGGTAAGTTCTGAAGCATGATGATGCTATGTATGGCCATCATGAACGTATATTAATTTAGCCAAGTATTTCTGAAACATCTTAGTAATTCAAATGATTAATATAAGGTGACACCCACAATGAATATCACTTGCAGATTGAATGAGTCACAGTAGATGAATGATCTGGGATCACTCAGCCAAAAGCAGATGTCAGTATACAGCATACGTACTATTTTAGTCGTTTGGATGTTTGGTCCAAACAAACTACACACCCTTTAAAAGGACACTCACCGTATGATGTCACAACGTTTATACAATGTCTAAATTTGGTCGTGGTGGAGATGCTTTGACAACATGTTGTACTATTGTCACAGTAACAATCAATAATTAGGATTAGTCAATTCAAGCCTCAGGTGTATAACGGTTAGGCCCGACCTGGATTAATCATAATTAAAGCTAATTAATCTCAATTAGTAATACTTAAGTATGATTAATTATACTAAATGTGATTAATGAACAAAATGAGTTGGGTTAATCTCAAATGATTGAATAAAGCCTAATGAAGTGAATTTAGATGGGATTGAATTGATTAAGATGAGTTTAAACTCAAACAAGGTGAACTAAGGACATTTTTGTAAATACGAGTTTTTACGTATTTTGTCAAATACGAAAATTCTTGATACCAACGTGTGTATCTCGAAGAGTACGTCAACTTTCATAATGCATTTAGTTTCATTTGACCTAAGGTTGGTCAAGTGGGTCTTCATTTGACCCAACATATAAATAAGAAAGTGGAAGGGGACTTAAGTGCAAAAATTCCACTTATATAAGCTAAGAGATGAACCTTTCTCCCATTTTGCAAACCCTAGGCAACTTTCTCCCTTTCTCTTCCATTTTCTACACTAAGAGTGGAGATTGAGGAGGATTCCAAGTGAGTTTGGGTGCAAGCATCACTATCTTCATCTTCTTCTTCAAGTGCACCCTCCATTATTGAAGAACTTGGAAGATTCTTGGAAAGGGGTTGTGACAAGCCAAGCAGAGAGAGAGGGGTTTTGTCAAAGAGGCTTCCAAGGAGGCAAGTATAAGCATTACTTGTGATTATTATTAGTATTGTGAATGTAAATGGAGTTTGTGCATTTTCCATTTAATGTTGAATGGATTGGTTGCTTGTGGATTGATGGAATGTCATTAATGTGTGTATTAAATGGTGAATGAGGAGTGGATAAGAGGTCCAAGGTTTATTGCAGGTGGTAGTGGTAATGAATAGAGAAAGGAATGAAGAAGAGCGAGTTGCAGAAATCCGGATTGGGTTTCTGAAGCATTCGCTCGAGCGAATTTTGTGTTCGCTCGAGCGAACTTTGTGTTCACTCGAGCGAACAACTCTCTGGATGAGGGCACTCGAGCGGATAAGGGTCTGCTCGAGTGACCATTTTTCTGTTTGAGTTCGCTCGAGTGAACCCAAAGTTCGCTCGAGCGACCACTTCTCTGTCTGGGTTCGCTCGAGCGAACTTAAGTCCACTCGAGCGAACCTGATACTGGACAGGGCATTGATTGAGCCCGAAAATTTGGCCAATCGATCGGACCGACAGTTGGTTTTGGATTTCGTAGGAAACATAGGTACTTTTTGGACATTTATGTGTCCTCTAAATTTAGCTTCGTGGCTAATTAATGCAAAATTAGAGATTGATGGGGATTGGACAATGAAATAGAAACTTGAGAATTGAACCCTTGGATTAATAATGGGTTAAATGATAATTGGTTATAGACTATATCTCTATGAGTGTTAATCACGAGGACTCCAATGTACATATAAATACAAATGTGATGTCCATCGAAAATAACACGTACATTGGATAACCAATGGTTACACCCAAATGGTGGATAGGAACTGGAATAGAAATGAGTAGAATCGGATAGTCAGTGATTCTCTCATGCCATTATGTTCTGTATCGCTTCATTCCAATCTCACAAGATTGATGGTATTGTTTGTTTCTTTTCTATTGTTAAGAATGGAATCACTGTATAGAATTGAATCCATAAATGAATTAATAATGAAATGTATTGACCTTTAACTTTGGCACTACCTAGCTATTGTATGGATTCTAAATGAATTAATAAATGATTATGTACATGAGGCCAGGGTCATGAATGTTGCGCCCTTCCGCCTTGAGCCAAATGACTATTCCTACTGCAGTAGATGATTTGGGGGCATTTCGGAGCTCCGTGGTGATGCTAGTGTCACTGGCCCGGACACTGGTAAGTCTCACTAATTCCGATCGTATCTACGGGTACTGATTGATGCCTTCCATTTGGAAGATGAATCATTCCTTTGAGGGAAGATGGTAAATGAAATGAAATGACATGAACAGAAATGAAATGAAATGAATCGAAATAAAAGCTATGGTAGTTGTCATCTTGTACGTGTCTATTGTATTACCTATTATGCTCATCCATTGTCTAGAATTGGAATTGTTCACTAATTATATCGAATGAGATTAGTAATGTACTAACATGTGCTTTTACAAGTTTTGTTTATACATTGTTGAACCATCGTATTCATTAGTGTTATTGATGGCGTTACAGGCCTGATTGCCCATGCTGGCCCAGCAGCGGCCCCGGCGGCAGCGGAGGAGACCGTTGCGGTTCCTCCGGGAGGATTGATAGAATGGGATGGCCGGAATACCAATTGAGATGGTATTCGAGTGCGTAAGCGAACTATGATGTTTTGGGAGATTCATTTTGTGAATTCTTTTGAATAGTTGAAATTCATTTTTGGAAATGTAATATTTTGAGAATTTGAATAGTCATCAATATGCATAGTATTTGAATATGCAATGATTGATGAAAGAAAGCAAATGGACTATACATGTATAAAGAATTTCATTTTGTATACATGTACATTTTGAATTAATTGTCAATGTGTATTTCCGCAAATTGTACAATTGACAGGTATGATCGAATGAATGTTATCCCTTGTTAATTTCATTTTAACTTAGGTTAATTCAAGATTTACGGAAGTAAGTATGGTTCACGGCACCGGATTATTGTAACTCGGGCCCGGATCGTGACAATAACAGTCACAACTGCCACGACCTTCATGTTCTCTAAGAATCTAATTTCATCTTATTGCAGCATTTATAATGGTTTTTTTCCTGGTTGCATTGTGCACCACTATTATTGTAGAAGAGGGCGGGCGAACGGCTATATCTGATAACCGAATAATTACATCCCTTGGTTTGTTCTACTTGTGTAACTTGTTCCTGCCTTTCTGACACATGGTGTCACAATGTGATTAGTAGCTTGGGCCGGCATTACCTGTGTCTCACTAATTGTCTTTACCTTGCGTAAAGATCTAAGAACAAGTAGCGACGGAGGATGGCTAGACACGTTTTCCGTAGCTCTTCAGGGAAACCTTATATAATTAAAAGTCATCCACCCACCTTCTTATCTCTTGGGGTTTTTTTTCTCTTCGCACGATTAGGTGTAGGCTATTGCATGATATCGATGGCTAAGGGAGTGATTAGTTTGTATGCTGCTGTTACACACAGATTCATTCAGTTTTGACCCTTTTTTTGATCCGGTCGGTTGGAAAGGGAGAAGAAGGAAAACCTTTGTCATCGATCAGCGCACAAACATGTTCTCGTAGAGATAGCCAACAGGTTTTGCAAACACGACTTCTTTGTTACAACTATAGACGCTCGCTACAAATTCTACCTAGCTAGTGAGAGAGAGAGAGAGAGAGAGAGTACAACCTTATCTCTTATAACTACTTGTAACGCGGAGCAGCAGCAAAGAAGATTCCTTCCTCTTGTTGCAGAACAATTTTTTTTTTTTTTTTTTGAACTTAAATAGCCTGATTGGGTTCATTTATGGCATTTCTGTAGCTCAACCATTTTACAAAAATAGAATCCATATCCACGCTGGCATTTGTTGATGGGCCCAAATGTGATCACATGCGGGTGGACCTAATGCACAGATAATTAAAGACATTCCCTCACATATGGGAAGCTGATTTTTCATATTAATTTATAATCTCCCAGATTCCTCTGTTTTTTCTAATCACCTTCCTTGGTCTTGATCCAGTTAAAGCTTAAATTGGTTTTCATCCCTTTCAAGAGGATTTGTGGAGGATAAAAGAGATAAGAAAAGGAGGGGGGGAGACATTCACCTATTCGACCCAACCGATTTAGGCCGTCCATCATCTCACTCCACAATCAGGGTGTCAATTTTTGTCCTCGGATCGTGCAGAGTGAAATTAATAGTTGAAATCGTTCTATGGTATACTCTCCACATTGGATGTCTGATCTGCACGACATATGCTTGTCGCGGCCGATTTTTCTGCTCTTCACCATTTACAATGATGTTTTAAGATCTGGATTTAGACACTTTATATCCGAAGGATCACAATAAATTACAAGTTGATATGATAAAATCATAAAGATTTCTTTTTGTATCCAGCTGGGCCATCTCATTCTCATTACATTTCACAGCTAAGAAAGGAGGAAGGGAGGTGATTTGTTTTCTATCTTTTCATCCAGTCTTCTTCTCAGTCTCTCTGTGCATGGGTGTGGTTTGGCTGATTGTCTTGACAACGGAACCTGTCTCTCCTCCCTCCCTCTTATTGAAATAGCTATAGAATAGGGGCTGCTGTCAAATGAAATTTAAATAAAACAATGGTATCCGATTGTTGAAATCTGTAATAGTGATTTGTTAGCAGAAGCCGAAGAAGCAGATCTGTGGCGAAGCACGTCTGATGACGCTCTCTTTAGGACAAGTTCCACTCCTTAGGATAAAATCCAGGTGCGAAGATTCTCAGCAGAACTGCCGACAGGATACAACAGACTTCCTTGGTCAGGCCTGGATTTGCACCCCCTGCGTGCGATATACACGCAGGATGCGCGTCGCGGACGCAGGCCAGGTTAAACGTTTTCCGGACCAGCCACCCCGAGTCAAGCCCAACTCACGTGCACACATATAGCTCATAGTAAAAATCTTTAAAAGTTCTTAGAAAGTATATGAATGAAAACACTTATAAAATTTCTTCAAAAGATAAATTTTAGCAATGTGGGATGGCTTATTTCCATATCCTATACAACCTATAAAATTAAAAAAAACAAAAGGACAAAATGCCTTTCACTCCGGAAAACCCAAAACCTCTTCCCAAGCAAAAAGGAGATGAAAAGAAGAAGCATAGTAAAACCAGAAGGCCAAGCGAAGATTGAATGTGGCGCACGTGCGCGAGTGTCAGTCGGTGAGCCCGCCACGCAGTAATGTGCGCCCGCTCCTACCAACCGAATGATTGGATGGTTCTGCCACGTGCACATGCTTCCTGAGTTGGCGCATTTATTTAACCAGGCTTCTGAAAAGCTCTCTCCTCCTCTCTGAAAAGACTTTTTGAGTCCGAATCACCTCGCCATGATTTCATACCCCTCACTTCACTTTTCCTCCCTGTTGTACGGTCATGACTCCCATCACCGCCCATCCCCCCTCTCTCTCTCTCTCTCTCTCTCTCATCTGAGCTGCTGCTGCTGCTGCTGATCCTTAACAATCCAGCCCATGTTTTCTAGACCAGCATCCTAAGGCGTTCTTCACTTTGTACGCGTGTGTTGTGTGCAACATTTTTTATTCAAATTCATCCATCAATTGCTTCCCTTTAATTAAGGCATGTTTGGGTAATTTACTTATAAAGTAAATCCAAATACTGAAAGGTGATACAAGAAAAAAGAAAGGCCATATAAAAAAATATCAAATCTCAAAAACCACGGATGTCAACATATAGGACCCACATGGATTTTGACCAAGAGAGGCGATGTGCATTTTTCAAGTGTTAATTAAAGTGAGAATTGTGAGAGAGTAACCCAATTATTATAATTATTTATTTTCTTACTGTACCAATGTTTGGTTAGTCATGACAGGTGGAAAAGTACTGTCTCAAAAATCATTTACTTTTCCTGCAGCCAACACAAATAAGCTGGTTGCTTTATTAGTTGTCAACCATTCATCTAACTTCAACTTATGTTACACAATGAAAGCAAACCCCTCATAGTTTATAGAAAGTATATTTATCTTATAAACAACTCTCATCTTCTCCACTGATTTAATATTTACTTTACATTATTATTCAAACATCACTTTCAGATCAACTAGGGTTTGACCCAATTCAGATAATAGCTATGCTCCTAGCAATTGTGGGGCTCAATCTAAAACTAGGCAGATTCACACCGGGATAGAACATCAATCTAAACAACATTTGAAAACCGTAACATCAATGATAACAACGCCCTAGTTTCTTTAGTTAGACATTTCCTCTTCGTATAGGAGAACTTTTTAATTGAATATCAAGAAAGAAAAGAAGGAAATCACCCCATCATTGGGCGCGATTCCCTATGCACACCCAGTAGGAGGCAGGTCTCGCAGTTTTTGCACAAAGTTAGATAAATATCTCTTCCTCTCCAGTTTCCAAGATCTAGAAAACTCATTCCTCTCTCATCAAAATTTGAAATTCAAAATAGGGAAGGATTATTCTAAAAGCAATCATGGATTGAGTCTGAGTATGAAAGTTCTCCCAAGAAGATTTGAGATAAGCTAGCAAAGAGAAAAATTTTCAAAAAGATGGGGAGATCGAGTCCAAAAGGGAAAGGAAATTAAAATCTCAAAGAGAGAAGGTTCCAAGGGATGTGGACATCCACTAGGGGGGCCACTTTCCCCTTGGACTTCCCACACTCCCTCTCCTTCTCTCTCTTCCCCTGCTCAATCCACACCCGTGATCCTTTTCTACACTACACACGATATCTCAAAGATTTGCACAAGATGCTTGAAGATTCAAATCATCTCTATATGAGAAGATTACTTGGAGTGCAAGTCACGGCAAGATAGAGTCCAAGATGGGAACAAAATTCTAGCCAAAGAGAAGAAAACACTGTAAAAGAAGACCCACTAGTGGGGGACGTCCCATGCTCTCTCTCCTAGGGCTAGTCGTGCCACTCCCCTCTCCTATCTCTCTTTCCCTCTCTTTAATTTTAGGGTTCTCTAGTTCTATATCCTGTCTTTTATTATTTTTTGTAAGAAAGGTAGCTTTGTGCCTTGTCCAAAAAGCTTTGTACTAAAGACATAGATCCAGGAAGCAGCAGAAACTTTGTACTAAAGACATGCCATTAATGAAATTACTAATTTTCTTTTGTGCAATGGTTGGCTACATCACAATTGAGGCAAAGAAAGAAGTTAAGTGTTCTTAATACTTTCTGTTTTTATTATAGTTTGTTATTTTGCACGGCTCAATATGAATCAGTTCTGATTCGGTGGGCCCCTGTAGATCACAGCAAGAAGAGACGATTCCGTCTCTGTTTGCAGGTTAGGCTGACCACGCCGCCCGTCATCACAAGTCTTCCGCACCCGTCGCCAGAGAAGGAGAACCGCTGCTGCTGCGTGTCGTCGTCGCTTCTGTCATCGTGCCTTGACGGTAGAGGAAGAAGACAGGCAGGAAGGGAGATTTGGTTTGGTTTTCTGTTTTTGGCTGGGCCCCACATCGCCGTGAAAAAACCTCCGTAGTCTTTGCCGCCGCGGCGTGTCACTGGAGAAGGAGGGCCCCCACTGGTGCCGCCGCTCCGTGCTATGGCCGAAGGAGGAGCACCATCGTTCTGGTTCTGATTATGATTCTAGAACCAGAAACAGAGGAAAAAGACGACCCATCTGGGGTCGGGTCCTGGCCAGGCCAAGGTTCGGGTCGAGTTCAGGTCGGTTTGACCTAACTCGTGCAGAAGTCGAGAAGCAAATCAGAGAAAGGTGCTGCTACAGCTGCTGACGTCAGCAGAAAGCAAGTAGGTGACGTCAGCAGATAGTACGGTCAAATGTTGTTTGACCAAATCGAAGGATTTCGTGATATCTTGACGATCCGAAGTCCGATCTGACATCCGTTTAAACCTGCAGACTCGTTGCGAGCAGATCTATGCTGGTGCAGTAAAAGATTGAAAGAATGGCAGCTAAATTAAAAATTGAGAAATTCAATGGCACAACAACTTCGGTCTTTAGCAATTGAAGATGCATGCTTTGCTAGTTCAGAATTGGTTGCAGAAAGCTTTGAAGGGAAAGAATGCTCTGTCTGACAAACTGTCAGATAATGAGAATGATGAGTTGTTGGAAAAAGGGTATGGTCAGATTCTGCTTTTTACTGCGGAAGGTTCCTCAAGAAAAAACTACTGCTGGCATATGGCAGAAGTTGGAGAACTTGTATATCAAGAAGTCTCCAACGAATCACTTATATTTGAAAAAGCAGTTGTTCACATAAAAAATGCGTACGTCTGTTTCAACTTGCATTGATTCTTTTACAATGACTATTATGGATTTTGAAAATATAGATTTTAAAATTGATGATGAGGACCACACTATTATGTTGATATGCTCTTTACCACTGTCGTATGAGAATTTTTTTGATACCATGATGTATGGTCAAGAAACTCTCTGTAAGGAAGATGTTGTGTGAGGCTCCACCCCTTTGTGGGCCCTTAATTTGATTTGAATAATTATAAATATAATATTAGTTATCTTAATATGCTATTTAATAGGGTTTAGTAGAATAGTCTATTATTGTTCCTAAGCCTTAGGATTAGGCTTTATATATTTTTTTTTATAGATATAAGGTGTTCATTGTAATTCTATTAAGATTTTAGTTAGATTAAGCCTTAGCTAGTAATTAAACTTTAATAGGAGGGGTGTTATAGCTAGGAAGCTTCTAAAATTTCCTCCAAATGACTAAGTTACCCATATCCTCATTCCTAATTCCATTTAAACCCTAAGGGCTTTTTTGGAAATCAACCACTAAATCCTAACCTATATATACTAACTATTGCAATGAAATGAAACCTAGCCCTAATTTACTCTCATCTTCTCTATCTCTCCCTAAGAAACCCTAATCCCCCAAATCCTAGTATAAGAAGGAGTAGGAGATCATCCCCAATTGTATTTCAGCCACTACAACCTCCTAGGAGCTTTGATTTCTTATCTTTTTGTCAATTCTCTTTGCAATTCCGGATTGAGGGAAGTACCCTATGCTGGATAACTTAGATTGCATGCTTTCTTTCCTTTGATTCTGCAATTTCAATTCAATTGATGTATATATATATGTTTAGATCTACCAATTGAGCTTAGTTTTTTAGTTTTTGGCCATTTGATGGATGAGAATATCTCATTTGAAAGATCAATGGCCCAAAGATGGATGGTGGGATGTGCATTGGAGTGTTTTTCTTGTTTAGTGATGTTTCTATAATGATTGGAAGTGATTAGAAGTGTTTTGTTCGAAAATTGGATTGAAGAGGAGAAATCTAGAAATTGGATTTTCTGTTGCAGTCGCGTGTACCCAGTCGACTTGCCTGCAGTGGGGTCGATCGAGGACACTAAAATGGAAGAAAAATCAAGTCTCAGTTAACTTCTAAGAAAAACTATGTCCAGTGTACCCGGTCAACCGGGCCCTGTTCCTGGTGGAACGAATACACAGGAAATCTCAGGTGATAGCTGAGACATGAATTTTCACCTCAGACTCAGGAGTCAGTGTGTGCGGTCGACCGAACCCTGTTCCGGGTCTATCGGTCACAAAGGATTTTTCTGGAAAGGACTGGGAGCTGACATACATTTAGCCAGACTTTTCAGAGTGTGCGGTCGACCGCCCAGGCCAGGAGGTCAACAGGCCACACTGAACAGTGGGTTGACCTGGGAATCAACATCCTGATTTCCCAGTATACCCAGTCGACCGGACCCTGTGCTCGGTTGACCGGATATACTGTGTACAGTGATTTTCCAACTTTCAGTCTTCTAAGATTGTGATCGTTTGTGGGGCCCATTGACCATTCAAATAGGCTTCCATTGATGTGCTAAGCACGGGTCAATAGTGTGGCTCAACCTTGACTTGTGGGGACCACTAAATAGGATTTTGGGATTAGAATTGTTAGTGATTTGACCCTTAAACGTAGTTAATGATGTCCGTAACTTCAGGAGCACCAAATATATCATCCTTTGGCATCTAAGACTACAGTTAGGGATCCAATTATCTGATGTGGCCATGAACCAAGAGTGGACCATTACCTATGTTGGACCCTTGCTTATCACATTTGATTATATTGCTTGGAGACTGTTATATATTGTTCTTCTCTTGTGTCCTTGTAATTGATATAAACCTGTTAATTAAATGGAAATTGGAGGACCTGAACCTAGGACTACGTAGTGGTGACCTGACAATGTAATTAGTGATAAATAACCCGTGTCTGTAGCTAAGCGGGCCCTCATACGGCCTAAGTTGGGTGTGTGGTACCTTTGAATGAAAAGGTTGGTGATGATGTATAGTTGTGAATGAATATGGATTTGGCTACTTGCATTGTTATAGACTAAGGCCATAGTTGTAGGCCTAGTGTGGATCCAATGGTGATTGGACTTGGACTTAGACTTGGATATTGGACTGTGTTCCATATATTGTACTTGAACCTCTTAGAGACTTGGTTAAGACCTTGCTCGTGCAAGGTAAGCCTAGACAGACACAGACCTGTATTTGTTTTCCCGGGTTGGCACTGAATATTCACTCAGTTAATCTAAGCTCAGCATATTGACTGATCATCACTGGTAGGAGCTATATTTGGTTATAACTAGAGCTATCATGATGAGCTATGGCTAGACAGAAGGTGTGATACCGGGACCGGTCTAATGTGATAAAAGGGTGTGATCGGTGCGATAAAGAGGTGTGATCGGTGTTATATTTATATATTGTTATTATCAGGGTTGTTATCCCTTATATGATTACTTTACTTTTCCCTGACGCCATTGTTTACAGTATGGGAGGGTCACGGCATAATATCCCACGGTATCTAGCTTGTGTGATGTGGCATATTGATATCTGTTAGATTAGATTACTTATATTTCTGATTCTAAACTGCTATTTACTGCTCAATTTCCTATCTTATGTTTCTTTGTTATTTTCTTATGATTAAATGATCGTCTCTATTCTATTTTATGCATACATCCTGTGTTATCTGTATATGGTGCCTTGTCAGATCCTTGGATTTAACCCATCTTTAGTGCTTAAGCTGCGACCTTGACCCCGCGGGTGACACGATTTACGAGGCGCCTGTAGCCGGCGATTACGATTGGGGGCCGGCTGACCAGGTGGTCGAACCAGAGGATGGAGTGCTTGCACCAGGTGTCTGAGTGCACACTTATTTTTGGGACACTACGAGAAAATACATTTTTAGCGGCAGACTTATAGCGGTGGTCGTCTAAAAGTGACGCTATAAGACACTTTTAGCGGCGGACAAATCTGACCCCCGCTATAACTCAATTTTTAATTTACTTATACCAGCGGCCTTCTCTGTGCCCATCGGTAAAAACATTTGTCCGATGGTGCCAATGTCTCGCGGGAATTTTTTTAGTTTTACCGTCGAATTAATAGCGGCAGCGAATATATGCGAGGGTAAAGTGTCTTTGTAGCGTCAGTCTAAGTGATGGCCGCCGCTAAAAAGTGTCTGTTGCAGCGACCGTAAATGGCCCTGACGGTAAAAGTTTCCCAACGCTAACGCATATATACATCTCGTTCTCTCATTCTCTCACCCATCATCTATCTCACTCTCTCACTCTCCCTCTGTGCACGCAGCAACCCTCTCACTCTCTCACCGTCTCTCCCTCCCCTGCGCCCTCCATCTCTCAACCTCCTTCTTCTCTCTAGCACTCTCCTTCTCAGGCGATCCACCTCTTCTCTCACCCTCTCCATTCTAAAACCCCCAAATCTCCAACCCTTACCCTCGTCTCTCTCGAACCATCGTCCATCCCATCATCGAAAACCCTTCATTCGAAAACCCCCAAATCAACGAAAACCCTTCATCGAAAACCCTCTTCATTGAAAACCCTTGAACTCTCTCGACTCTTTCTCAATTTCAACGGTTTATATCAATTTTATTTTTTGGTTTTGCTATTTCTTGCTAGATGGAACGTGGGGTGCTTCTCATTTGGTTTTGGAAAGGTAGGAAGAAATAATTTTGAAGAAGAGAGAAGGTTTTGGAGCGAATTGAAAGCTGAAAATTTTTCTTTAACCTGTCTTGCGATACGAGCTTTTACTTTTGATTCTTCGAGTTTTAGACGAAAGGCAGATTCTCATGACTTAGATTTTTGAGAAGGGGTGAAGAAAGAAACCCCATTTTTATCATGTAAAAGAACGAAGAGTTGAATTTTTCTGTTTATTCCTGTATCTGAGATATGTTTCTGCATCTGGGTTTTATTTCATTCTGGAAATTGGTTGATTTCTTTACATGACTTGGAAAAAAACGAGTAAGAGAAAGTTGAGGAGAAGATAAGACATATGCTAATGTGATAGATGGGGTCATTTGCTCTTTGATAATCCCTTGAATGAAATGAGTTTCTACATTCAGGTAGTAATATTCTAAGTAGAATGTGGGGTTTTTCTTCCTTGATGGGTGATATCTACTTTAAACTAGATCTTAGCCGTAACACTATGATATCTGTTAGGACTTAGGAAGTGGTTACTTCCTCTCTCAGTCATGATCAAGCTGATACTTGGAAAACTCCCTTGTAAGCTGTTTAAATCGGCAGCATAAAACAAAGGAAGGGAACGAAGAAGAGGAGGAAAAGAGGAAGAAAAAAGGAGAGAGGAAGAGGAAAAGAAACGCCTTGAAAACTCAGGTATAAGGTATGGGTTTTTTCTTCTCAGATTACATGTTCTGATTTCCCCCTTTTAGCAATTTTTAGAATATGTTGTCATGTTCTGGCATTTCCCCTATTGATGGCTTCTTGTTCACTTGATGTTCTTCTATTTCCTTTGTACTGTGATGTTCTGTCTAGATTGAAGGTGAAGAGGGATTTTGGGGGTTCCTTTGTATCAGAGGTTGGTTTGATGTTCTGGGTTTTGACTTGATTGAGCTTCCGATATTTGGGTTCTTTAGATTTTGGGCATGCGAGATGAAAATGATGAGAATGGAGATGACTCCTCCTTGCTTGCTAAGGTTTCTTTTGAATGAAAATTAGGAAAGAGCGCTTTGAGGGGTGCTAATGTCTCTTTGCCACTATAAACCTCCCCAGATGCCACGTAAATGTGAACGTCAGATGTTTTAATGGCTTGTTAAAAAAGATAATCATCAATTCTGCATTGCATTTAGGGTCGTGCAGTAATCAGAACACAAAAGGTTTGATGCTGCTTATCCATTTGCTGTTTTCATAATTGATTAACATCAATCCCTGCTGTTAATCTTTTGGAGTAGAAAAGTCGTAAGGCAGAATTTCATGCAATTGATTACTCAGAATCTCCTTATCCGAAACTCACAATGCAGAGCTTGAAGGATATCCATTCATTCTGTCAATATAGTCAAAAGATGCAAAAATGTGGGTGCATCCAAAGGCAACTATAATCACTTATCTAGGAGGGTTATTTTTTATCACTGGAATCTCTCTCACTCATGCATGTTTAACTGGAACCAATTTCATGATGAATCTGCAGGTGGAAATCAACAATTGTGGAAGAGATGCGTGGGCCTTATCATTTATTCAATTCATGATTTTTTTAGACTATTATTCTTTGAAACATTGTAGGGATTCATTTCAGTTTTCAGTCAGGAAAAGGCAGATAGCAATAATCTTGTTCATTTCTTTCTTGTTTGGAAAATGTGAAGAAGGGATGGATACTCATTACGAAGAGACAAAGAAATTTTTTTGGGTCAGACCCATCTGGTGATTTTTATCTGAAATAACAGAGCAGTGTTGTTGATCGTTTTGAAGGATGCATCTCTCTTTATGTTTTTTTACTTCTATTTTACATAAACAAAAGAAAGACAAAGCAAAGCCCACTGCTCGCAGCATTAGACCAACTTCTTCAGGAGTGAGTGGACATTTTCCATGCCTCCTTTCCTTATCTGGGTTTCTTGTCTACACAAATATTTGATTTTGAAAGGAATATCAGGGATGCTTATTGTTCCACTAGGAGCTGAGCAATCACATATGCTTTCTTCAAACATGTGCATTGGGAGCCTTATATGGTTTTTGGTGTCATCTTGATGTAATTAAATCACCATTGTCCATTGATTTGTATGTTCATGGTTGTTTGTATAAACACCTTAACAATTACAATATTAACAATTTGAATAGATTATGTTCCATATCAAGGTGAGCCATTGGCCATTGTGTCCATATCCCATATGCTTGCTTGCTTTATCTGTGAAACCTAACCTTGAAAACCATGTTAGGCTCAAGAATACGTGACCTATGCTGTTATGGTGGTAAGTCAAGTTATGCATGGTCCTTGCAAGACACATTTGAATGCATCATAAATGGATTTTGAGGTCAAATGATCAATTGATGAACATTTTTACTAAGTGCATTGAAAGGTGTTTCTACCTTTAGAGGTGTGTTGAAGTATGTGTATTTTGTATTTGAAATTTTTTCTTTACAAGTGTATGTCTTGTACTTTAATATGGCTTAGACCAAAAGTTTCTTGTGTCCTATTGTTTGTACACAAACAAATATACTTGTGAGGTTTCTCTTAGGAAATCTAGGACAGCTCCAGAGCTCCAATAGTTTTTTGTTCCTCTTCTCTTTACATGAATGCAAAACTTGTTTCTACGTGATCAGAAATTGAACTTGGAATTGGTGTTTTAAACGCTTGAAACATGGCATAAGAGAGGGAGGGGCTAAACTTTCTACAAGTGCGTGCATGGTACCCTTACTTATTAAAGTCGGTTCAGTTAGTGCCATAAAATGACCTGAAGTTTCCAACTGCTATGGAAATTGGCTTCTATTTTAATTAGTTTCTACATATGCCACCCTCAGTGATGCTTCTTTTGTGTCTGTTCCAAGAGAATAAACAAGGATTGAGAAAGCTGATTCGTTGGCCTAAACAGGAGTTTCGACATCAAAAGGAGAGTTGGTACTGTTGTACCATGGTAATTGGAAGTGGTTTTTTTTTTTTTTTTTTTCTCAAGTTTTGAGGAGAATATTGTTCCAATAGACTGCTTAGTATTGCACAATTTCTTTGTTATTATTATTTTTTGCTTCTAATCAGTATTATTTGCTGCTTGAGGTTGACACCTTAGCTAAGAAGATTTAGATTGCCCCTTTGGATCTAGGGGCTCCTATCCTTTGATTTGATTATGTCTTACTGGTAAAACTTTTTTTTTTACTCTTTGTACTGGACTATTTTTTTGGGGATTCCTTTAATATTTGTGTCTACTTATTTATCGTTGAGTCTTGTTAGGATGGCAGATTGTCTGACTATGCTATTAGCTATGAAAAATAAGGTTGCTAACTGATAAAGAAAAATCCTGCAAACTGACAAATTATAACATACTTATGTCAGAGCAGTGCTTTTTTTTTCGTATTGCTTTTAGGTTTCTAAAGTTCCAGAAACTTCTTTATTTGGTCTTTTCTATTTTAAATATTTTCAATTGCAATTTTGCTGCATAACTATTAATGCTTTTGTGTTTCCTTAAATTTCAAAAAGGGCTCAACAGCGTTATGGCATTGTCTTTCTTGTCAAATTTAACTTCATAAGTTTGTTTCTGATGGGAAGTTACCTTAATTCTTTGCATGCAGGATTTTGATCCTATTAGGCATGTTCTAGAACATATTCCATCTGAAGATGATGATCTGACATATTTTGAGAAAAAGGTAACAACAATACTATATTTTTTCATGAAGGAAGTAGCTAACTCTTCAATTTATGCCCCGGCTGGGATAATTTACTTTCATAATTCCCAAAAGTTAAGTTGCTCTTACAGAAGAGATCCTTTAGATTTTCTTTATTCTTATAGCTGAAACACTGCCTTAACTCTATTGCTTGTGTGTACAAAATGCGAATAGACGTCTCATTTATCTTTGAGAGTGAAGAATCTTCAATTGCGGACCTTGTATTTGGTAAAGATGCGTAGTTTCTACTTTAAATTAATTAATTGCTAAAATTTAATTTTTCTTTATTTGACTAAGGGGTGCATGTACTATAGACTTGGACTACTATTCCTGCTGGGTTGGTAAATAGGCTATCTATTTTGACAAACTTTTGTTATACAGCTTTTAGTTTCTAAAGTTACTTTCATGAATTAATAAAATACAATGAAAGAATTCTCTAAATGACATAGGCACATAGCTATACATGTGAAGGCGAGTACGAATAGCAGCTGCAGGGAAAGTGACAAAGTTTTGCCGGATCTTGAATGCACAACTTGCAACTCAACACATCCTTCCTTGTGTTAAGGTATTTATGCTTTGGGATGGTATCTAAATGGTGTTATTTCTTTCAAGGTTTCATCTTTTGGCATGACGCAATGTGCTTTCATATCTGTGTCTATGTCATTGCTTACACCTAATTATTGTGACCTCTTACTTCTAATGGTTTCTTGATAGAGTTTATGACATGTTTTTATTTTTATTTGCAGGAATTGTCTTCAGATTCTTCATAGCATGTGCGCTCTGCTTTAGCATCAGTAATTATGGGAATGACATCAGTTTTAGGAAAGGTTAGCAGCAGAGTGATGGTGCATGTAGTCATTCCAGAAGAAAGAGAAAAAAAATAAAAATAAAAATAAGTAAAAGAAAGATTGCACAGTCACTAGAGTCTTTGATCTCGACAAGCTTAGAAAACATGTACATAGCTTCCCCTTTGTGATTTATTAGGACACCTCCAATGCCGGCCAACGTTGGTTCATAACTCTCTCTCTCTCTCTCTCTCTCTCTCTCTCTCTCTGTGGATGTGTGTATGTATAATCTTTACTGAAATTATGATTGCATTCTCATCTTTAACGAAATCCTTTTCATTATTCCTTGACTGCCATTTTTTGTGGTTTTTGTAGGATGCAACCATTGAACAGCTTCTTCCAATTTTTCTCTCTCTTAAAAGATGAGTTTCCTAACGTTCGGCTCAATATTATTAGCAAACTTGATCAAGTTAATCAGGTATGGATACTTTTTATGGGCATCATCTTAATTTCAGTACATCCTCTAATGGTTATTTGGGTTGTTCATTAGTTTTCAAAAAGAAAAGAAATGAAGGTTATTCATAGACACTTTCTTTTTAGGGTTTTTTTTTTTTTTTTTTTTGGTGGTTGTTTCTGACTAGATCTGGTATACTGTATCTTGATGTTTCGTAGCCTGTGCAGAACCCTACCTGCATCAAACATTCCGGGGCTTTCAAATTGCTATGATTGCAAATCTATTTTCTTGATGTAAACAAGAAAACCCTTTTCAACACCAGTCATTTAGACCATATTCCCCATGTTCTTCTTGTGGCATAATTCCATCTTTTAGCAGTTGGCGACAAACCCAACTATCTTCTCCAAATGAATAAAATAAGTATCACTATAAATGTCTAGAGAATTGTGGAGATTTTGATATCTCTAAAAGAAATATCTATTTTCTTAGTTGCTTGCATGTGTTGACATCCAGTTTCTTTGCAGGTTATTGGCATTGATTTGTTGTCCCAGCCATTGTGGAGCTTGTAGAAGATAGACATTGGAGGGTTCGGCTTGCAATAATTGAGTACATTCCTTTATTGGCAAGCCAGTTGGGTGTGCAGTTCTTTGATGACTGCTGCAGTTGTTTGAATCATGTCTCAACTTAATTCATCTATGGACCTTCTTGATCGTAGTAATCAATAAGAATGGTAAGATGTCATTTTCCATTTTAGAGGACATGTTTATTGTTTTCCACGACAAAATCAGTACGATGCTGGCCATTAATAATTTACTTTGTGAATGCTGTTGTTATTGTTTTTGTATTTATCTAAGTTATGGTGAAGATTGGTAGATCATGAAAATGTTGGCAGGTAATTACTATTTTTGTGCTTTATGTGGTGTGGGCTGATTATTGAAAAACAAAAAAAAAAAACCAGCTTTTACCGGCGGCCACCTGACCGCCGCTAAAAAAAATAATGCTTTTTACCGGCGGCCACATCTACTTTTACCGACACCCAAGAAAAAAAAAACAATGGTTTTAGTGGCGCTCAAAAGGCCGCCGCTAAAAAAAGTTTGTTTTTAGCGGCGGCCACTTTTACTATTACCGGCGGCCAAAAGGAAAAAACACATTGTTTTTGACAGGGCCGCCGCTAAAAAAACTGAGTTCTAGCGGCGGCCATTTTTACTTTTACCGGCTGCCATAGGACACCGGTAAAAAAATTCCCCGTCGTCCTACTAACTGACGGATTTCTTTTACCGGTGGTCAAAGTCGCCGTAATAAGAACTTTTACCGGCGGTCACTGGCCGACGCTAAAACCTTTACCCACTCGCGATTTACCCTCGCCATGCGGCGGCCACAGTGACCACCGGTAAAAGTTTTACCGGCGGTCAATACCACTTTTACCGACGGCCGGCAGCCGCTGCTAAAAGCAGTTTTTCTTGTAGTGGGATTTGAGCGATTTTGTAGTGATCAGGGTATTATTCAAATATGTAATTAAATTTGTTATTCATACTTTGAGATTTTGTTAGACTTCAGCCATATTCCATCTGATTTATTTTATATGATACATATCGCTTCCGCTATCTTTTCTTATGCTTCCGCAATATAACTATTGATTATTTTATTGTTCAAAAAGTTTTAAAATTTTGACCTCACTGCTGACTATGATCTTGGAAGTTTTCGGATTTTTCGAAAAGTAGCGCGCTAATTTCGGGTACCTTGGCGGTAACTTTGGTATTTGGAATCGGGGCGTTACATGTTGAGTCAGCCTTGAACTCTAAGGAGTTAAAGAAAAATGTTGCAACTAAAAACAATGATTGTTCTGGTGAGGGTTTGGTAACGCGTGGCTGAACAGAGAATAAATGGCAGAATAGAAGAGGTCGATCTAGGTCAAAATAAAAAATTAGAAAATTAAAGTGCTTCAAATGTCACAAGGAATGACACTTTAGAAAAGATTGTCCAGAACATAAAGGGAAGGAGAAATCTGATTCTGGAGAAGTTGTTGGAGTCGCAACCGATGTTGCAAAGAGTAATTCTGATAGTGCAGAAGTTCTTTTGGTTATTGTTGGTAGCTCAGCTAATGAGTGAATTTTTTATTTGGGGTGTTCCCTATCATATGTGTCCTTACAGATATTAGTTTACTAATTATCAATCTATTGATGGTGGTAAAGTGCCTATGAGAAATAATGTAGCCTGTAAGGTTGTTGAGATAGGTGCAATCAAAATTGAGATGTATGACGGTATTATGAGAACTTTATCAGATGTCAGGCAAATTCCAGAGTATAAGAAAAATCTGATTTCCTTGGGTATGCATAACTCCAACGGTTGTACCTACAAAGCTGGAGGTGGAGTTATGAGAATCTCGAATGGTGCTCTTGTAGTGATGAATGGACTTAAACAGAATGGCATTTACTTTCTTCAAGGTAGTACAATTACAGGTGTTGTAGCTGTGTCGTCCTCAGATTCAGAAGCTACCAAGTTGTGGCATATGCGACTTGGGCATATGAGTGAGAGGGGTATGAATGGGTAGACTAAACAGAGTTTGCTGTGTGGTCGGAAAACAGGAAAGCTGGACTTTTGTGAGCATTGTATATTCGGAAAGCAATGTAGAGTCAAGTTTAGGACAACAGTTCATCGGACGAAGGGTACTTTGGACTATATGCACTCTGATCTTTGGGGTCCCTCTTATGTTCCGTCTCTTAGTGGTGGTCTATACATGTTGACCTTTATTGATGACTATTCTCAAAAGGTCTGGGTGTATATCTTATAGTACAAACATGAAGCTTTTGCACAGTTCAAACAATGGAAGGCTGTGACAGTAAAAAATACACCACAATAGAATGGAGTTGTAGAACATATAAACACGACTATTGTAGAGAAGACCCGGTGCATTCTCTCTAATGCAGGGTTAATTAGGAAGTCTTGGGTGGAATTTGTTAACATAGCTTGTTATCTGACCAACCGGTCTCCATCAACAGCTATAGAATGTAAAACTCCTGTAGATGTATGGTCTGGATCTCCTGCTAATTACACCAACTTGCGGATATTTGATTGTCCCGCCTATGCTCATGTGAATGATGGAAAGCTTGAATTAAGGGAAAGAAAGTGCATATTTCTAGAGTATGTTGATAGTATTAAAGGATATAGGCTGTGGTGTCTAAATGGAAAATCTCTCAAATGCATTATAAGCAGAGATGTAACATTTGATGAGTCTGTTATGTTGAAACCGAAGGAGTGCCATTATGCTTGAAATTGCAATGATGTCAGTAAAAAGGTGGAGGATAAAAACGGTGTCAGTAAACAGGTCGATCTTGAGAAGGAAGCTTCTGAAAACTTGTAGGATAAGGTGTAAGCAGATGTCCCAGTTCGACAGGATGTTAAGGAGATGCAAAGCTCAAACGAGAAAGCTACAAGTCCAGATGATTATGTGCTTACTAGGGACAAAGAGAGGAGGTAGATTAAGCAACCTCAGAGATACGGGTATGAAGATATTGTTGCCAACGCTTTTAATGCAGCTGAGAGTATTGAGTCTGAGCCAGTTACATATCGGGCTGTCGTCACTAGCAAAGACTCAGCAAGATGGCTCGTAGCCATGGGTGAGGAGATTGAATATCTTCACACAAATCTGACTTAGGAGTTGGTGAAACCTCCGAAAGGCCAGAAGATTGTTAGTTGCAAATGGGTCTTTACGAAAAAGGAAGGAACTCCAGGGGTGGAAGATGCTAGGTTCAAAGCACGACTAGTCGCAAAAGGCTATACTTAGGTGTTGACTTCAATGAAGTGTTCTCTCCTGTGGTGAAGCATGGTTCTATCCGGGTGCTACTTGCTATGGTTGCTAAATTCAATTTAGAGCTGTAGCAGCTTGATGTGAAGACTGCGTTTTTACATGGCAAGCTAGATGGAATCATTTATATGCATCAACCAGAAGGGTTTGAAATTCATGGAAAGGAAGACCACGTGTGTTTGCTAAAGAAATTGTTGTATGGCCTGAAGCAATCTCCTAGGTAGTGGTATAAGCGTTTTGACACCTTTATGGTTGGAAACGGTTATTGTAGGAGTACACACGACAATTGTGTCTACCATAAGAAGCACTCCAATGGCTCGTATGTCTATTTGTTGCTATATGTTGATGACATGTTGATTGCTGCAAATGACGTGTCTGAGATTCACGGGTTGAAGACTCAGTTGAGTGGTGAATTTGAGATGAAAGACTTAGGTGCTGCGAAGAAAATTCTTTGAATTGGAAATTCGAAGGGAGCGGAAAGCGGACAAATTGTCTTTGTCACAAAAGGGGTACCTTGAGAAAGTTCTACAATGCTTTGATATGCAAAGTTCGAAACCTGTGAATACTCCATTGGCAGCCCATTTCAAAATTTCCACTGCTTTGTCACAGCAAACAGAGGAAGAGGAGGAGCACATGTCCCGTGTTCCTTATGCAAGTGCAGTTGGGAGTATCATGTATGCCATGGTTTGCAAGAGGCCAAATATTTTAACACGCGCTTAGTGTAGTTAACAGATACATGGATAACCCCGAGAAGGTCCATTGGCAGGCAGTGAAATGGATACTCCGTTACTTGAGAGGTACTACTGATATAAATGTAAATCCTAAGGGCTAGTTCATTTGCATGAGAAATAGAGTGTAATAGAATTAAAGTTCCAATCTAAAGAGGAGATTGGAAACAAACTTTCAACAAAAAATAACAATGGGTTCTCTTATCCTTTGATCTTCATTTCGTTTATTTGTTCAAATCAAATCCAAAACTACTTCGTAAAACTCATTCTAAAACTCCTTTCTAAAACCCCAATACAAATTATAACTAAAAACAACCAAATATTATATTAAAATCAAATGAAATTAGCGAACAATCAATAACATTCAATAAGTAGCTAAAATCAATAATGACTGATTGGATACACCTCTCTCCGTCTTCTCTAATTTGAATATTTGTCTAATTCTTTTTGTTGAAATCAAATCCAACGATCAAGAGAATCCATTTCAGTAATGGAGATTTTTAGAAAGGTTGGATTTTTAGAAAAATCTCCCAATTTTTAAAAATCTTTCTTAATCAAGAGAACCCCTTTCAAACATGGGGATTTTCAGAAGATGGCAGATTTGAAGAAATCCCCTATTTCTAATGTCACTATTTCTAAAAGATACTGTTTGAGACCCAGCACCTACCAAAACTTCCCCCTACAACACCTAAAAATTATTTAAAACCCATATGCAAAAAGGAGAGAGAGACCGCAATGCGCGTGATTTTGGGATTTCTTTTGAGAGAGAGAGTATTTTGTTCTATAGGGGCTTACGGGATTTGCTCCAATGGGCTGGTCCAAGCCGCCCATATAACCTTATGGGTTTTTTTCATATTTGTGGGGGCTCAAGCCCCCATGCAAGTATGCATGGTTCAGCCCCTGGCTTTGGGGGGGGGGGCATTCTGACCCAGCTGTGGAGTGGGTTCAGTTGACTTATTAGACCGGTTGATTGAGTCCAGCCGTGTCATCTTGGCCAAATTACAAATTGGGCAGGGCAGTGACTGCCTCTCGACCCAAGACCCTGGCATGTCTTTTAGTCATCTAACATACGCCGCAAGTGGATAAATAGACACAACGCTAAACATACACATTGGCATCTATCTATTTTTAGAACTACACAGAATCTGGCCTAAAGCCCAAAAATTTTAAACAGGCCGAAACCCCACCTTAAACTGAAATAACACATGTCAGTCTAGTGTTGTGCTTTTGTTAGGACCCGGAACCAAAAGGACAGGAGTCCTTTTATATATAGTATTAACAAATCAGATTAGGTTCGGATAGGACTTGAGCCCGTCTTGACTATGTGGGCTCGGCTGTGGAACCCACAAGTTCGATTTCATAATACCGACCATCGGCCCATGTGACCACCTTGACAGCGTTCATAAGTTTGTCATTACTTTCTACAAATAGCAGTGAGATTTGACCTAACCTGAGGCTTTTCTCTCTCCCCACACTTGAACGAGTAGGAAAGTGAAAGGCAACTTAGGCCATGCCATTGCCATTGAACGAATGCCATGGGTGTGGGTGGAAGGAAATGCGCTAGTGCCATGACACTGGCAGTAGCAACTAGCAACTACTACTTGTCCTTTATTATGTACGTATACTTTGTGCTGTCCGGAAAGGAAAAGCATCTTTCTTCTTTCCATTCTATTTGCCATTCGGGTGGCCACTAGCCCAACACCATCATAAAGCCTGTGGGACCATGCCCAATAACCAACCTTAAAGTTAAAATTCGAACCACCACCAAAAGCTCGATCTTTGATATACAAAGGAGCGTCCTTCCAGAAGAGCGACATGGGCATGTGGCCCAAAAAAAGTGATTTAATGTGGAGATACAGCAACAGGCCATGACTCCCTTCTCATGGGCTCCATTACTGCTACTTCCACCGTAGCATCATCATCCGTCATCTGGTTTGCAACGATTGCATTTCATAACCATAAGAAACCACAGTACCAAACCAGTGATCTGGGTCTGCATCGTGGTCGTCGTCTTCTTCTTCTTCTTCTTCTTCTTCTTCTTATTATTATTATTATTATTTCCAAATAACTGAACAAACTGGGCAGTAGCCTACACTTTCTCAAAGATCTAACACTCTAACTTTAGGCCTGTCTAAGGGCAAATTTCTTAGTAAAAAGGAAGCATCCTCACATGAACAGGTGAGTACATGTAGAAGAAGCTCACAGTCACAGGACACTTGCATATATTCTAAATAGAATCATGGGCCACTTTCATATTCCTTTCTGGGGCAGTCTTAAACCTCTCTTGTCTTCTTATGCATCAAACAAAGGGTAGACACTGAAGACAGTGCATGCTGATGAAGACTGCCGTCACACCAGTATATGAGGAAGTATTATTAGGCTCAAAAGAAGCATTCTCTGTTAATGAATTTGGAACCCCGTAAACTATATATAATATGCAAGTGGGAACATAATATTTGTTGGCGGTGAAAACACGACACCCACTTAGATTGAGATGAACTTTGTAGATCAGAGAATACCGAACGCCAAGAACCTGAAAAGGGAAGGAAAACGG
The DNA here is from genome assembly GCA_029852735.1 of Persea americana. Classification (NCBI taxonomy): domain Eukaryota; kingdom Viridiplantae; phylum Streptophyta; class Magnoliopsida; order Laurales; family Lauraceae; genus Persea; species Persea americana. The sequence continues at coordinate 97,516,467 of CM056809.1, forward strand.
CTCGGGTTAGAGCCCCTGTCTGCTGTGAGCCGAAGGCGCTCCGATGCCTGAGTTAGTTCTAAAGAAAAACTAAGCAGGAGGAGGAAGAAGGAGAGGAGAATGAGACGATGTGTTGTGTATTGTGTGTTGCCTACCTCTATGGGTCTGATCCCGCATGTGTATATGTAGACACTCCTCGTTCATTCCCTCTATGAGTGGGGGTAGGTGGGGTGAGGTCCCATCGATCCTTACTCTGACATTCGGCGGTAGGTAAAAATGGAACATCCCATCCGAATCTTTCATGCCTTCAGTCAGTTGATGTTAAGGGATGATAAAGCTAACTTCTTATCGCCATAAATGAGCAATCCTATCGTCATAAATGAATGCTCCTATCTGTCAGGGCGCTCCGTACTTCTCGGAGGAAGGTGACGGCCCACGCTGGCCGCGTTGGAGCAGTGATGAGCTGGTACTCATGCCGAGCTGCCCCCTGAGCTGGCACTCCTAGCCGAGCTGCCGTGCTGCAGGGCGAGCTTCTCGGGCCCGGCGTTCTTCACTAAGCTGCCGAACTGCTGGGCTGTGCTTTATCGAGATCGAGGTGAGGGTCGGCGTATCACCGTGGTTCTTAATCTCGTCATTGCGGTGTTTTTCCCACACAATTGCCCCCTAGCTTTTGGCCTATGAAGGTCTGCGAACCTGCGGAGGTCGAAAGCTAAGTGACTTTAGCTGGTGTCCTTTCCGGGCTAGAGAGATGGCTACTGAAGTGTGGGAAGGGGTTACCGAGATGGAGGAATTTTGGATCAGAAGGGGTCCCTCTTGAGCCTCATGACCGTTGCTGACGTGTGGTCTTTATTAAGATGTCTTTTCGTTTATCCAAGGCAGTTAATAGTCCTCAGAAATTGAGCTAATGGTGACACGTGTCGTCGCTTCTATAGTCACGCAATTGCTTCGAAAAGACAGTAAGGCTGCGCGACGCGACGTTAGGGCTGCTTGAGGCGTCGTCTCATTAAAGACGCTTCTCGAAAGCCGAAAGGCGTCTAAAATCCGTATAAATTAGGGCTTCTTCTTCATCTTTTACTTTCTTTTTCTTCTACGCTGTCGAAATCCCTGTTGCGTGTTGCTGAAGAACTTCTGTTACCTGCTAGTTGCCAGCACTTTCATCTGCGCAATCCTTCTCGTAGGGTTTCTTCCTGCCTTTCTTCTTTCCTTTCTTCTAGGTAGTTTTTAGTCTGGGTAGGGAATGGGGGTTTACAGGCATTTGGTAGAAAACCCAGCATCCTTGAGCCTCTTCAGGGGCATGTACAACATCCCTGCAAATGTAGAGGTGAGACCCGACACCTCTGACGATGGCTTTGTCATGGACGATGGCTGGATGCCATTCTGGCTTGTCACCATCGTGGAAGCAGGGGTCCGGTTTCCCCTGCATCCACTCCTTGGAAACTGTTTAGAGCAGTGGAACCTTAGCCCCTGCCAGCTGCTCCCTAATGGCTATAAGATCATTATGGGGGCAGTGCAGCTGAACGAAATTTTAGGGATAAACCTTAGTGTCCCGGACATAGAGGAGACATACGACCTCTGCAAGTCCGCAGAGGGGAACACCCACTATCTCCGGCTGAGGGCTCGCCGGGTTGGCTTTGTAACCGCGCTGGAGGACTCCAACAAGTATGCGGGCGACGACCGAGTGTTCGTCAAGGGAGCATGGGAGTTCGGCGAAGCAAAGTCCAGCATCACGGTCTGGGTTCCTCGAAACATAGGAATTCCTCCAAGTAAAGGCCGAAGTCCTTCCAGTTTGCAGTCTTTACTATTTTCTTTTGTGCCTGACTAACACAACCTTCTGTTTATGTAGATTTTCACCAAAGGAGGGAGTTTGCCAGGAAAAACCGCTGGAGGGTGAACATTGATTGGCACGAAAAGGTGAGGACCTATCGCGGTCACAACTGCAGTTCTGCTTGGTCACTTCTGGGGTATACGCCCCACTACTGACCCTTCAACACTTCGAGGAGGGTGTCCGGGATAGACTCTGTGCTGCGTGGGGAAGGCGCCAGCCCAGAGCGAGCGACGACCACGGTCCCCAGCTCGGAAGAAGTGACAGTCGCGATCCACACTGGGCGTCTGGTCAAGTCTGGAGACTGGGCTTCAGCTCCATTCCCAGACCCAGATCCTGTCGGGACCTTGGCAACCGAGGTCGGGCCTTCACGGCGGAGGAACTTCGTAGCACCTTCTAGCGCATCTTCGAGCTCGGCATCTTCCAGCTCGGAAGAGGAGGAGGAAAAGGGAGATGCTGCGTCTTCGTCGCCCGCGCTATGCGGCAGAGGACTTATCAGCCGCAGCTTTTGGGTACGTGAGGGGCGAGGCCCTAGATGCCCCCCAAGCTGCCAGCGTCGCCCCGGCCTCAATGCCTTCTGTTGCCGCGGCCGAGGCCCCTCTCGCTTTCGCTCCTCCCGTGGTCGAGGTTGCTTCCATTGTCGCAGCCGAGGTTGGATCAGCTCCGCCCCCAACGGCGATTGTCATTGAGGACTCGCCTCCTGGCTCTACCCCAAGGGTAGAAAGTCGAGCCCGCCCTGCCGAGGACGCTGAGGAGCGCCGAGCCCAGAAGAGGGCGAGGATCGAGGAGAGGGCGAGGGCCGAGGTCCAACCTGGCCCTTCATCACCACTGCCCAACGAGGAGACGTCCCGCCCTCTTGGTCGGTCCCATGGGCACCGGACATCGAGGATGTGTTGGGGAGGCCGCTGGCAGCAACGGACCGTGCGGGGGGCACCCCATGTGGTCGTTGCCTTGGGGCGATCATGTGCCCTCCCTCTGGATGTGTCAAACTGGGAGAGGATGGATGATCCTTCGCTGATAGTCTCAGCGATGCGGTCGGCGGTCGCGGTAAGTAGCTCGCCAAGAATTTTAGTAGCATTCCAGTACTTTCTTCTGACTTCGCTTCTATTTTGCAGGTGATGCAGAAATGCCACGCCGGCCTAGGAAGGATGGAAAGGGCGGAGGCTCGGGCAGCCGAGTGAGCGGCTGAGAAAGAGAGGCTGCAGTTCGAAAAGGAGGACTTACGGAGGGCCCTGGAGGCCAAGGATGGCCTGTTGAGCGAGGAGGTGGGCAGGAACGCTTGTCTTGCTGCCGATCTCGCTCAAGCTCAGGTCGCGGCGGCGCGGCTGAGGGAGGAAACGGAGACAGCGGCGGCTCAGAACACTCTCCTCTCTGCTGACCTTGGTGCTGCCCGGGCCTCGCTGGTGCGGCTGGAGAAGGACCTGCTGTCCAGCCATGGGTTGAGCACAAGGCTGGCCGCTGAGCGGAATGAGGCGAGGGACCAGTTGGATGTTGCCCGGAGGGAAAAGGCGGCCGAACTTGAGTCCGCTCTGGCTCGGTGGGAAGCCGAGCTCAAGGAGGAATACTCGGCCGAGCATAACGCTGCCATGGGGGAGGAGGTTAGCAGATTGACAGCGGAGTACAAAGCCCAATTGCCAGGGATCCGGGACTGAGCCTGGGAGCTCGGTTGGAAGGCAGCTTTAAAGAAGGTCGGGGTTCCTGGGAATAGCCCTATTTTCAGGAATCCCCCCAGGTTCCCTCGCTCAGACTCGGAGCTCCTGGCCATATCTTCACCTCTCCTCCCCGGCCCATCTTCTCAAGCCTGCCCGAGGGTGAATGCTACCTCCGAAGTGCCTCCGGAGGCTCCCCAAACGGCCAGTGCTGCGCCTGAAGCACTATCCGCGCCCGAAGCCGTCCAGGCCCCTTTTGAAATCGCTTCCGAAGCCACCGTCCCTGAAGATAGCGCGGTCATTCCTGAGGCTATCTCGGCCGCTGCTGAAGCCAGCGCGGTAGTGACCGAGACTCTTCCAGAGATTGACTGCAACGTCGAAGCTGCGGTCCTTTGAGCTCTTTCTGTAATCTTCTTTTTATTTCTATACTGTACTCTTCTTAGCCCTTCTGTAATCTTGATTCTTATCAATGAAACAGCGACTCTCTTTGCATTCTTTGGTTTTCCTTCTCCTTGTCTCTGATGAATGGGTGTGTGGATGACGTCTATTTTACCACGCTTTATTTGCTAAGCACTTAGTCCAGATAACTGAACTCTTCGTAGGCCTTTAAAAGTTAAAATTGGATGTCTGCCCTTGACCGAGATTTGGTTTATGAACCGTGGTCCCAATCAGCATCCATAACCCTTGAGAGCGGAAGCTGCTAGAACTCGAGGTGTCCTTGAGCGCCGAAGTCAGTGTTCTTGGACATTTTTGGCTTTACTGCCGTAGCTGGTGCTGGGACCGAGCTAGGACAGCTTGCACTCTGACTGAGCTGCCGAGCCGGGGCTGGTGCTGTCACCGAGCCCTGATGAAACTGGCTTTGCCGTCGTAGCTGGTGCTGGCACTGAGCTAGGGGCGGTTGGCACTCTGGCTGAGCTGCCGTGCCGGGGGTGGTGCTGTCACTGAGCCCTGATGAAATTGGCTTTGCCGCCGTAGCTAGTGCTGGCACCGAGCTAGGGGCGGTTGGCACTCTGGTTGAGCTGCCGAGCCGGGGGTGGTGCTGTCACCGAACCTTGATGAAACTAGCTTTGCCGCCATAGCTGGTGCTGGCACCGAGCTAGGGGCGGTTGGCACTCTGGATAAGCTGCCGAGCCGGGGGTGGTGCTGTCACCGAGCCCTAATGAAATTGGCTTTGTCGCCGTAGCTGGTGCTGGCACCGAGCTAGGGGCGGTTGGCACTCTGGCTGAGCTGCCGAGCTAGGGGTGGTGCTGTCACCGAACCCTAAGGAAGCTGACACTGCTGCCGAGCTGGGGGGTGGTGCTGTCACCAAACCCTGAGGAAGCTGGTATTGCTGCCGAGCTGCATAACTTGGAAGCAATTTGAAAGAGATCTGCTCAAGAATGTTCCTTTTTATTGCTGTTTGAACCCTTGAATACATGTTTTCAGAAGTAGAACTTTTTGAGATGCATTGTGTTCCATGGTCGCGGCTGCTCCTTGCCTTCCATGTCCTCGAGCCTGTACGCGACCCTTCCCGCTGCTGATAGCACTTTATATGGCCCCTTTCAGTTGGGTGCCAATTTCCCTTCATTAGGATTTTGGTCGCCGGGAAGCGTTTTCTTCAGGACTAGTTCTCCCACCGCGAATTTTCTCGCTTTGACCTTCTGGTTGTATCCCCTGGCCAACTGCTGTTGATAGGTAGCCAGGCGGATAGCTGCTGTCTCTCTTCATTCTTCCGCGAAATCCAGCTCTCGAACTACATTCAAGTTGTTCAGCCCCTGGTAACAGAGTTCCGACCTCAAGGTTGGGAGGCCGACCTCAAGGGGAATGACTGCTTCCATGCCGTAGGCAAGGGAGAATGGTGTAGCCGAGGTGGAGCGCCTTGGAGTTGTCCTGTAAGCCCATAGAACACTAGGAAGCTCTTCTGTCCATCTCCCCTTGGCTCGGTCGAGTCTCTTCTTGAGTCCGTCAAGGATCACTTTGTTTGAGATTTCAGCCTGGCCATTGCTTTGTGGGTATGCCGGGGTGGAGTAGACGTTTCGGATACCGTACTCCTGGCAGAAGCTCTTGAAGAAGTTGGAATCGAACTGGGTCCCATTGTCGGAGATGAGAGTTCGAGGGATTCCGAATCTCATGATGATGTTCTTCCATACAAAGTTCTTTGTGTCTTGCTCGGTGATGGAGGACAGAGGCTCCGCGTCGACCCACTTTGTGAAGTAGTCCGTAGCTACTATCAGCCACCTTTTGTTCCCTAGAGTTCGGTGTAGCGGACCGACGATGTCCATACCCCACTGAGCGAAAGGCCACGGGCTGGATAGAGGGCTTAGGTCCTGCGCTGGCTGGTGGAGAGAGTGTGAGAACTTCTGGCACTTTTTGCATTTTCTGGCATAGACTTGGGCGTCCTTCTGCATGTACGGCCACCAATATCCTTGGCTGATTGCTCGGTAGGCAAGCGACCGACCTCCGATGTGGCTGCCACAGACCCCTTCATGAATTTCGTATAGGAAATCGTCGACTTTGCCCGGGTAGACGCACTGGAGGTAGGGACCGGTGAATGACTTCCTGTAGAGCCTGCCATCTGGGGAGAGCCAAAACCGGGCTGCTTTCAGCCTAATCTTCTGTGCTTCCGTCTTGTCTTCGGGCAGCAGGTCGTCCTTCAAGTAGGTGATGACCGGATCCATCCAGCTCGGACCGAGGTCCACGCACATGAGTTGCCGAGGTCGCTGTAGTTCGATGCTGTGCTCGCGTAGTGTCTCCACTTCGACAGTTCTTCTATTTCCAGCCTCGACCGCTGAGGCGAGGTTGGCAAGGGCGTCGGCATGGGAGTTGGACTCTCTACCGACCTGTCGGATCTCGGCCCTTTCGAACTGGGAGAGAAGTTCCTTCGTGTGAGCTAAGTAGGCATCATTCGGTCGTCCCGAGCCTGGTAGTCTCCGCTGAGCTGGTTCGTTACTAATTGGGAATCACTGAAAATTACAATGTGTCGAGCTTCCAAGATTTTGGCACTGTTTGGCCCGGCGATGAGTGCTTCGTACTCGGCCTCATTATTGGATGCCTTGAAGCCGAATGTTAGAGCTTGCTCGATGACAAGGCCCTCCGGAGACTGAAGGACTATGCCAGCGCCAGCCCTATTGGACGTTGAGGATCCGTCAATGAAGACTTTCCAGGACTGCTCTTGCTCTGTCTCGGTTGCTGCCTCTGTATCCTTATTGCCCCCCAGTTCGGTGTCGAGCAGGGTCGGCGCCGAACTCTGAGAAGTGAATTCGATAATGAAGTCTGCTGAGACTTGGGCTTTGATGGCCGTTCTGGGTTGATACTTGATATTGTATTGCCCCAGTTCGACAGCCCATTTGGAGATTCGACCGGAGAAGTCTGCCTTCTGGAAGAGAGCATTTAGTGGGTGCTTGGTCACGACCACGATAGTGAAGGTTTGGAAGTATTGGGAAAGCTTTCGTGAGGCGCTGACGAGTGCCAGGGCAAGTTTTTCGAGCTGTAAATACCGGGCCTCAATGTCGAGCAGGATCTTGCTGGTGTAATAGATAGGCCTCTGCTGGCTATTTTCTTCTCTGATGAGCACCGAGCTTACTGCGTAGTCCGAGACTGCAAGGCACAGATACAGCGCTTCGCCATGGGTTGGGGTCGACAATAGCGGGGGTGAAGAGAGGTAGCGCTTGAGCTGTTGCAGGGCCTGATCGCAGTCCGGCTGATCGTAGCCCCAAGTGCAAGGCCGCGATTGTAGTAATAACCGGTGAAACCGGATCGATCCACGGAGAGTTTATTTATCGCAAAACCTGTCCTAATAAAAAAAAACTAGTTCTAGCCTAAAAAAAAACTATACAAATCAAATTATCTAATTGAATTAAAAATTAATTACAAATCTGAAATATTAATTACAACCAAAGAAAATTAAAATCCTAATCTAGAAACCTAATCTAACCACTGCATCACCATAAGATTTATTAGCCCAACCAATTGCAATAATTGTTAAGGTGCATAAAAAAAATAAAAATAAAATAAAATAAAATAAAATCAGAGAATAAATAAATTAGATTTTAATTCTAAAACTTTGCAATAATTACTTTGCTTAATGCCATCAAGAAAAATCAAGACCACCGCACCAAGTGCGCACTGTCACTACGCACAAAAATTCAATGTTGACTCATTGGTGAAGACCAAGACCCCAAAAACTTGATTTATTAATGAAAGACCCATTACAAGCAAATAACCATTACAAAATTCTTTTAATAAAAATAAAGTGCATCCAACCTTACCATAGACACAAGAAACACTAAGCGGAGGAGAAGGACTCGCGGTCTTGAACGGCGATCCAACCGGCTCTCGTTTCGCGATCTGAAATCCAAGCAAGGGAAGATGATTTCAAGGATGATCCGATGGTGGAGTGACGATAGCAACGGCGGCGGCGCGACGGCGTAGAAATCCAAGTGGTAGTGTGCCTTAGGGAAGGCCTTGGATGAAATATTGATGGAAGGAGGAGAGATGAAGAAAAATTAATGGAAAAAGGGGGAATTAGAAGTTGCTGGTCGTCCAAGGTGTGAGGGGGAGATGGTGATCACGTCCAGCCCTCTTTGTGGCTCTTTTTATATCTTTTTGATAGCTTGGGTTGCAAGGTTTTGATTTGGGTAAGGATTAGTAGTGTGTGGTCCAAGTTGGATTAGGATTAGGAGGGTTTTTGAGAGATTTTCTAGGGGTTGGCTCACAATCCTAGTAAAAATAGGATTATTCTTATCTCATGCAACTACCTCTCTTGGGTCCCACTTTGGTTAAGAATCAATTTAAATCTGAAATTTCAGATTTGATGTGCAATTCTTGAATGCATGTGGACCCCACTTGGGTGTAGAAGCCTTAATTCTCTTGCCTTGGACGTCCTCACCTTGGAGGGATTTTCTTTTGCAATTTTGTTTTCTTCTTTGTTTGGCTTGAATTGAATCTTAGCCATCCATCTTGACATGTAAGCAATATTTGTTGGAGAGTAGATATGACACCTCATCATCTCATGGCCCACAAATTTGGAACTTATCTTCAAAAGATTAAATCTGATTTTTTTCTTGCATATGAGAGCGGACCCTACCATGGCCGCCCCTACCTTAGAATCCATGCCAAAGGAAGGTGGGTCCATGGTGCATTTGATTCATCAATTCTCTTCCGTGGGCCCCGATTTCTGAAATTCCCTACAAAAATAAAAGCAAAGATCAAAGAATAATCTAATCATATAGGTAAGGAATTATGCAAGATGCGGTCCCAATTCACACCAAATAAATGCATAAAATGTCACAATTTTATCAAGTTTTCTTCAATTAAATTAAAGGTGCAAAGAAAATTCATCATTTCATGTGTGATTAAAAAGTTATGAGAAATTTTTGACTTTCAATGCCAAAAATAGAGAAATTCATGATTTTATGTGAAAATGCAATTTTTGGATGAATTTTGACTCGAATTTAGACTTTGATGCTCAAAAACATAAAATCATAATTTTTTACTAAAATGGTCCATGATTTGATGATTAAGTCCTTAATTACTCTAAAATGATAAGAAAATATTGCATTTTTAAGGACTTATCACACCCCCCAACCAGCTTTTTGCTAGTCCCGAGCAAAATATGCAAACTATGGTAGGTCTTCTGGCCTAATCTAATGCAAAGACAAAAAGAAAAACGCCACTTTCGCTGGCACTCTCGGCTGCATTTAGCGTATGCAGCAAGCCCTTAAACCCCTAGTGGACGAGTTGTGCCTCGTGAGGGTTTGCAGTGAATATGCCCACAAAATTCATTTACCTAAAAGTGAAAGAAATTCAATGGAAGGTTTTTCAAAAGATGATTGAATTAAATCGGATGCCTCGAATCCTCGAATAATCAAGATTTCAGACTTTTCAAAATCCGGTTCACGTTTTTTTTTTTTTTTTTTTTTTTTTTTTTTTTTTTTTTTTTTTTTTTTTTATAAATTATACCAAGACTTTGAGTGCCTTGTGCAAATGTATACATCAAAACAAAAATTTTAAATGTTCTACGATAATGCCATGAAAACAGAATTCTCCTTCGGAATTTCCAACTTTCCTAGATTCGGCCAAAATACAAGTCTCCTCTCAAAGTTACTATGATGGCTTTCGCACTGCTGTTTTTCAAAGGCCGCGAGATACAAGTCTCAATAAGAGCACGTTTGGTAAACAGGGAAGAATCCTCTTTCCAAAGGATTCCTTCATTCCTCCAGAAAAATGCTATCCTCTTTGATGATTTTTGAGGGGAGGAATCTCTGCGTTCTAGGTTTGGAAAACACTTGGGTAGAGTCATTTTTGTAGCTTAGATGCTTATTTGGCTCCGTGGATTTGTAAAATTTGATGTGGGGAGGTGGAGATGGAGGAATCACTGGAAAAGAGGATTTTTTATGGGTTTGGAGGATTTGGAAAATCCTCTCTATCGTTTCCTCTCTTTATCCAAACATGGATTTTCCTCAAAATTGAGGAAAATCAGATAAGATTCCTCTATGAGGACATTACCCAAACATGCCCTAGAGATCAACTTGGTGTTAAGAAAACAAGCATTTAAGAATAGGTTAGGCATGCAATGGTTCAAATCGGGGTCCATCCAAGGGGCCGACTTTGGAACTCGGACCCCTCTTACACATGGTTGTCCCTTCCCTTGTCCAAAATAAATGAAGTTCTTATCATGCGCTTTGCAAGCCGGAATTACTTAAAATGAAAGAGATCCAAGTTGTTGTATTTCAGAGCAACTCTTGTTAAAGTTTGCCCCTTTTATTATTATTATTTTTATTATTTTCTTTTCTAATTCTCATTTTTCTTCGTTTCGGCCCTCCCAGACCCACTCTCGAATAGAGGTGATAACCGGTCAGTGCTGGCCCTGCCGTGCCTGGGCCATGGCATGCTGGCCTATGAAAATCCATGGGCTGGGTCGTGCTACTCACAGGCTGGCACACATGACTCTTCTAAATTTTTTAATTTCATTAAAAAAATCTTTATATAAATTTAAAGAGACTTTACGGACTTTTAGGAGTTCTTAACTTGAAATAAAGTTGAAATTATTAAAATAAATGCACAAATTTTGATGTTAATATACAAATGAACAATAAATCTTTAATTATTTTGAGTCTTGCATTTTATTTATATAAAAAATTAAAATTTATATTTATATATATATATGGGCCCTGCCGTGCCTCAGCCTAGGCACCCTAGCCCAGTATAGCATGACTAAGGATTGGGCCATGCGATGCCAAGGCGTAAGGCTCCCTGACCCAGCTCGGCCCATCTTTTTGGGCCGTGTTGTGGCCGACCGGCCCAGTCAATGGGCGGGGCATGGCCCAGGCGTAGTTTTTTCTATGCTGGGCCGGACCGGGCCGCCGCTCTCGATTCCCCCAGTCCGACTCGGATGCATAAAGTTAGGAAGGAGGTGCAGTCCACAAAGCTGCCTATGGCGGACGCCCATGTGGGCTCAATGGCCACGACCGTCCTCATCTTAGGAACCACGCGGCACCATGTCCATGTGCATACGCAACATCATAGAGGACACCTAACGCACCACAGCCAGGTCAGACAAAATAACAGAGATATCACATCAGGATCAACGAATATATGGGGATTTCTTTTGAGACACCCCATATATACACACACAGAAGTACAAGGAATTGGGAAAATGATAATTGGGTTCCATAATCTTAATTACAATTTATCCAAAGATAATCTGGGGCTGTGAAATTACCTTTATTTGGGTCCGCCATTCTGAAATCAGAATGTAACTTGCCCGCTCTCCAAAGAAAGCCTTCTACTCAATTTCAAATGTTGTTTTTCATTTACAAAATTCAAGAATCCTACCCATATTGTATCATGCCTAATATATAATTTGTGAAAATGAGAGACACTAATACACAAGTAGTGCAAGCATGGACTTGTCCATCACTAGATTGAGTTTGGCGAAGAGAAAGAATGTGAGGAGTTTATACCTGCTAATGGTCGACAGCGTCCCTTAATACAGGAAAAGAAGGTCGATAGCGACCACCGAAAAGAATAATAAAAAAAAATTTATTTTCCTGTACAGACTTCCTGTTAGGTGCATGTTTGCCTACTGTTCCCTATTTGGTACAGTGCTCACCTAAATTATTTTTTTAGTAAAAAAAAAAAAAAAAGAATTCTTTATCCATAGGGAGCCAAATAACACCTTTTTCAAAACTCCATTACAAAGCCCACGCTGTGGTAATTGGGACCACTCACGATGAATACCACCTATTTTATTAGTTTCAGGTAATCAAAGGAGAGAATGAAATTCACCTTCAATCGGTTCAGATTGTTCCTATGTACCACTCAAAATAGAGTTTAAAGAAAGTATTATGCGATTCCCAAGTTAACAGAGTCCAAATCTAGCGTCTGGAAAAAGCCTTACTCGGGGACTGGAAGAGAGTGGAAGTGGTGAATGAGACTCATCTATAGAAATACCGAGCGACTAGAAAAACAGAACGCTCTAATTGTAAATGGGAATAAGAGGTGCTCTACATGGGGCGGGGCCCCATCTCGCCTCTCTTTTTTTGTTTGTCAATATGAGCAGCAGATTACTCAGTGGTCCCGGTGACTACCAAGCAAACGTCTCTACCAAGTCTAATTGGAAGCTACACATCCACATGGTGGGGACGCATGGGCTGACGACCAACGCCTGGTCCTGGACACCTAAGTACTAAAGACAAAAAGTGTACCAGGCAGCCTCTATATATATATATATATATATATATTAATAATAATAATAAAACCCGATGATGTTGAATTTTCCGAAGCACATATGGCAGCAACACATTGATCCGCTTATCATTCGGGTGGAAAATTGAAATATATAAAGGCAAGAGGCAGGCAGGGACGCAGGCAGCAGGAGCACAAGTCCTCTTCTTCCTCCTTCCTGTTCCATCCGTGATATGTGCACATGCCTATCTATCTGTAGGGTTGGGTTTCTTGACCGAGAAAGAGGGAGAGATATATATATTAAGGGTCTACCACGTGGTAACCATCTTTAATCTCATTCTAGATACTAAAGTATCATCTGCAATTTGATCCTTCTTGTTGCTGCTGCTGCTCCTCATAAATTAATTATGACTCCTGAGATTGAAAACACACCTTCAGATCTGCATCAAGTTGGACACATAGGACGTGGCCCAGGAACGATTAAAAGCTAGCTTTATGGTTAACTTGGCAGTTTCTGAAAATCGATCCTAAAAATGGATGACATAATTTCGCATATTCCAAGTATCTTTCTCAACTATAGCAGTCGAGTGAATCACGCCGTGCACATTCCTCCTCCCGAGCGTAGCGTAGTAACCAAAAAGTAAAAAGAGCATAAACCCAAAGCATATCCGATTCTGCGCCTCTATTACATTCAACTCCTGCCACTCTCCATTTCAGACGAAGAAAACGCATGTCCCATTCCCACTCGACTCGGACCGGACCCGCAGCGTAACTACTGAGATTCCAGACAGAAACTCCATCTCAATCGAACAGGCCCATCATTCAGTTCCAGTTCCAATTCCAATTCCAAACAGGCCAACATCATTGATGGTGGCTTTGGAGAACAGATTTCACTAGATTGCAGAAGATGGTGAAATAGATGGGTGTGAATATTTTGAATTCACAACTCAGGGACAGGCGGATTTATATAACAATATAACCTAATAAAAGTGATTATTTGCTTTCTTCTCTAAGCTTTCTGTTTTTTTTTTTTTTTTCATCCTATTCTAATAATTCTTGCTTTCGGATTAGAATTTTCTCGCTATCTTTCCTCTGTTTCAGTTCGAGTTCAAACTGAACGCAATTACACAGACCAAAAAACCAAAAACAAACAAATAGATAAGAAGAAAAGCATTATCAAAGATATCTTCTTGTATTCGACGCAAGATGGCCACAGTGGAATGCACTCTCTGTATATATCATCTACTACTCACTATATACACAACAGCTGGTAAGACTCTGAAAAAAGCCGAACAAGGGGGAAGAAAGAAAATAAAAACCACGAAAAGAGAGAGAGAGAGCATATTTTTCATCACATTCTCTCATCTCCTGCAACATGCAACAGTGGAAGCTGAGATTCTTGCGTCCTCTTGGCCACTCCCTTCTATACAAAACAAAACAGACGTCTCTGCAACATTTTACAACCTCTCCTCTCCTCTAACAGGGATAAGAACGAGAGTATACGATGTACAGATAAGACTCCCGTCCGTGTCTTTTACACTCCGCCGTAAGTAGTAATCGTAGCTATTCTCTCAGGTCAGATCAGATCGGTTGCTTCTCCGCCGCTTGTTATCCACGGATGCCCTGCAATTACAATTACAGCATATAAGAAAACGAAGGAAAGCAGTACTGGTCTATGAAGAAAATCAGATATTACGACTCGAATTCTTGCAAAGAATCAGATGAAAAACTGGTGGGGAGGGCGGGGGGATGCAGAATCCCTCCCCAAAACAAACGCAAAGCAAGCGTGCATGCATCAAAGGATCCGAAGAGAGAGAAACTCCGGTCTTGTTCATGTCAAAAAGACGAAAGGGGGAAATCAGTAACCGAAACCGTAAACCGTCTCGGGGGAAAGAAAATAATAAGCCAGATTTTAATAGATTTTCCAAATGCAAAGAATCTCACAACCCGTTATAACCTCTCCCCAACAAAAAGAAAATAAAACAAAACGACGGGAATCGATCAAAACTTAAAAAGACCTCGATTTGCAAAAGGCAGGGGAGGGGGAGCATTGAAAACAAAAAGGGGGATCTATCTTCTTACTTAGAACTTGCTCGGCCGAGAATCTCCTCGAGACGTCCTTGCAGAGCATTTTCCGCATCAGATCCTTGGCTGCCGGAGACACGCCATGGAAGATCCTCGTTGGAAACCGAAGATTCGAGCGGAGCACCGCCTCAAAGATCTCCGCCGCGGACTCGCCGTAGAAGGGAGGCATTCCTGCCAGCATTACATAGAGGACGACCCCTGCGCTCCAGACGTCGACCTTCTCGGTGTAGTCCCTCCCCGAGACCACCTCCGGCGCGACGTAGTACGGCGTCCCGACGATTCCCCTCATCGTCGACCTGGCACCCTCGGCGAAGCACTCGGCCGATCCGAAGTCGGCGAGCTTGAGGCGGTTCCACTCGTCGAAGAGCACATTATCTGGCTTGATGTCTCGATGCGCGACGCCGCAGCGGTGGCAGTGGGCGATCGCCTCCATGAGCGACGACATGACGGCGGCGGCCTCTTGCTCGGAGAAGGTGCGCTGGGAGACCCGGTCGTAGAGATCGGGGCCGGAGCAGAGCTCTAGGACCATGTGGAGGGCGGACTCGTCCTCGTAAACGCCGTAGATCTGGGCGATGTTGGGGTTTCCGGCCACCAGTTGCATGAGCTTGGCCTCCTTCTCCAGGCACTCCCGGTCCAGGGGATCGGAGAGGAGCCGCTGCTGCTTCTCGATGGTCTTGCAGGCGAAGGACTCGCCGGATTCCAAAGATAAGCACCGGAAAACGGTGCCGAATCTTCCCTTGCCGAGCTCTTCGCAAATCTGGTAATCCCTCTTCAGACTCTCGCTCATGTTATTTCTCTCACTCTCTCCCTGTTCTAATCTAATCTCTCTGTCTCTCTACAAGTATATATATTTCTTTCCCCGTTGGTTGGGGCTTGGGGGTCTTTGGCTCATTATAAGCGGCCGGGCCCCACCAGCAGCAGCAGGACGCAGAGTCCGAATGGGTTTTGGAATATCGAAAGTGGAATATTCGGTTTGCCAGCGCCTTTCCAATGGGATTCCACCACGAATCTCGTACGGCACCTCACGCGCAATTCATTTTCCTTGATATAATATATATAGAGGGATGTGTGCTTGTTTCTATGTTCACTGTTATCAGCTTAAAGAGAAAGACCCCAAATATAAAAGTAAGCCCCCATCTATTTCTCGTGAACTTAACGAGAGAGTCTTTCGTATGAGCACCTCACATATATATACACACACATTAACAATAAATGTCCGTGCTAAATCAAGGCCAAAATAAAAATATATTAAAATTTAAAATTTCTTTAAATGTTCAGTTAATCATATAACGAACCCAAGGGTCTGGCTGTTTGCATGAAATTGATATAACAACATTTAGAGTCTAATGGGCACTATGGCTCTGATGGTGAGAAACATTGCCCCCGGGGGGGGGGGGGGTTGTTATTGTCCTATGTATAGGGAAAATGACATATAGGATTAATAGCTCCTAATGAGTTAACTATAAGTTATATATATAAGAAAAGACTTATGTGAGAGATGGGTGGGGGCCCCCACCCATCTCTCACCAACTTGGTGAGAGTCTCACATGAGCATTTCTCATATATATATATATATATATATAGGGAAGTGAGTATTCTTATGTATACTTTCTTCACCATATGGTGAGGGATACTTCTCTTTTTGGAAATTTTCAAATACAAGTGTACCTCACCTTATGTACTTGAAAATTTTCAAAAAGTGAAGTATTTCTCACCCTATGGTGAAGGAAATATGCATAAGAATACTCCCCATATATATATATATATATATTTATGGTGCTTGGTTGAGGGAAGATGTTCTCCTGCAGGTGACGAGATGTGAAAATTGGATTGGCGCCCTTTGTCTCGAGGCCCATCCATATTATTAGGGGGGTCCCACCTCATCCTGTTGCTTGCTTGATTGCAGGAGTAATATTGATTGCAGGAGAAATATTACTCCGTTTGTTAATTGTCATCCGGCGAGTTTATATGGGAGAGATATTCGGGATATATATTTGATTGATTATACGACGATATGATGAAGGGAGGTTGGGCTTAGCGTTGGCGTTTCTCAGGTGAGATGAAAAACAAGTAGGAACCAAGACGTAACCGAACCTTCAAAATGAGACACGACAAAGAAAAGAAAAAAAAAATTTCCTTCTTTTTCTTTTATCCCTTTACCTCATTCCTTACTGCGCCATCCATTCACACTTGCATTTCAACCTTGGGGTCAACGTGGCGCCCCTTTCTTTTTATGGCGTTTCATTCCATCACGGTATGCATATGCATATCTGAAATGCACATGCACTTCTCATACGCACACAAATGAAATGTATAAGTAATCTGATATTGTAATGGCAGTCCCGAAAATTATTGATGGATCCCACTTCTCAAATCTGTAGCTCCCAAAAAGTGAGCTTAGATCAGATGGGTCACGGATGAGGCTTCCAAATTGAAGGTGCCACATCAGCCACAGCATGTGTCGTGTGTGGTTTTTTTTATTATTATTATTTCCTCTTTTTTTTTTTTTTTCACATCTTCTCCAATAAAATGGACTATATGCTCCTGGTCCAATTTGACAATTGTTTGACCTTAATTTCGGTGAAGGTCCGAAAGTTTCCTCCCCCCTCTCCCTCTCACTCCTACGCTGGGATTCGATCCCACACGCTCTATTTGCACAATCATATCATTGGCCCACTCATCCACAGCCAAGGGACTCCCAAACAAATTTCTCAAAACGCATAAAGAACTAAAATAAAGAAAATTACCTAGTAGTAATTTTTAGTCATCCATAAAAGATGAAAGGTTCGTCTCATAAATTGGGAGTCTATAGAAGTGCAAAAAACTTGATTTATATGCACGGGATTTGTCTGACATTTTTAATAAATTTCTCAAAATTCATAGAGTTATGATGATTGTGTGGGTAAAACACCGTAATGACGAAATTAAGCAAAGATTACAGCAGGACTCGCTGATCACCTCGCCCTCTGTGGTAACAGCCCGTCAGCTTGACAGCTCGGTCAAGAGTACCAGCGCGGCAGCACGGTTTGGCAGCTCGGCGTCAATGCCATCCCAGTACAAGAGCACAGCACGGCCAAGTCATTCTTGGTCTCGGACCAAAATGTTGAAGGCAGAGTGGGTTGCCACCTTCCTCCGGAAAATGCGACGCGCCTTGACAGATATGATCACTCATTTATGACGATAAGAAGTTAGCTTTATCAGCCCTTTTACATCAACTGACTGAAGGCATGGAAAGTAAGGATGGGATGTTGCCTTTTCACCTACCGCTACCTGTCAGGGTAAGGATCGATGGGACCTCACCCCCACCTACCCCCACTCAGAGAGAATGAACGAGAAATGCCCACATATATACACATGTGATCAGCCCCATGAAGGTACGCGATACACAACTCACAATACTCTCCACATCGTCTCATTCCCTTCTTCTTCCTCCTGTTTAGTTTTCTCAGAACTAACTCAGGCATCGAAGCGCCTTCGGCTCACGGCAGCCAGGGGCTCTGACTCTAGCCTTTTTCCTTCATTTTCAGGTTCTTGGCGTTCAGTATTCCCTGTCCTAAGAAGTTTGCCTCGATCTTATCTCAATCTAAGTAGGTATCGTTTTTACCGCCTACAGTTTGGCGCCGTCTGTGGGGAATTGAACTAAAAGCTTGTAAACACCATGCCTCCAAAAACCAGAAATGGCGAAGGACCTTCCAAAGGCAAGGCTCTATCCATACAGCCTACGCTGGCGCAGAATCTTCCACCTCCACCCCCTCAACAAAGGAGGTCAGGGGGGAGTGACCATGCCTTCCCTTCGCAACGTCCCACCTCCGGAGCAGCCCCGCCATAGCCACGAGCGGGCCAGGCAAGGCGACAAGTCGGTCACCAAGCCACGCGAAAAGTCAGCGCAGGCTGAATCACATTCACACCATCAAGCCAGCCTCGATCAAAACGAAGACCCCCGCCTGAATGACATCAGGGCTCAGAACCGCCTCATCCAGGAGCAGCATGAGCTTATTCGGCAGCTCAAGTAATAGCTCGAGGACAAAAGGGATCCGAGTCCACCACCCAGGCGCTTGGACTGCGGGCGAGACCTGAGGCACATCCTCAATAATAAGAGGCGCGACCGAGACCACGGAGAAGAAGGCTCCAGCAACAATCACGTGCGTGAAGGACCGAAGAAGCAGCGCCAGGTATCGGAAGATGAAGAACTGAAGCAGTGGATCGACCGGCAGGTGAAGCAGACGATCCGCCAGAATATGGAGACAGCTGGTATTGTCCGAGGCCAGTTTAGTGCCTTCGAAGCTGAGGACACTGGCGCGTCTCCTTTCTCCAGGGAGATAAGAAAATACTCACTCCCCGAGAAGTTCAGCATCCCGAGGTTCGCCCTGTACGACGGAACCTCGGACCCTGCGGCTCACCTCAGACATTACGTCCAAAGGATGCCGGTCTGGGGGGACGACGACTCCCTAAACTGTCGAGTTTTCTCCTCCAGCTTGGCGGATCTCCCCCTACGGTGGTTTTGCTCGCTTCCTGAAGGCTCCATCTCCAGTTGGCGGCAGTTCCGGACCTCCTTCCTAGAAAAATTTCAGGCTCATCGCGTCATCCCGAAGACCGATTCTGACCTAATGGTCCTCCGGATGCAGGAAGACGAGAGCGTCACCCAGTTCGCTCGTCGGTTCTGGACTGTCTACAGTCAGATCGAGTGCGCTTCTGAAGAGTTAGCAGTGAAGTCCTTCCAGCTAGCTCTGCGGCCGGGCATCCAGCTTCGGGCACAGTTGGTCATGTACCCCGTGACCACCATGAAAGAGCTGATGACCCGAGCAAATCGGTTTATACTGGCAGAAGAAGACGAGGTGCGAAGTCGCGAAAACTTCGGCCTCACCAAGAAGAGCCAACCAGCCAAGGGAGATAGCAGGTCCTCCAGGAGGGAGGATCGTCGCAGAGATCCTCCCCGGATCGGCGCAAGGCCCGGTCCTCGGATCAGCACTGAACCCCCTCTACTTCGGCAGCGGCATCGGGGAACGGCAGAAGGTCAGGCCACGAGGTGGCCTCCCACGTGGCAGTAAATACCATCTTTAAGGAGCCAATCTATAGGCTCCTCAATAAAATAAAAGCGCAATCTTTCTTCAAGTGGCCGCGGCCGATGACAACTGATCCCTCTTCTCGAGA
Source organism: Persea americana (assembly GCA_029852735.1). Taxonomy (NCBI): domain Eukaryota; kingdom Viridiplantae; phylum Streptophyta; class Magnoliopsida; order Laurales; family Lauraceae; genus Persea; species Persea americana. The sequence continues at coordinate 97,535,820 of CM056809.1, forward strand.
CCAGCGTAAGTTCTGTGCATACCACAAGCAAAATGGGCACAGAACCGACGAGTGCAGGAGCTACAAATCCCACCTGGAGAACCTCGTCAAGGAGGGGCACCTCAGGGTTTACATCAAGGAGGAAGGCCGAGGTGATGACCGACCTCCACGGCGAGACGCTGACAACCAGGACAGCGAGCCAGAAGGCATCATCAACGTCATTCACCTCGCCGCCCCACCCAAGAAGAGCTCTCAGGCTCACGCCGAGGCCAGGCGCACCTCCCATCAGAAGCAGGTGCTGACCGCAGCACCAGAGCCAGCCGCGAAGAAAGCCAAAACGGAGGGGGTCAGAATATGGTTTTCTGACAAGGACTTGGAAGACGTCGAGCTCCCACATAACGACGCTCTAGTGCTCACCTTGAAGCTGCAGAACTTCTTGGTTCAGAGAGTCCTTGTCGACCCTGGCAGTTCATCCGAAGTCCTGTACTATGATTGCTTCAAGAAGTTGAAACTTAAGGACGAGGACCTCCAGGCTGCCCGTACCCCTCTGGTCGGCTTCAACTCCAAGCCTGTTTATCCCAAGGGTAAGATCTCCCTCAGAGTCCAAGTGGGTGGCGCCTGCAGGCAAGTTGACTTCCTAGTAGTCGATGTCCCCTCCCCATACAATGTTATAATGGGGAGGACGTGGCTACATAGCATGGAGGCGGTGCCCTCCACCCGCCATCAGAAGCTCAAATTCCCTTTGGAAAACCAGTCGGGCCGAACGGATGTGATCACCATCAGAGGCGACCAGCACATGGCCAGGCAATGCTTGCTGGCCGTGCTACCTGGCGAGGCCGAGCCATCCCAAGTCAATGTGGCCGAACTGGACAGAGAGGCCGAGCTCGGGGACGTCGGCAGGGCTCCGGCGCAGAAAAGCATTGAGGACCTCACCAAGGTCAACATTGATCCCGCCGACCCAGACAGATTCTTCCTCATTAGAAGCCAGCTCCCCGAGTCTGAGAAGACAGAACTGCTTGACCTCCTCGTGGAGAATAAAGCGGTTTTTGCCTGGACACCCTATGAGATGCCCGGCATTGACCCGACAGTCATGTGCCATAAATTAAAGGTGGATCCCAACCATAAGCCCGTGCTTCAAAAACCGCGCCGGACTGGGGTCCCGCAGACTGCGGCCGTGATTGAGGAAGTTCAGAAGCTCCTCGAGGCAGGCGCAATAAAGGAGGTCCACTATCCGCAGTGGCTAGCCAACACCGTGGTGGTTAAAAAGAAGACGGGAAAATGGAGGGTCTGCGTGGACTTCACCGACCTCAATAAGGCCTGTCCCAAAGACAGCTTCCCTCTTCCGAAGATAGACCAGCTCATCGACGCCACTGCCGGACACGACCGAATGAGTTTCCTAGATGCCTACCGGAGGTACCATCAGATCCCCCTGTATGCGGCAGACCAGGACAAGACAGCTTTCATCACTCCCAGGGGCACCTATTGTTACAAGGTGATGCCCTTCAGGTTAAAGAATGCAGGAGCGACATACCAGCTGTTGGTGACGAAGATGTTCCAGGCCCAGCTCGGCAAGACGGTGGAGGTCTACATCGATGATATGGTCGTCAAATCCAAAAGGTCGCAGGACCACTTGACCGACCTCCGCCAGATTTTTGACATCCTTCGCCAGTTTCAGTTGAAGCTGAATGCATCCAAGTGCGCTTTTGGTGTCGGTTCTGGTAAATTCTTAGGGAGCCTGGTCACAAGAAGGGGGATCGAAACGAACCCTGACCAGATCACCGCAATCCAGGAGCTCCAGTGTCCGACCTCGGCAAAACAAGTTCAGCGGCTGACCAGAATGGCTGCCACCCTGAACCGATTTATCAGCCGAGCTTCGGACAAATGCAGACCTTTCTTCCAACTCTTGCGAAAGGGCTCCAAGTTCCAATAGACGTCGGATTGTTCTCAGGCGCTGCAACAGCTTAAACACTACCTTTCTTCTCCACCACTGCTGTCAACCCCAACTATTGGAGAGGCACTGTTCTTGTACCTGTCGGTCTCGGACCATGCAGTGAGCTCGGTGCTCATCAGAGAGGACAACGACCAACAAAGGCCTATCTATTACACGAGCAAAACCCTGCTGGACGCCGAGACCCGGTACTTGCAGCTCGAAAAGCTCGCCTTGGCGCTCGTTAGCGCCTCTCGAAAGCTCTCCCACTACTTCCAAACCTTCACAATAGTGGTCGTAACAGAATACCCACTGAAGGCTCTCCTCCGGAAGGCAGACTTCTCCGGACGGATCTCCAAATGGGCTGTCGAATTGGGGCAATATGACATCAGCTATCAGCCCAGAACAGCCATCAAAGCTCAAGTCCTAGCGGACTTTATCGTGGAATTTACTCCTCAGAGTTCGGCACCGACCTTGCTCGACACCGAACTAGGGGGCGATAGGGGTGCAGAGGTTGTCACCGAGACCGAGCAAGAACAGTTCTGGAGAAAGCTTCTGGACTCATCCTGGAAAGTCTTCGTCGACGGATCCTCAACATCCAAAAGAGCTGGCGCTGGCATAGTCCTCCAGTCCCCAGAAGGCCTCGTCATCGAACAAGCTCTAACACTCGGTTTCAAGGCATCTAATAACGAGGCCGAGTATGAAGCGCTCATTGCCAGACTTAACAGTGCCAAAATCTTGGAAGCTCGATGCATAGTGGTTTTCAGCGATTCTCAGTTGGTGGCAAGCCAGCTAAGCGGAGATTACCAAGCTCGGGACGATAGGATGGTGGCCTACCTAGCCCACGCCAGGGGACTTTTCTCCCAGTTCGAAAGGGCCGAGGTCCGGCAGATCGGCAGAGAGTCCAATTCCCACGCAGACGCCCTTGCCAGCCTCGCTTCGGCTGTCGAAGCCGGTAATAAAAGAACTATTGAAGTAGAAACGCTTTGAGAGCCCAGCATCGACCTCCAGCAACCTCGGCAGCTCATGTGCCTTGATCTCGACCCGAACTGGATGGATCCCATCATTGCATACCTAAAGGACGACCAGCTACCCGAGGACAGGACTGAAGCTCGTAAGGTCAGGTTAAAGGCGACCCGGTTCTGGCTCTCCCCAGACGGCAGGCTCTACAGGAAGTCATTCACGGGGCCCTACCTCCAGTGCGTTCACCCTAGCAAAGTCGACAATTTCCTCTACGGGATTCACGAAGGAATTTGCGGCAGTCATATAGGAGGTCGGTCTCTTACGTACCTAGCTATCAGCCAAGGTTACTGGTGTCCGTACATGCAAAAGGACGCCCAGCTTTACCCCAGAAAATGCGAAAAGTGCCAGAAGTTCTCTCACTTTCTCCACCAGCCAGCCCAAGACCTGAGCCCCCTCTCCAGTCCGTGGCCTTTCGCCCAGTGGGGCCTGGACATCGTTGGACCACTCCACCGAACTCCAGGGAACAAAAGATGGTTGATAGTGGCCACGGACTACTTCACAAAATGGGTCGAAGCTGAACCCCTGTCCTCCATCACCGAATTAGACATGAACAACTTTGTGTGGAAGAACATCATCACGAGATTTGGAATTCCCCGAACTCTCGTTTCAGACAACGGAACGCAGTTCAAGTCCAACTTCTTTAAGAGCTTCTGCCAAGAGTACGGCATTCGAAATGTCTACTCCACCCCGGCGTATCCTCAAAGCAATGGTCAGGCCGAGATCTCGAACAAAGTGCTCCTCGATGGAATTAAAAAGAGACTCGGCCAAGCCAAAGGTCGATGGGCAGAGGAGCTGCCTAGTGTTCTATGGGCCTACCGAACTACTCCAAGGCGCTCCACCTTGGCTACCCCGTTCTCCCTTACCTTCGGCATGGAAGCAGTCATTCCCCTTGAGGTCGGCCTCCCGACCTTGAGGTCGGAACTTTTTGACCAGGGCCTCAATGATCTGAACGTAGCGCGAGAGCTGGACTTGGTTGAAGAACGAAGAGAGGCGTCAGCTATCCGCCTGGCCGCCTATCAACAACAGTTAGCCAGGGGATACAACCCGAAGGTCAAGGAGAGAAAATTCGCGATGGGAGAGCTAGTCTTAAAGAAAACACTTCCCGGTGATCGAGATCCAAACGAAGGCAAGCTGGACCCCAACTGGCAGGGACCGTTCAGAATAACTTCAACAGCTGGGAGATCTGCCTACCGACTTGAAGACATGGAGGGGAGGGAGCTCCCACGACCATAGAATGCGATGCATCTCAAAAAATTCTACTTCTGAAAAATGTATTAAAGAATTCAAATATCAATAAAAGATGATTTTTCTGGAATGAGTCTTTGCACTGCTTCGAGAACTTTTACGGCTCGGTGCCTCTGTTCAGAGAGCCAACCGCCCTTAGCTCGGTGCCTGCACCAGCTTGGGCGGCACAACCATAAGTACCTCAGGGTCCGGTAGCAGTACCACCCTCGCGGCTCGGCGCCTCTGTTCAGAGAGCCAACCGCCCTTAGCTCGGTGCCTGCACCAGCTTGGGCGGCACAGCCATAAGCACATCAGAGTCCAGTAGCAGTACCACCCTCGCGGCTCGGCACCTCTGTTCAGAGAGCCAACCGCCCTTAGCTCGGTGCCTGCACCAGCTTGGGCGGCACAACCATAAGCACCTAAGGGTCCGGTGATAGCACCACCCCCGGCTCGGCAGCACGGTCGGGGCCACGGTTTGAAAGGCAAGCACGAAAAAATACCAACGTCCGATTTTAGCGCCTATTAAACTACTTGGCAAACTACCTCAAAGGTGTCCACACCCATTCCACCACAAATAAGACAGAATAACAGGAGACCATGTGGAAAGAATGCTGTTTTATTACGTAAGAACCTGTCAGAATACAATGTGGAAAGAAAAAGAAGTACAAAACTTAGGGAGCTGCAGCTTCCTTATTACAATCAATCCCGGTAGCGCTCTCGCTGGGAACGGCCGAGGCAGTCTCGAGAACCACCAGGGGAGCTGGGGCGACTTCCGAGGAGGAGGGAGCTGGGGCGACTTCCGAAGTGGAGGGAGATGGGGCAAATTCCGAGACAGCACGAAGCTCCGAGTCCGAGCGAGGGAACCTGGGGGGGTTCCTGAAAATGGGGCTGTCCACAGAAACCCCCATCCTTTTCAAGGCCGCCTTCCACCCTAGTATCCATACCCGATCTCGGATTCCTGGCAACTGTGCCTTATAGTCAGCGGCCAATTTGCCGACCTCTTCGTTTATCACGGCGTCGTGCTCGGCTTGGTACTCTTCCTTGAGTTTGGCTTCCTGCCCTCTCAGAGCTAACTCAAGCTCGGCCGCCTTCCCCTCCAGGGCCATCTCCAGTTTTCTTTCAGCCAGTCTTCTCTCGGAGGTGAGCCTCTTGTTCATCCCCCGAAGCATCTGCATCTCTTCCTCCTGCCGCGACAGCGCAAGCCGGACCTCATCTAGCTCAAAGGAAAGGTGGACGTTCTGGTCTGCCTCTTCCTTTGCTTTTTCTTTGAGGTGCTCGGCCAAGGCCCGTGCTGCATCGAGCTCGGCAAAAAGGTCAGCACTCCTATTCACCTCCTCCGCCAACGTCGCATCCTTTGCCGCCAAGGACTTCAGCAGGTCCTCCTTCTCCGCCGCCCAGACAGCTGCCCTGGCCTCGGCTGCATCCAGCCTCCCCATACCGGTCTGGCATTTTTACAAAAGCTGCGGAAAGAAACAGTGTCAGCCAAAAGAACGCAGCAGAAAGAGAGGAATGTGAAGAATGAGGTTACATACCGCTACCAACGACCGCATTGAGGAGAGCAGCAGCGACTCGTTGTCCATTCGCGCCCACCTCGCCATGTCCTGGGGAAGGGCGCAAGCTCGTCCCAGTGCGGCAACCACTTCAGGGTTGACCGCTCGTCCGATTCGGCTAATTGCCTCCCCAGCACGCCCTCGATGTCCGGCCTCCAAGGGACAAACTCAGAGGGAGTGGCGGTTTCCCCGACCGACACAGGCGATTCGGGAGCAGGTGGGAGTTCAACCCTTGCCCTCTTTTCTGGCCTGCGCGCCTCGATGACCTCAACAGGACCCTCCCTGCCTACTGAGCCGGAGGGCGATTCGTCGACGACTATGGCCGGAAGTTCAGGGCCGACCTCGGCCGCGGTGGGAGGTCCGGCCTCTGCCTCGTCAAAGGCTCCATGACCCACCTCGGCCGCGGGAGCAAGAATCTCCTCTGCAGCAGCCATGGACGTTGTAGTCGGGGCGACGCTGGCGGCCCGAAGAGGGTCCGGGGTCTCGCCCCCAATGTCCCCAAAGGCTGCGACGGACAGGTCCTCGGCCATGAAGCGCTGACCGCGGCGGCGCAACATCTCAACTTCGGCTTCTTCCGAGCTGGATGAGCTCCGCGATGCGCTGGAAACGACGAATTTCTGCCTCTGCCGCTTGGCCCGGTCTCGGCTCTCGCGGTCCCAGCAGGTTCACGGTCTGGAGACTGGTCGCCCGATTCTACCGGAAGCCCGCTGGGAATCGCGACAGTCACCGTCTCCGAGATGGGGACCACGGTCTGTACGGTCTCCGAGCTGAAGCTTTCTCCGTGCAGCACGGAGTCAATCCCGGTCACCCGCCTCGAGGTGGTGAAAGACTTGTAATGAGGAGTATACCCCAGAAGCGAGAACGCAGCTCGGCAGTGGTGGCCGCGGTATTTTTGCACCTTCTCGTGCCAGTCAGTGTTCACCTTCCACAGGTTTCTTCTGGCCAACTCCCTTCTCTGCCGAAAACCTACACAAACAGAACAACGTTAACAGAAGGAAAGAAACAAATAAGGTTAAACTACAAACCAGAGGGACCTCGGCCTTTACTTGGAGGGACTCCTATTCTTCGTGGGATCCGAGCTGTGGTGCTGGACTCCGCCTCGCCGAACTCCCATGCCCCTCTGACGAAGACTCGGTCCTCTCCAGCATATTTATAGGAGTCTTCCAGCGCGGTCACAAAGGCAGTTCGGCAGACCCTCAGCCGGAGGTAATAGGTACTCCCTTCTGCGGATTTGCAGAGGTCATATGCCTCCTCGATGTCCGGGACACCGAGGTTGATTGCAAGAATCTCATTCAGCCTCACTACTCCCATGATGATTTTATACCCATTGGGAAGTAGCTGGCAAGGGCTTAACTCCCACTCCCGGAGACAATCCCTAACGAGTGGGTGAAGGGGGAACCGGATTAATCCCTCCACGACGGACATTAGCCAAAATGGCATCCAGCCGTCGCTGTATGAGATGCCGTCGTCAGGGCCGTCTGGCCTAACTTCTATGTTAGCAGGGATCTTGCATGCCTCCCTAAACAAGCCTATGGATAGTGGGTCCCCCAGCCAGTGCCTGTAAATGCACATTCTCTACCCTAACCGAAGAACTATCTACTAGAAAGGGAGAAAATGGAAGGAAGGAGTCCTACGATGGAAGGCCGTGCAAACAGAAACGCTCGCAGGCAGTATCGTTCTCCAGCAGAATGCAACAGAAGCTCTAGAAGATCGAAAAGAATGAAGACGGAGAAGGTGCCCTAATTTACAAGGGTTGGGGGCGCCGTTTCAGATTTCAAGAGAAGCCTTTAATGAGGCATTACCTCGAACAGCCCTAACGCCGTCTCGGGCAGCCCAGACGTCCTACAGATATGATTGCGTGCCCTTCGGAGAAGCGACACGTGGCACCGGCGCCGCATTTCCTGAGGACTATTAAATGCCTCGACAGACGACAGGATAAACGCCTCGACAGACGAGATGATAAATGCCTCGACAGACGAAAGGACAAATGCCTCGACTGGCGAAGAGACACCTCGATGAATCGCTCCACGTCAGCAAAAGGTGATAGGAAGGAACCCTCCCTGAACCGAGACTCCACCATCTCGGCAATGCTTCACACTCCGGGTTCTCTTAAGATCAGTGGCAGTGCCGGCCTGACAGAGCTACTCAGCTTCCGACCTACTCGAATAAGCCCTCAGGTCAAAAGCTAGGGGGAGATTGTATGGGTGCCCAGCCTTGACCGAGACCACGGTTCATACACCAAGTCTCGGTCATGGGCGGATGTCCAATTTTGAGAATGACCAGGAGTTCGGTTATCCGGACCAACAACTTAAACAAACAAAGCATTGCGACATGAAGTCGACCACACCCATTTCATCAGAGATAAGGAGAAAGAAAGCCAAAATGCGAAGAAAGTTTTCATTAATCGAAGATCCTGATTACAAGATAAATAGAGATACAATAGAAGAAAAATTACAAAAAGCCTCAGAGGGCTGCAGCTTCCACATTGCAATCAATCTTTGGAGGGACCTCAGGAGGGACCTTGGCCACGACCGCGCTGGCCTCGGGACCGGTCGGGGTAGCTTCAGAGACGACCGCGCTCACTTCAGGAACTCTAGCCTCGGGAGCGTCGACTTCAGGAGGGGCCTCGACGACCGCGGGCGCTTGGGAGCCCTCAGGATCGGCGCTGGCAGCTGGAGCCTCTGGGGGCGGCCCAGGGTCGGCGCTCGCCTCCGGACAGGCTTGCGAAGGAAGGCAAGAGGAAGCCCGAGACACGGCTACGAGTTCCGAGTCCGAGCAAGGGAATTTTGGGGGATTTTGGAAGAGAGGGCTATCTTCGGGGACCCCAGCCTTGTTCAAGGCTGCTTTCCACTCAAGCTCCCAGGCTCGGTCCCGGATCCCTGGCAGCTGAGCCTTGTAGTCAGCGGACAGCCTACCGACCTCCTCCCCCATGATGGAGTTATGCTCAGCGAGGAACTCCTCCTTGAGCCTGGCCTCTTGTTTTGCCAGAGCAGACTCGATCTCGGCCGCCTTCCCCCTCAGCGCCATCTCCAGGGAACCTTGCGCCTGGTTCCGCTGAGAGAGGAGCCTCCTGTTTGTCCCCTTCGCACTCTGCAGGTCGTCTTCCAACTGCCTTACCGCAATCCGGAGATCGTCAAGCTCAGAGGCAAGGTGGAGGTTCTGGGTCTTCTCGTCCGCCAGCTCGTCCTTGAGGCGCTCGACCTCGACCTTGGACTCCTCGAAATCGAAGACGAGGCCAGCATTTCTGCCCGCCTCTTCTGCCAGCATCGCGTCCTTAGCCGCCAAGGACGCCCGCAGCTCGTCCCTCTCGACCACCCATTCCGCCTCCCGCGCCTCGGCTGTGTCGAGCCTCTCAATGCCCATTTGGCATTTCTGCAACAGCTGCAAGATGAGAACCCGAAGTCAATAAAATGACACCGGACTAAAAGCTATGGAGGAGGAATATTGCACTTACCGACACCAAAGAGCGCATAGAGGAGAGCAGGAGTGATTCGTTGTCCATCCCAGCCCACCTCGCCATGTCTTGAGAAAGGGAGCAGGCTCGTCCCAGCGCTGCGACCACTTGGGGATCGGTTGCGCGGTCTGTCTCGGCCAGCTGCCTCCCCAGAACCTCCTCGATGGCCGGCCTCCACGAAGCCAAAGGAGGAGGCAAGATCGTCCCGCCAGCAGGCGGAGGCGAGGAGGGGTCAGGCGGGGCCTCAACCTTTGCTCTCTTCTCGGGTCGCCCGCCCTCAGTGACCTCGGCGGAGCGAGCTCGACCTCCAGCCCCCACAACATGATCAGGGGGTGAGTCATCCACGACGATGGCCGAAGGCAGAGCTAAGGCGACCTCAGCCGTATTAGGCCGAGCAACCTCGGTCGCGGCTGCACGGACCGTCTCGGCATCTGGGGCAGGAGTTCCACCCGCAAATGCCGGAGTCGTCGCAGCCACTGCCTGTGGGGGATCCCGGACCTCGCCTCGGATGTCCCCGAAGGCCGCCGCAAACAGATCTTCTGCAACGTAACGCCGCCCCCGCTGGAGTAGCATTCCTTCCTCTTCCTCTTCTTCCTCTTCCTCGGAGCTGGAAGCTTCTAGCCTCCTCCTTCTAAAAGGCTGGGGTCGGCTCCCGAGGTCCCGACAGGTTCTGTGACGAAGATTGTCGGAGCACGGTCTCCAGACTCGATCGGATGTCCGGTAGGAATCGCGACGGTCACTGCCGCCGAGCCGGGTACCGCGGTCGTCGCTGGTCCTTGGCTGACGCCTTCTCCGCTCAGCACGAAGTCTATTCCCGACACCTTTCTGGAGGTGTTGAATGACTTATAGTGGGGCACGTACCCCAGGAGAGACCACGCAGCACGGCAGTAGTGGCCGCGGTAGTTTCTCACCTTCTCGTGCCACGCGCTGTTCACCCTCCAGTGGTTCTTCCTCGCAAGCTCCCTCTTTTCGCGGAAATCTGCATAGAAAAAGCTGTGTCTGGAGCCAGGCATAGAAAGAAAGGAGAGAACTGCAAACCGAAAAGACATCGGTCTTTACTTGGAGGAGTTCCTATTTTTCGAGGAACCCGGACCGTGGTGGCAGGCTCCGCTTCGCCAAACTCCCATCCTCCTCTGACGAGTACTTGGTCTTCGCCCGCGTACTTGTTAGAGTCCTCCAGCGCGGTCACAAACCCAGTCCGGCGGACCCTCAGCCGGAGGTAATAAGTGTCCCCTTCTGCGGATTTGCAGAGGTCGTACGTGTCCTCGATGTCCGGGACACCGAGGCCGATTCTCAGAATCTGGTTGAGCCGCACTACTCCCATTATGATTTTGTATCCATTGGGAAGTAGTTGGCATGGGCACAACCTCCACTCCCGGAGGCAGTCCCGGACCAGTGGGTGCAGGGGGAAGCGGACCCCTCCTTCCACTACAGAGACCAGCCAGAACGGCATCCAGCCATTATGATAGGCGAGGTCGTCATCAGGGCCATCTAGTCGGACCTCCACATTGGCGGGGATCTTGTATGCATCCCTAAAATAATCAATGGAACCTGGGTCTCCTAACAGATGTCTATAGACCCCCATTCTCAACTCAGACGATGGTCTACCTAAAAAGAAAAGACGAGGAAAACGGAAAGAAGTCCTATAAAAGGAAACTGCACAAGCAGGATCGTCGGAAGTTCGCGGACGACGGAGAGGTTCTCTCGCAGGGCACAGTAGAAATTTGGAGAATAGTAGAAGAAAGTGAAGACGAAGGAGACGCTCTGATTTATAAGGACCAGAGACGTCGTTTCGACTTTCGAGAAAAGCCTTTAAGAGGCATCCCCTCAATCAGCCATAACGTCCTGTCTGGCAACCCTAACGTCTCCTCGAAGTAATTGCGTGGCAGCCGAAAGAGGCGACACGTGCCACCATCGGCGCGATATCCGAGGGATTTTGAATATCCTGGATAGGCGAAGAGACATCTCGAAGGGGACCGTACGTTAGCGACAGCCACCAGGCCTAGGGGGGCCCTCCTGATCCGAAGCTCCCCTGTCCCGGTATCTCCCTCATATGACGGTAACCCTCGCCCGAGCTCGATAGTGGAGCCAGCTATACAGTCATTAAGCTTCTGACCTCCTCGAGCTGGAAGGCTCTCAGAAGTCAAAAGCTAGGGGGCAAGTGTGTGGGTAAAACACCGTAATGACGAAATTAAGCAAAGACTACAGCAGGACTCGCTGATCACCTCGGCCTCTGTGGTAATAGCCCGTCAACTCGGCAGCTCGGTTAAGAGTACCAGCGCGGCAGCACGGTTGGGCAGCTCGGCGTCAATGCCATCCCAGTACAAGAGCACTGTCGCGCCCCCGAACCCGGATCCCTGCAGCGGTCCGACCTCGGGAACGCGAATTGGGGAGTAAGTGATAAATATATTTCTCCCCGGGATCCGCGTGTGTGAGGAAGGCAAAATTTCCAAACACATCAATAACATTTCGCGGAAGCTTACGTGGCATTGCGATCCGGAGCCCGTGGCCATCAGGTTCCGTGTCTCACTCAACCCGTCAGCATAAAGCTGTCATAGCATAATCATACTCAGACTGGAACAAAACATGATACCAAAATATACAGAGCTGACTGTGACAGGCTTATCAATACCCAAGCATATCCAAGTTATAATTTAACAAGTGCATTAATTACAATCCCAAAAGAAAAGGCTAACAAAAGCCTTACAAAATGAAAAGCTAAGAACAATTACTACCCAGGTGTATAATGTATCTCCGGAGTCAAGCACGACGTCTGTATGACATCACTGAAACAATAACCTGCAAAACTCGTGGCTCTACAGCCATCTGCACACATACTAGCTCAAGACGAGAACCTGCTACCTAAGGCACCAAACACACAAGGTCAGACACGACGGTCTGGCAGGTGATCAATTTAAGCATGAGTATGAATCATTTAAAATTTATAAGAAACCATATACTGAATTTAAAACAGTTTACAAATCTTGAAACGATGCTTGAATGATATACACTTCAAGAAAACAAAAGTCCACGAACGAGATATGAGGCAAAAACTAGCATGAGTACATGTGGTCTAGCGTTTAAAACCATTTAATAAATTTTCAAATAGTACATGAACAAAAAGCAAGACAAAGCTAGCATGATTACGAGAAAACATCATGATTCGTAAATCCACATTGAGCTCATCCTTTCTCCGTCATATATGATGACAAGAGCAAGCAAAGACAAAGCAAGACAGGCGAAACGAAACGAAAGCCCGAGCCACACAAGGTGGGCGGGAAAACCGGCCGCGGAACCGGAACAAAACAAAAATGTGTATAAATACACGACTTATCTGCAGATAGTCCTTATGTTTAAGGACCCCCTAACAAGTGGATCAGACTGAGAGGGCAGTCCAAGCTCAGTGGTATTCAACGGAATTCATGAATGCACAAAACTAATGGAGACTCGCCGTTTGAGGCTCGTGGTTGACACGCTACGCCCCGTGGTTAAGGGTGCCGCCCGGACCAAGTTCTCACATTTCCCTCATCGACCACCCGAGGTGGACGGTGCACGCAAGACAAAACAAGGTAGCATAAGCTATAAGCATGTCGAAGCACACTAAGTAGTCCCCTTTTTGGGTTCTTTGAAACAAAGCTGATACTTGTAACTCAAAACAAGTGCAAAGCGATACCGAAAACAAAACTGATACTTGCAAGTCAAAACAAGTGCAAAACAATACCCGAAACAAAACCAATGCTTGTAAGTCAAAACAAGTGCAAAACGAGATCCAAGACAAAACCAATGCTTGTAAGTCAAAACAAGTACAAAACGAGATCCAAGACAAACCAATGCTTGTAAGTCAAAACAAGTGCAAAACGAGATCTAAGACAAAACCAATGCTTGTAAGTCAAAACAAGTACAAAATAATATTCTTCATGTCAAGACGAAGTTTCTGAAAACAGACTTTCAAGTATATGCTAAGGCCCTTCATTCGATTCTTGTGTAATTGAAACCTAAATGTTGGAATTAAAAGCGGATTGGTGCCCCTGAAGCTAAATAACATTTCATGTTTCAATTGCACAACATCAAGCTAAAGACCCCTTAACATATTCTAGTTTTTCTCTCCCATCAGGAAACCCTTCAAAATTCTCCTTCTGTACACTCGGCCACCACGCGGCTACCTGGCGGCTAGCCGACCGGCTGACCGACCACTGACCGACTGTTCAGGAACAATACTACTTTTCCATTTTTCTGCGCAGGTCGGCCAGCCGCCTACTGACCGACCGCGGGCCGACCACACCCTGTGCAAAGCTTGGTTGATGTTATTCTGACCGACACAGGGGCGGCTAGCCGTGGGTCAACGGTCGGCTGGCCGACAGCTGACCGCCCATCTGCGGCAGCTTCAATTCAGTTCAGATTTTTCACACCATTTCACCCATATTACATCCTTCCATTCCTTTGTCAAATCCCTGCACATCCCTTGAGCCTCCATGCTCTCCAAGGGCCATTTCCATTAAATTTTTAACAACCAACACATCTAATCATTTCACAAAATACTCCTCCATTCTTTCATCCATTTGCAAAACATTTAGGCAAGACAAAAGCTACTTCGATTGAATGAAAACCATCAAGATAAACCACTAGCATATGCATTTCAAACTAAACAAAAATCCAAGCCATAACACATATTTGAAACAATACATTGCTCAAATTAGAATGGAAAAGGAATCAAACCATTGAAGCTAAAACATTCAAACATTGCATGCATAAGAAGAGCTAAGTTGATCACTTACCTTGACCAAAAATCCAAGCCCAAAAATCTCTGAAAAATCCTATCAACTGTCAGCTACGAAATCTACAAGAAAACCCATGAAAAGAACCTCAAAATCCACCAAAAATGTGAAGACAAGAACCCATTTCGAAATGGGTGTTGCATGTTTGAAAAACTCAATCCTTATGGGCTCAAAAGACTCCATTAAAAGGGAGAAAAAGAAGCCTAACCTGGAGCTTGCTGAACATGAAGCAAGGACAAAAATGAAGGGGCTATCCAGCTGGGATCCTCAAGAAAATGGTAGTAATGGAGGCCTTGGGTTGAGAGGAAGAAAAGGATATGCTCAGATTTCAATTTGGAGTTCCCTAGCCTTGGCATGCAAAGAGAGAAATGAAGAAGAAGAAGAAGTTCCTCTCAGCTGGGTTGAAGAAAAGAGTTGCAGGAGACAAAGGAGAATTCTGAATGTGATTAGTGAAGGAGATGACTTAAGTGGGGAAAGTGGAAAAATGTGGGGCCCAATACAACTGAAACTTAAAATGGCTAAATCATGGTCTTGCGGGCCCCGAATGAAATCGACGAAGAAGACTAAAATGATCCTTATAAAATCTAGTTTTCAAAAAGTATATTTTTGGCATGGTTCTGAAATTTCGAAATCTGGGCTCATATTTAAATGTGAAAAGACTGTTTTGCCCCTCGGGCTGAAAAACTGATTTTCTGAGTTTCGAATGGGGTAGGTCTAAACACAAAAGTTGTTGGATCTAATTTGACCTATCAAAAGAAACCAAAATTGTAATTTTTCAAAATCAAGAACAATGCCCCACGCTGACACGTACAGCCCAAGGTATCCCCGGGCTGTCAGACCGGGTCCAACCGCTCTCAAAATTCCCCAAAGCTATGGAAAACCATTCTAAACCACAATCTAACTCAATTAGGTTCAAATCTTATTTAAAAACTAAACCACGGCTAAAAACACACTAATCCCTAAAATTAAGGGTCGGGGTCTTACAAGCACAGCACGGCCAAGTCATTCTTGGTCTCGGACCAAAATGTTGAAGGCAGAGTGGGTCGCCACCTTCCTCTGGAAAATGCGGCGCGCCCTGACAGATATGATCACTCATTTATGGCGATAAGAAGTTAGCTTTATCAGCCCTTTTACATCAACTGACTGAAGGCATGGAAAGTAAGGATGGGATGTTGCCTTTTCACCTACCGCTACCTGTCAGGGTAAGGATCGATGGGACCTCACCCCACCTACCCCCACTCAGAGAGAATGAACAAGGAATGCCCACATATATACACATGGGATCAGCCCTATGAAGGTACGCGATACACAACTCACAATACTCTCCACATCGTCTCATTCCCTTCTTCCTCCTCCTGTTTAGTTTTCTCAGAACTAACTCAGGCATCGGAGCGCCTTCGGCTCACGGCAGCCAGGGGCTCTGACTCTAGCCTTTTTCCTTCATTTTCAGGTTCTTGGCGTTCAGTATTCCATGTCCTAAGAAGTTTACCTCGATCTTATCTCAATATAAGTAGGTGTCGTTTTTACCACCTACAATGATTTTTTTTCTGCTGACCGTTTTTACCTAAACAAAGAAGATGTGGCTCGAACCATGCATTTGGGGCTCACAAGACTCAAAAATATATAATAATTAGTAATTGTTGTTGGTGTGATTTAAACTTGGGTTAACTGAGCATCACCGGCTATAGCACCATGTGCAAACCACTTTACAACTTTTTTAAGTATGTCATTTTCAAAAAAAAAAAAAAAAACGGTGTTAATTACACACTATTCTCACACGGGGGAGAAACTGTGGGGTGCGGGTGCCTTTGATTAAATGAAAATTTCAACCCATTTTTAACAATGGCTTTCCGCCGCTGCTCATTTATATATTACATGTATAAATCTATGCAAATAAATGTAATTTTTGTACCATTATGTATGCAGAATATTTAGATATATAAATGACGGTAAACAAATGAACCCTTAATTTTTTATTTTATTTTTTTGTCGAACCCATTTTACCATGAGTTTTAGAAAAGAGCTTTTTGTATATACCCCTGAGGTTTTAATATTTATAAATAGGCCCCTACACTTTCATTTTAATACCTTTTGTGTCCCATTAGAATTTGCAAGGAGAGTGGTGTTTGGCTCTATGGGAGGGTTCAGTAGCTAGGCCCTTGTACTTAGGTCCACTCCTAATCATGTGCATAAGAGAGTTATTGAGAAAAATCATCAGAACTTGAGATGAAATAATGAATGTAAGGGCGGGCAAAGTTCTCATTTATATAAAAATTCATAACAAATCTCATGGTGGCTGCCCATTCTGATAAGAAATATTGATTTTAGGGACATGAAAGGTATTAAAAAGAAAAGACAGTAGCCTATTTACAAGTAGTAAAACCTCATGAGCTTATTTACAAACCCTACAAACCTTAGGGAGGTACATTCAAAAAGCTCTTTAGAAAATTCAGTTGTATGCAAATAAAAGGGCCTTAAGAAGGCACTACCCATCCAGTTTTACAAAGATAATTCTGTGTCTTTTAACCCTCTACTTAGGCATGCTCTTGATGAAAATAATAATAATTAAAATTCTAATTAATAATATTTATAAATATTTAAATAAACTATAAATAGATATTAACAAATAATTCATAATACAAATAAATCAAGATTGAACTTCAAAAATCAAAGTTTTAAAGGAGAAATAAGTAAAATAATCTAATACATGATATTGAAAGAATGGCTCAATTACATATAATAACGAGTCAAAGAAAATAAATAAATTAAAGAGAAATTATGAATAATATAATATATAATGAAGAAGAAAACATATAAAGAATAATTAGTTTGAATTGTTGATGGTATGAAGAGTGAATTAATTTATAAAAACTGCTCATGCTTGAAAGATTATCTATGACTTGGTCCAACTTCTTGATTTGCCTCATTTTATTGCTTCTTTGATTCTCCATATTTATTATTTAGTTAAATTAGCTAGTAAATATAAACGATAATAATAATAATAATTGTGATAAAAATGAAAACTCCTGAGAGAAGTTTTAGGGGCCCTAGAGATTTTAGGGGAAGATCAAGTAAATAGTGGATATTTTAGGACCTTGATTTGTTTATATTTTTACTTAGGAAAAAAAATGTTAGATTGACATTGAGCCCATGTGGGAGATAGTTAGATTGTGTGGTCTCAATCCAGTAGATAATGTAATAAATTGATTCATATCAGTATAATCATGCTTCTTTTTCATGAGATGAATGGTATTTTGTTAATTATTTGCACACAACCAATACAAATGACAAAGATTCATGAGATGAACCATAAGCCCACATGTATATTAGATGTAATATATGTATATAGATGAGATTCACATACGGGAGACATGTGTCACAAATCTTATGCTTAAATAGCTTCACGATCAGTGATAAGGTTGGGCATCTCATCTTATAAGGTTGCAATATCATGATCACTTGATCATGAGATAGTGTGATCTGTCTCGATCATCTGAGTGTAAGGCTCTAGATCATTGTGCTGGTATATTAAATGTATTGAAGGACCATGAAAAGCACCTTATGAAATACTGTCTTTACTTTAAGGTCTGCTCTCATAATTCTCTAGCAATAAGCTCTCAATCCTGAGACAGTAATGAACTCAAGTTTCTATATATTCATTTGCTTTGAGTCGCCAATGAGTGATGCCAACTGTACGTCAACACCTCAGTGTCTTGGGTACGTGGTAGTGGGACTGTGCAAACATTTAATGGTCAAGATGGAATCTATCTCTATTATCCCATTGTGCTAATTAATGGATTTATCATTAGTAAGTGCGCACTCATCTCAATTAAGAGTTAATTGGATGGTACTGATGATCATTGTGATTGATTAGGTCTCAAGGATAATAATATGTGGATCTAAATTGGTGGGACATGTTTAGTCCAATTGATCCATTGATATTGATAGAGGGGCCTACTTGTGGTGATAGAGAAGTTTAGGGTCTCCTTGTAATTTATTTATAAGACTAGAGTTCGATTGCATTTATATTGTTCAGTTATTTTCAATTAACTATGAGCTCAGATTGCACATGAGATGTGGGGTCGCGATGTCCCAGTTGGAGCCAGCTTTCTATGGAATCCCTAGCGGTCCCCATGCTAGCCCAAGATTAAATCATTACTAATTCTACTTAAACTCAAAAAGAAATAATTTAGAAAGTTACTATTTCTATTTGAAGTGAGACTTCTAATAGTGGTAATAGTAAGAAGAAAATGTTGCTAATTATTATGGAAGTTTGACTTCTAATTCTAATTAGTAAGAGAAGTTGCTTAGGCTATAAATAAGAAGAGATAGAGGGCTGGATGTCCACCTCCCTTAAAGTCACGCCCAGCCCCCTTGTGTACAAGAGTTTCACTCCTCTCCTCTCTTCTCTTTTAGTTTCTCTTCTTATTTCCCTTAGAGCTTCTAGTTGTTTTCTCTTGGAGATCTCACCTATCTCCTTGAAGAAAGAGATCTGAGACGGGTCATAGCATGGAAGACAATTGGGTCTTGGAGATTCTGATTTGATTTGAAGAAGAGTTCTTTATCAAAGAAAGAGATCAACTTCTCCATTAGAGCACAACTGAGCTCCCAAGGTATAATCTATTTTCTTGTTTGTTGTGGATTTCGTGGTTGCTTGTTTGCTGCTTGTTTCTATCTTCTAGATAGAGTTTTCTACCATACATGATAAGGAGAAAGAGGTCATAGATCCTGAATTGGGTTTTTGAAGCCTTATGGATACTTGATCCCTGCATTAAGCGGGTCAAAAGTTTTTGTAAACTTATCCACGAGGCCTACCTATTTCCAACAGTTACACCTGTCCACAGGCCAGCCCACACGCCTGTCCTAAATTCTTTTATTTTTTTAATTTTTTTTATATATATTGAAACATACTTTATGAGATTTAGGGTTCTCAAGTTGAAATAAAGTTGAATTAAATGCACAAACATCAATGCTAATTCACAAATGAAAATTAAACTTTTATTATTTTAAGTCTTCTATTCTATTTATATAAAAACTCACCATCTTTTTATATAAATGTCATGGAAGGTCGTGCAATGTCGTACCACGGCCTAGAATGGCCCATCCTTTGGGGCTGGTTGGGCCGGCTAGGTCAACGCAATCAATCTGCCATGCCAGCCCAAGGTCCTGGTTTTTTGTGTTGGGCCATGTCGGGCCTGGGCAGCCTGGTCCAACTTACACCTCTACTTGTAAGCTTATTAATGAACCGACTCAGTACATGTTTATTTTTTACCTTTTTTTTGTAAAAAGATAATGCTTGAACTTTTTTTTTTTGGTACCCCAATTAAGGGGGCTGGGGCACAAGATAGAGCCTGCACACATACGAGAAGACAGCCCACACGAGTGAGAAAGGAGTCTGCACTAGCAAAAAGAAAGCCCACACAAGTAGTAAATAAGCCAACACAAGCGGGGAAAGGTGGTGTACTGAGGGTTTGAATCCAGGACAATTAGGAGAGAACTGCTGCTCCTTACCACTTGGGTGAAGAGAACGGCTCAAGAACATGTTTGAATTAAGGGCTCGTTTTGAATGTGGCAATAGGAGGAGCTCCACCATCTTCCCTATTGTACGGTTTGGATGCAAAAAGAAGTACTGGAGAGGGGAAAATCTTTTTTTTTTTTTTTTTCCCATTTGAATCTCCTTCAAGGGAGAAAAATAACTCGCTCGTTCAAGTGTTTAACTACCTTTTGTTTGAAGAAACAAGAAAACTATTTTCTCATAAAGAGGCCGAAGAAAACACCCATTTTCAAGTGAGAGTTAAATCTTTATTAATGAAAATCGACATGTTGACTGTATAAAAATTACGTGCCTGGGTGTTGGCTATCGGCTTGGGAGGAAATCTCCTTCGGGAGAAAAATAACTCAGCTTGTTGAAGTGTTTAAACTACCTTTTGTATGAAGAAACAGGAGAACTATTTTCTCATAAAGGGGGCAGAGAAAGCACACTTTTTCAAGTGAGAGTTAAATCTTTATTAATGAAAATTGACATTTTGACTGTATAAAAATTCCCTACTTGGGTGCTGGTTCATTGGCACAAGGTTTGGGTTCTATCCCCACGCCGTGTGTTCGACAACCCCTCCATTTACCTAGTGCACATGTGTTGCGGGGTCATGCGTGCGGCTAATGGATTAGTCGTATTAGGTTAAATACCATAGGGATACATTGTTAGCCCAAAAAAATGACTATAATAATTAATCTTTATCCATAAACACTAAAAAAAAATATTTTCTCCTTCAAATACAACACTAGTAAGAAGTGGATATTTTTTAAAAAGAAATTCAATTTTAGCCCCTTAAGCTTATGTGAATGTGGAAAAAAGTGGCAGAAAAACCATGTGGAGAAAACGTTTGGTTATACAAATTTGATCCTAGATTTCTCCACCTGTTCTCTTCATCCAAATTTAGCCCTTGGTTTCTCCTCATTTCTCCATCCAGTGGACATTTGCGGGGCCAGGATTTCTTGCAGTATAGTCGGTTTTGCTGTACCAATTTCAGGGCCCCTAGTTCTTCTGAAATGAAATGCACTAATTGTAAGAAAAGAACACCTGGGGATGTAAGGACTCATATCTCTCTCTCTCTCTCTGCACGTGCTAGCTACCACACTGCACACCCCCGTTACAACTTACAAGCATCTTGACAGACTGGTTATCTAATAAGTATATTTTAAAGTACGGTGCAAACCATGACATAAATAAATATGAAGAAGGAAATGGCCGGTGTTAGATTTGGAATACATGGATGGTGACATAAATTTATTTATAATTCAAGGCTGCCTTTTATTTATTTTTTCCATTAGTCTTCCCTACCAAAAAAAAAAAAAGAGTTCAGTGATGCATCTTTTTCGTATTGAAATTTAATACATATATACAGAGAGAGCATCCAGCTGCATGCCTCGTAGGTTTACATATCAAATTTATTATAGTATAGACACTGATCTGGTACACATCAGTGTATTCTTTTTTTCTCGATGGTTATAAAACAAATGTTTCCTCTATTTCACGCTTGCTTAGATGAGTGGAGAGAAGTCATGCCAAGGCTTACTCAAGCCGAATTAACTGTTAATTAAAAATTCTGGATGGAACCCAACTCTCACCTTAAAATAAACAACCTTCTTTTTTCGCCTTTTCTTTTGTTCCCGTGGGATCAACTTTTAGGGCACGTTTGGCAAATTGACGGGAATCCCGTAATTAGAGGTTTTCTTTGATATGTTGGAACCAAGCTATCCTCAAAGAGGATTTCCTAAAAATAGTTCCAAGTTTGGTAGAAGAGATGAATCATGGAGTTTATGAATTGTGTGATCCAACAATGATAAGTTTTTAGTCAATTTCTCATAATCAATTAAATATCAAGGGTTGATCTTTCACCCCATAATCAGTTTTGGCTCTTTAGATATTCTGAATGGTTTAGATCGTGCAAAGGGGGCCACATAAATTAAAAAATTAATATTTTAGAGTATAGACGTTTTTGCAAATGTTTCAAAATACATGATAGATCTACGGTTGAAATTTAGGCCCCTATTTGTATTTGGTCTCCTCTAAATTATTCACGGTTCATATGATGATTTCGAGGCCTACAAAAATAAAAAAAATGAAAAAAAAAAAAACGTACTTCCAGATAATCCCCCCCCCCCCTTTTTTTTTATTGTGGTGCATATCAGCGATCAAAATTATTTTGCAAATATCTCAAGTTCTAGATGAAATCAACGGTTGATTTTTGGCATGGTAGCCGTTTTGGACCTTGTTAACACTTTTACCGGTTCAGATCTTGATTATGGGTCCCATATAAAACAAAAAATGCAAAAACCCTGTGTCCCCTATATTAACGGCAGGAACACTGTAGCTCCGCAATTCCACTTATGCGTGGATTCTTCTGATCGGGGGTGGTTTGGGTTCTGAATATATTTGCACATGAAGATTCCTCTAGTCCTCCATTAACTTTTTTATGCTGATCCAAACGTGGGTTTTCCATGGGATCGCGGAAAATTGCCAAAAAACCTCTCTAAGGACGTTTACCAAACATGCCCTTAGTGTGCATGCCAACCACCAGATTACAGAGCGGGTAGACTTAAATGACCCCTACCGAATTATCCACACCCACTATGTATATAGGGCGTCAAAATTTTATTCCTCAATAAGTGTTTTTTCTTATAAATAACTTAATTCGTCATCCCGGGAGAAATCAAAAACTCAAAATACAAGTTAAAAGATTGGGACGATAGATAACAATCGTGAATCGGCTCTATTCTATTCTATTCTACCCCACAATCACATAGCTAGACCAACTCACTCGGGCCTTCTTCTTAACTCAAATTCTGCTGCAAAACCGAATCCAAGTCCGACTAAAACATTTGCGCCTACTTCGGTCATCAACAATTTTAAGTCTTCTTAACATGTCAGCCACTCTGTCTCTCTCTCTCTTCTCTCATATAATTTCTTCATTGAATTGTAACGCAAGAAAGACAAAATCTGCTCATGGTTTCTCCACCGACTTCTGGATGATTCGGAGGAACAAACAAAAGCGGTCAGAGTAGAGAATCTAACGGTTGTTTTATGATCCTCTCCGCCGCCACTAACATCATGCATTTCTCATCCCCTGTGATAAGACCTGGTGGTCTTGTATTGCATACGCGTGAGGGATGGCCAGGCCAATCCCCAGTCTGATCCTAGCAAACAAGCCGCGACCTATAGGCCTCAGTCAAATAGATGATCATCTCTTGACAGACACTATATATGTTTGGTCTATTCACGAACATTGATGATCTCTTGCATTCATGAACTCCATATTTTATGCGTATACCCCCTTCTTGTTAATTGGTAGCGTCAAAACTCAATGATACGCATCCCATTCAACTTGCAAAAAAATAAAGAGAACTAAAATTTAAAAAAAAAATCTCAAGAAACCAAAAAAAAAAAGAAAGTGCATGGAGAGAGGTTCAATCATTAGCATGGCTGCCACAAGATGCAGCTGAAAAACAAACAGATCTGATTCTCTTATTAATATATATAACTGCGCACAGTACAAATTCAAAGCCTATCATACTTTCTATTGCAAGTGCCGCCTCAGGCATAAAATACCTGATACCGCACTCACTACTTCACCACAACTCAGGCTGTCAGACCATTTGTGAACCAGTCACCGACAGATTATTATTGTATAGGCCTTGAAAGCCAAGGCCAAGCCTAAACATCAACCCTGTCTAGCAAGTTAGTCAGGCCACGCTTCTATTTGTAAGACTGTAAACCCACCCCTATTGGCCCCACTCAGCTCTTCCCCAACTAGATTAATTAGTATATAACTTCACAACATATATTGTTTTCCACTAGTTACGATGATCTTAGCTGCCTTATCAGAGGCACCAAAATCAAAATGGGTGCTGGAAATAACATCAAGGTCCACATTTATTTAATACAAAAGAGTGCAACTTGGTTAAGATTTTCATGCCAGAGCTCAACACTTTTGGCAAGGCATAGGCTGCTGCTTGATGTCACGGCATCTGAATTTCAGGTCAAAAGATAAATAGGTCGCACTTGGCTTGCCTCAGCCTGGCCTGTTGACTACCATACCAATACAAAAACCCAACAGCTCTCCATTTCTTAATTTTGTTCTTCTGAAGTGATTGTTATATGGATTCCAAACAACTCGTTAATTTCAGTACTATCTTGATTTACTCTCTCTCTCTCTCTCTCTCTCTCTCTCTCTCTCTCTCTCTCTCTTCTTTTTCCTTTTTTTTTTGCATTTATCTATTCATAGAAGTACAAACTAGAAACAAACATTTGCGGATGCATAATTACTCTAGTTCATCAATTGTGTGAATTAATTTGTATTTCGGATGTGATGACGTGCTAATATGAATCCATATACAAAAAACGAATGTGTGCAATTCCATCAACAAAAAGCATAAAGGTTTGAGATGTCAGTGCATAGTGCATCCAATTTCATCCTTCACAGGCAGTGAGCATCATAACAAAATATTATTGAGAAATATCAATGTCTAACATAAGGATACAGGAAATTGATCACACTAAGAGCAAAAGAAGATAAAAACTAAATAATATAAGATGGCATCCCACAGCCCAGCCTGCCCGCAGCCGCCCCCGCCCCGCCCGCCCCCCCACCTTCCCATATAAATATAGTGGGGGCCCTCCAATGATCAATCTATTCCATCCATAAGCAGCCACCCCGTTGAGTAAGCTCCGATCTTAATTTGACATTGATCTGGACTCCAATCGCAGCTAGATTTTATCACAATAATATTGCATGACACAAAGCCAATAAACTTTGAGGGCCTAAAACTAAGGTATAGGATCATTTGATCCACAACAAAGCCTATCCGTCGTCATGACTCCCTTAACCGTCGTGCACTCAAGTGTGCCTCACCGAGTGAGCATCTTTTAATGAAAAATAACTGGACCATTTTGCAAGAGTCATATAAGATTACAAGGTTAGTGTGACATATATATACAAACTTGCTTACTAGTTTATCTTCTCAGAAATCATGGAGGTCCCTTACAAGGCCTCATGGATTTTAGAAGGTTAAAGACCTCAAGATCTGATTCTTCCTGCATATAACAACTATAAGAATCAACAAAAAATGTACAAACAAGTAAATGTATCATCTTGGCATAATAATTCAAATTAAATCAAGACAGTTCTTTCTACATATTCACAGCATTGTATGTAAAGTAAGACTCAAGACTCAAAATCCAAAAACTAAGGCCTCGTTTGGTATCTCTATTCTCTCCTCTTGTTTTGACAGAGCCATCCAAAATAGAGCCGTCAAAAGGAGGCTAAAATATAAAAAAAACATGTTTCATCTTTGAAAAAAAAAAAACTTCCTCCTTTACATTTTTGAGACCTTGTAGCTCTTATTTTCATAACCTGAAATTGGGGCTTCTCATTTTAAGAGGATTTGCCTCCACTTCTCTAAAGCGGGTAGAGGGTAGAATCGTGTACCAAACACTCTTATTTTCCAAGCCCCTACCCACTTTATTAGACATTTATACAAATAGAGGTTGGAAATAGAGATGCCAAACATGTACTTATTATTTTGATTTCACCACCAGAGCCACAATTCTCAAAAAGCAAATTAAAGTAAGATGAATAGGGTAAGAGTAAGTCTAGTCCACGGGCTTTATATTTATAAATTTAGTTACTAGGGGGCTTTGCCTTTTTTTTATTTTCGTTTGTTCTTTTTTTTTCCCTTTTTGAGAGAAGACACTATATGGGTGACATTGACATAACAAGTGGCGCTCAATACAGTTGAGAATGGCAAAAACTACATTTGGCAGGATGTTAATTTCCCCGTAAACCTTAAGTATACATCCTCAACATTTCATGTACAATTTGATAATTAGTTTGAAAGCATGAATCCCGTGTCAGATACCATGTACCAACCCAAAAGCTTAACCTCATAGGTGGAAGGCCCAAACAGGTATTATATGAAGCCTTGCCAAAGGCATTACTTATACGATGTGGGATGTAGGGCTTTACTTTACCAACACTCCCCCTCACGTGGCCCAATATATTTCATGGACGGATTTGCCACGTAAGCTACATAAGAACGACGGGATCAAAACATGCTTTGATACCATGTACCAACCCAAAAGCTTAAGCTCATAGGTGAAAGGCCCAAACATGTATTATATGAAGCCTTGCCAAATGCATTACTTAGGCGATGTGGGATGTGGGGCTTTACTTTACCAACATCCCGCCTGCTTGACTTTGCCAGGAGATGTAAAGGGCCCTAAAACATTGTGCATGAAATCAACTCAGATAAAAAAGTCCAACACGGACAAGATCAAACTGAATTGTTCGATGTAAGTTGGAATGGCATAATGCTTCCACCAAATTAAAATAAAAACAAAAATAAAGCTAAGACTAAAGAGAGACTAAGCAGTAAGTCAGATGTTTGAAATGGGAAGGTTAATGATGAAGAAAAGCATGCAACCAATACATCCTATGATGTATTTTTGAGGTTTAATTGGGGCCGGAAAACCCATGAACACATTGCTGAGGCAACAAATTCATTACATGTGGGATCAATGGCTGCAAATCCCAATCTATTTCAGTGAGTCGACAGACCCCCATTGTGTAAAGGAGATGCCGCATAAAGCACCATGACTTGAAGAGCCCTACCATCCATCTTTTTCCTTTTAACCGTTTGAAGGCTATCAATCCCAAGGTTTTGACTTTAACAATCATATCAATGTTGTCGACTGCCAAAGACAAGAACATGTGTGGAGGTAGATATAGACCATTCTTATGAAGTTAGTGAAGTATAGCTACTTACTTTCATTTGACACACACAACCCACACCCATACCTAGACACAGCATGCAGATGCATATCACAAAAATGCTCATGCATGTGAGTGCACATTGAGAGACTGCTTTTTTGAAGTGAAGTAAATCTACCTCTTTCATTTGAATCATTGGTGTGTTGATTGTTCTTTCCATGGTCTTTTCGAAGATGATTCAATCTGAACATCGAGGTTGGAACAATCACCCTCATTATCTTGATTTCCATTCGATGGAGAAGCCAAAAGTGGAACAGCATATTTTCCATTTGATGAAGAAGAAAATGAAGGTGGAACAACACATTGGCTTTCACTAATGCTTCTTTTCCTAACTGAAGAAGATTCAGCTGTAGAGCATAAATCTTCATCCTTCCGTGAGCCCCCAGCTTTGGAGACTTGACCAAGTAAGTCAACACAGTTTTGTCTCTCAAGGACCGAAGCTTTCAATCCCTTTTGGTCATAGAAACCATCCTTGGGCTTCTGTAATGTGGGCACTCTCTGATCATGAGCTGAACTAGCACAAGAAACATCCTTCTTAATGACAACCCTTGGAATGGCTTGATTTTCCATACTGTTTGAATTGTCAGCAACGTCTTCCTCTGTTCCATTCAACTTAGCAGCTCTAGCAGCTGTATCTGATTCCCACATCACAGATATAGAATCTATCAAACGTTCTCTGGCCAAGTTAATATCCACAATAGGTTTTGGATAGTTTAATCCCAACTCCACCCCTGATGCTCGCAGCACAGATCTAGGAGCATCCCACGGATGGTGAATCCATTCAGTTGGCATTCTTGCAAGCTCAGGAAGCCAATGCCTCACATATTCGCCCTCTGGATCAAATTTGCATCCTTGATCCTAATCCAGAATTAAAGAAAAAAAAATGAGGAAAAAATACTGAATGAGAAGGTGAAGAGAAACTATATGATCCTAAACCAATGGTCTGCATAATATCATTGGTTCTTGAGATTGTAAATATGTGTCTGGATGAGTGTGTGCGGGTCTGTGGGAGAACAACTTGCAGGGTACATGGCTTTATGATCCAGATTAAGTGATCTGATAGGAAAAGTCGTAACCCTGTGGTTGTTGGCCAGAAAATAGAAAGATTTATTAAGGATTACACCTTTCAACAGGGGAAAAGGCCAAATGTCCAGTGGATAGGAACTTTTAGTATTGATTCTTTAGGGACATGATCTGTCCTCAATGGGGCCATCAGGTGATTCAGATAAATTGTATGGAACAACAAACCAAGAACCCCACTTGAAGTACATCAAGATTAGAATCTCTGAAAACTCCCAAGTTCAATAACTCAATCGCACTCAAAGAAAAACCAAGTTTGGTACTAAAATCAATCAAGGCATTTTCATTTAATAATAACATCAAGTAAAGCCTTTCATCTGATTGGCCTTTCTATTACATCTCTCATTAATGTAACTAGTATCTGATAGGTGGCACGCGAATGGAAAATTACTGCAGGTGGTCCACATCTAACAGGAAAAAACCGCAAGGTTAAGTTAAAGTGGGTGAATTTTGGAATCTTCCACAAAAGGCTGGGCCCACTGTACAAATGGTTTGTATCACCAAAAGGTTGGCCCAACATTAATAGTTTGTCAGGCCAAAAGAATGAGTATGATGATATCTTCTCCAATGTGAGAATTTTAATGTAACTCAGAATTTTCAGTTTTCAAAGTCTTAAAGAAAAGAACCACCTCTTGTGTCTGTGATTAGTTTTTTTTTTTTTTTTTTCCAAATGGAAGACTTTATGGTGATCAACCAGTCAAAACCAGACTCATCAGATCAATGGTTTGGATCACTGAACTATAAGACCAAATGATGTAGTGGACATTATATACATTCCAGTGCACCAAGGCTCTACAATTCCTCTGGTAAGGCTTCTAAATTTAGGGTGCGTTTGGTTAGAGGATATTTAAGAATTATTGTGTTGGAAATCTAAATTCCCCAAAAGTTGTCCCCCAATAGGATTCACAAATGCTCAAGGGCCCCTAAGCATTGAAAGCTGGATATTTGAGAATTTGGAGAATTCCGTTAGCCAAATATCAGGGGAGTTTGCAAGCCGAACAGGAAATTTCAAACCTGTGGGCTGTCAAGTCGGTCAAGCTCATGCCCATCTGGTAAGCTGCCAGAGATGTACTGCCAACCAAGGATGTCACTTTCTAGATCAGCATCCAATAAGGTATCCCAAAAATATTTCATCCCCCAAGTCCAAGGAAGTAGCAAGAACTTTACAAAAAAGCTTGACACAATTACTCTGATTCTGTTGTGTATCCATCCTGTCGCCCATAGCTCTCTCATACCTGCATCAACTAATGGGTAACCAGTACGACCCTGTCTCCAAGCCTTGAAATTACCTTCATTGGCACACCACGGAAAATGCCTCAAGTTTCTCATCAATGATCTTTCATGAGTGAAGGGAAAATTAAAACAAAGATAACGTGAATATTCTCGAAAACCAATTGCTCTGAGGAAGAGTCTCACGCTCTCTTCTGCGACAGGGTTCCCTTCTTTTGTACATGATATCTGCTTCATTCGTATGCACTGGAAGATTTTTTTTACACTCAGTTCTCCAAAATGAAGATATGGTGACAAAAGTGATGTGGCGGTGCCCTCCACCTTCAGCCTGTTCTTGGAATAGTTGAGCAGATGATGTGCCACAAATTCTGATAGTACCTTATCTGCATTGCTCCAACCCGGGGACCATCCTTTACCTAGCAATGCATTGCTAGATTTCTCCATTTCATTCTCAAGACCCAATTCCTCAATCGAACAGCTCTCAACAGTTTCTGCAGACAATACAGCAAATTAAAGAAGATATCAAGCATCCTGAGAAGTACAAATTTGATAAAGATGGGCCCTAAAGTAGAAATGCCATAGCTTAAAAATATTCTGTATTGGAAAAAATCGATAAAAGGCCTGAAAATAGACGGTTGAGAAAGAAATACAGCAATGGTCCATATTCAAATTTTAACAGAAGACAAATGTTGGGTGGCTGAGAAATTCATATATTAACATCTGAGGCATGGTATATCCAAGTGGAGCAGCATGGTATATCCAAGTAGGGACCACCAAATGAACAGTCCAGATTGCTGACCATGGACCCCATAGATACAGAAGGAGTAAGGATGCTGCATATTATCAGGCAAGTATCATAATGCCTCATTTTTAAGATACATCGATGTGAACACAAATTTTAGACAAAATGCACATAACAAATGAAATGGAAATTTGTGATTTTATTTATGAAATTTGAACATGGTACAACACCACTGGACTCTCTATGGGCCCAAGACAAAAAAAGATAAGGGCCCTATATGTCCCTTTACAATCCCAAGAGGGCCCAAGAACGACCAGCCGGGGACATGCTAAAAGTCCCTCAATTTAATTCTCAAAACTCCTCATGAGGCAGTAGAGGAAGAAAAAATAAAGAAAAGGGAGGAAATTTCCAAGAGAAAGAAGAGAAATGATAAAGAGAGGAAGAGAGTACTTTCTGTTTCCCAAAAACTCCCCAAATAAGCCTTAGGGCTTAGGGACCCCTATTTATAGACTTTGGGGGAGTCCCTTGGCAGTGGGCACTGCTGGGCACTGGATTCCCAATGCCTAGAGCCTGGTGAACAGCACCCAATGCCTGGCGCCAGCATCTGAATCAAAACTGCACAACAATGCCATTTTGCAAAGGCCATAACTGGGGTTGATCAATTCAGGCTAAGACTTTCAGCCTTTACTGGGCCCAATATTGTTAAAAAGTCATGCCAGACCAGAAAATCCTGTGGGTCTTTTATGCAAGAGTAGCCAATACAACCGCCCAATTAGTTTTCAGGCCTGAGAAATAAGTGCAGATCCAACAAGAAGGTCCAAAGATTGAGCTTCGCGTGAGTTATGCTACACTGGCATACCCCACTAGCAAGTTGCAACCCTTACATTGAGACACACAGCTTTCTCCCAACAGTGATGTAAGTTTGTGCACCACATGTTTCATAGAGTTTTGCTAATTCTTTAAATAAAATAAGACAAATGATTTTGAAATCATGAAATAAAAATAGAAATCTTTCTACATTTAAAACTGACCTGCTGGTGGCACCAATCTCCATGGTGGAAGAAGACATGCCGGTTCAATTGTCATGCTCATGCACTTGTCCCAGTATGCATCAAAGTTTGTAAAAGCACGACCCTTTTCATCATATACATCCCATGGTTCATACAATAAATCTCCATTAAAACT
The DNA here is from genome assembly GCA_029852735.1 of Persea americana. NCBI lineage: Eukaryota > Viridiplantae > Streptophyta > Magnoliopsida > Laurales > Lauraceae > Persea > Persea americana. The sequence continues at coordinate 97,566,318 of CM056809.1, forward strand.
GCTCACACAAATTCCATTCTCCACCAGTTGCTGTTTAATATTGTGGTCACGGACAAGCGAAACAGGATCTGAAAAGAAAGTGGTTAAGGGGAAAAAGAAATAAAAAATGATCAAATCATCTTCGAAATAAAAAATGATCAAATCATCTTCATCAATTATCTTATCCTTATAATGATGACGATGACAACAACAGCAACAATAATAATAAATAACAGTAACAACAATGATAATAATGACAATTAAATGAAGGAGCAAAAATAATAGTATGCCAACCCTCCTTTTTTTTCAGCTTCACACTGGCACCTAAGGGCGGAGCCGGCAGGGGCCATGGTTGCCCCAAAGTTTTTTTTAAATCCCGCGTTTTGATCATGTGGCACCTCCATTTTGTGGTGGATGCAAACAAACCCAACCCCACCCCACAACACACCCCCCCCACCCCCCAAACACCCACCCACCCACACCCACACACCCCCCCACCCATCAATTGTCAAATTTAAGTGTATGAATCATCGATTCCAAAAGTAGTGTTACACAATCTTAATTGGTTTGTGAGAAAAAAATTAGAGTAAAGGAAACGAAAGGAAACGAAAGGGAGGAGTTAAAGGAGAAAGAATCTGCTAATGTTATTGAGTGATTTATTGCATAAATAGGATTTCATTGCCCAGGCCATTTACTTAATAAATCATAAATGGGAATCTAATGATTTCTACTTTAAAAACTAGTGGGACCATGTTTTCATTGCCCAGGCCATGAATAAATAATGATTTCATTGCCCAGGCCATTTACTGATAAAAACAAGTGGGACCATGTTTCTAAACAACTTAAGATTTAAATATCAGTCTCTTTCATTGATATTTATTAATGAGCACATTTAGTTCGGTGTCCCAAAAAAATCCCAAATATTATTGTGAGATTTCAGTGCAAACTATGATGAGTCTTCTAGTCTCACTTATCATTTGTCCTTTCTTAATAAAGCAAAATGGTTTAAAAATAGATGTTACTTCATTAGGGTTGTTACTTAATTTCTTAGATCATGATTTGTTTGAATAAGAGTCACGCAAATATGCAATATAAACTATAATTGTGGAAGATTTGTAAATTGGGGCTCTAAGAAAAATTAATGAGGTCCCTTAAGAAAAATTAATGAGGTCCCTTAGTGGGGCCTACTTGTGAAGACCTAAAATGCTTAAAGTATCTGGCCACTCTTTTCTTATAAGCCCTTGCAAAATTTCAATCCAATAAAAGATGACCCACCACAAATTTATCAACAAAACTCACTAGATTGATACTTTGTTCTTCTTTTTTTTTTTTGTAAGCGATCAATCTAATAGTGGGCCAAAGTCCTATTTGAATGAAATTTTGTAAGGATATGGGCTGTTGAGAGGTCCTAATTTTTTTTCATAAGTGGCCGTATTAAGAACCCACATTAATTTCTCATTAGTCCAAGCCTTAAATTATCTTATAAGTTCATTTGTGAATAAGTTATTTTTGCCCTTCAAAGTTCCACTTTAAATTGATACACTGCGTTGGGACTTGAATTCCTAGGGTGAGAAATGAGTTTTCATTTATTACAATTATTATTATTCTTATTATTTCTTTTAAGAAACTTTTCTGTGTTTAATCTTTTTCCTATTTTTTATAAGGACTCTTGCCACAATTTCAAGGATTTTTTGGTGTATTTTGCTACTAAAATTTGTAATTTTCTTTAAGTTTATTTTACTTTAGGGGAAGACTTACACCTATACTCCAACACTATGTGCTTTATTGGATTGCTACCATCGTCACGGCGGGACCCACGAAATTTGAGGGGAAGGGTCATGCATTGAAGACGGTCTAAATGATCGGTGCTCCACGAAATTTGAGGGGAAGGGTCTTCCATTTGAAGACAGTCTAGATGATTGGTGCTCCCATGGAGCCTATAGCATGGTACAAAATTTGGTTCTTTGGCCCCCCAACAAAAACTTCCTGGTGCCGCCCCAGCTGGCACATTCTGAGGCAAGACATGTTGGAGGAATTACAATTGATAGCTGAATAATAGCCCACTTAAAATTTTTTGATCCTAATTCTATGCTGAAATTCCATAAAAGTTGGCCTAAAATCCAGCCATCAGATTCAGTTCACAACCGCTGAATCCAGCCTTCATATAATCCTAGCCATTCACCCTTCCTATGCATAAAAACCCTCAACCTGCCTTAATCCAGCAAAACTTGAAAGCCCTAAACTCTAATCTAATCAATGGCAAAAAAAACCCGTACACCCTGCTAATTGTTTCAATGCTAGACTCAGCCCTGGCCGTCAAGTGTCAACCAATTCTAGCCCAAGATCACAGCCTATAAGCATATGTTCAACAGGCCTTAACACTCCAGTTTTGTCACTTTTCGGCAGCCCAACGTGCAGCATAACCATGTCCTATTTACATCCATTTAGCATCCATGTGTTCAGCCTGTAAGGGGTTGATTCAATATTTAGTGTCAAACTCTTGGGTTTCCTTTTAGCGCACTAGTAGGTCCGCTAATGGGACGGCAGATACCTTAGCAAAGCAAGGGGTTGATCGTTCATGTAATATAAGTGTGGCTATAGTGTAATTTGGTGGGCGTTTAGTGTATCTCTATTATACCAGCAATCCTATGTTTGGTTGTTTTGAGTATTTGTGGTTGTAATAACTCTTCATAATTTTATATATCATCATTACCATTTAAAAAAAAAAAAAAAAAAAAGGTGTTCAGCCTGTTAAGTCTTTAACCCAATATCAACCACTGATCCACGTAGTTCAGCAGCCCCACTTATACAAAGTTCTACTAGCTTAGAAATAAAGAAAAAAACTACAGATTGAAGCAGTGGGGTCAACAATTACATCCCTAGAAGTCAGAATATTTCACATGTTTTCAAAATGAAAAACATTATAACAAATAGGTAGGATTTGGCTCAAGATAGATCAGAATGGAGAAACAAAATTCGTGTACCCGACCCCAAAATAGTTGGGACAAGGCTTGGATGATGTGATGATGATGGTGATGATGATGAGTTCCAATCTATTCCGGTTCTGTCATGTTCAGAAGTTGATTATTTTCTATCTTTCCAAATGAAGAACTTTACAACTAGAAGTACATAACCTAATCTAAATCTCCTCTCTTTCTAGACTGGTCAGAATATGTTCGAACCATTCGCTGCTGAAAGCTATCAACTGTAAAAATGAAATTAAATACTTCAAAACAGTCACTGCATGCATCATTTAGCCGGCCCCAACATAATTGGGACAATGCTTCCATGATGACAACGATGATGAAAGCAGTCACTGCATCAGATGGCCTCCATATTAGTCAGGAAAGTTTATCACCGACGCAACAATTGGCCATAGCCATAGATTATTCTTCAATGCAAGCTTGAATATGGATTTCATTCTAATCAAAGAAGCAATTAAAAGATTATAGTATATTGTAGATAATTCCTCTTGCCAGAAATCCAAATACAAGTAATCAAAGCAAATAATTCAAATAAAGAGGAAGCAGATTCAACGCGAGCACAACATACCATAAAGATGGTTAAAGACTAGTCGGGTTGCACCAATAGCGCCGATGCACCGCAAAAGAGCGGCAAGAGTAGTCTCTGCTTTGATGAGGACAAGACCAGATCCAAGAGATCGCAAGGTCTGGTCCAATTGGGCAAGAGATTGCTTCAGCCACCACCTTGAAACTCGGCCAGGGTAGAATTGCCCTTCCTCTTTGGGACACCATATGTAAACAGGAAGAACACATCCATCCCTAGCGGCGGCAGCTAAGGCAGGATTATCTTCAATCCTTAGGTCCCTCCTAAACCAAACAATGGTCTTAGAAGTGCTACCCATTTCTTCTTTCTTCTTCTTCTGAAAATTCAGCCTCTTGGATCCTAACTATTTCAGATCCTCTGATTTACCCTCAAAATACTCGTATATAAGGAAGGCCACAACCAAAAAGTTGGAAAGCATCGAGAAAGCTCACATGGGTGCCAAACAAGTTAAAACCATAAACCATTACAACATGGCATCCAAATTATTAATCCCAGCCAGCTTCCGAAGCCCCAATTCACAATCAGAGTGAGATTCGCCAGCACCTTTATCCTATATAACTCCAGCACTCAAAAGGCCCCGGAATTAATTGCCTCGAGAGGATCAGGACATGGAAACCCTAAATCTCCAAAATAAAAAAAAACAAACAAACAAACATCTTCCAGCAAGTATCCGGAAATGAATCGCAGAACGAATATCGCCCGAATTACCTTTACCTTACCAAGTAAAGAAAGCATGCATCATCAAGAGGAAGCAAATCGTCTTTATAGGAGACTCATCAAAAAGTAACGAAAGCCAAAGATCCTCCGCACACACAAGTGTTTCCATCCAAACCAATTCCCCCACACCCACTCAAAATCAATAGTCTCTCAAAACCATCTAAAAGTTGAGTTGCCTCGGTAAAAAAAAAAAAAAAAAAATCAATGGAAAACCTATCAGCGGCAGCATCAGCATCAGCATCAGCGTCAGCATAATTAGATTAGATCCCAAGATGCACCCATCTTCACCCTATCGCCCTATCAATCAAAAGAAACTAATTAATAATTATTACAGGAAAGTTGAAAAGGAGAGCCTGTCTTGGCTTGTGGAAGTCCTAAATAAAAGTCTTTCGAGTCTGTCTGGCCTGTTTAACTAGAACCCCACTTTTTATCCTACTGCCAACTGTTCATTTTTTTTTTTTAATAGTGGGGTATTTTTATGCATACTTCCCTCACCATATTTTGAAGGACGCTTTTCCTTTTAGAGATTTTTAAGTACAAGTGTACCTCATTTTATGTATTTAAAAATTCATTTTTGTACTTGAAAATTCTTAAAAGGAGAAGTGTCCCTCACCATAGGGTGAGAGAAGTATGCATAATAAGACCCCCCCCTTATTTATTTATATATATATATATATGGAAATATCCATGTGCATCTTTTTCTCTCTACACAGGGGGTGGTACTTTTCCTTTTTACAAATGAATTATGAAAGTGTACCTTATCTTATATATTTGAAAATTCTTTTTTGTATTTAAAAATTTTCAATTATGAAAGCATCTTTCACCCTATGATGAGAGATGGATGCAGATAAATATTCTTATATATATATAAATATATATATATTAAAAAAAAAACCCAATTCTTCTTCTTTAAAGTCCAACCCCTTCCAACTCCTATTGGGTGGGGAAGGGAATCGGAATCCCCTTGTCAGTGCCCATACACAGAAACCAGTAAGACCTTCATTACTCTGCTCTACATGGGCATATATATCTATCAAATCGAGTTCCTATCTTTTTCTCCACCAGTCAGTCAGTCAGTCGAGTCACCTGCTCAATTTCAGAGGGAGAACCAAGAAGTGACTGTTTCTTGATTTCGCTCCCGGTATCTATTCCTTCTTTTTTTTGTTTTTTTTTCTAAATTAAATCAGTATAGAATTATGATCGGTGGAAAAAAAAAAGGCTTATTTATTTATGATCAGAAATGGAAGAGATCACATATCACGTGCCCTAAATAATAAAGTGTTATTATAAAGAAAAAACACATGATATGATTCCTTATCCCAACAGATTACCCCAGAACCAGATAGATAGATAGAGAGAAAGAGAGAGAGTGTTTGTTTTTTTTCTCAAAGTCAACAGTTTACTGTTTAACTCAATCATTTATACTTTTGAAAACAATAGATATTTATGAACCAATTGGCCCTCACTTGGTAATTACCCGTTTAATTGCTTTCCTTTCATATCGTGAGAAAAAAAATCAAGAAAAGGGACTTAGTGGCGCTAGGCGTTCCATTTTTATTTTTATTTTTTTTTGTTAGAATACATATATATATATATATACGGGAAACGGTCTTATAAAGACCGTCCTTACAGTCCACAATGGTTGTGTTTCAGTGGGAGGGTTTCGTTTCAAAGAGGAACCTTCGTTGAGGCTGCGTTGTGCAACGGTTAATAAGGTAGAGAGAAAATAGGGTTTCATTTGAAGTGTTTGTGAAAATAGCTAAATTTTTCACAGTTTTGACGGGTCACACGCATTTGAGTGGACGTTCTCTTCAGCTTGAGCTGAGGAGAGGCCCCCTCATACATATATATATATATATATATATGGGGAATGGCTCCCCTAAGCTTGAAGCTTAGGGGACCATAAGTAGAATCATGCGGGTTCTGCGTGTGGGCAGATTGAGTGTCAAGAGTAAGCAAAATTCAGGGCCTGCGGTGTTTTTTTTTTTTTTTCATTTCTTCCCTTCTAAAACCTAATCGAGACCTCTAGTCTCAAGCCTCTCTCTCTCCCCTTTCTCTTCAGTGAACGCAGCCCTCTCTCTTCAGCGGACTGAAATATGAGTCTTCCCCTGAGTCTTCAGCCCATTTCTCTCTCCCGGGCGTCGCTAGACTCTCCCGCTGAAGCCTCTCTCTCCCGGGCTCTCTCCCTCTCTCGTCTTTCTCTCGCCCTTCGTCACTCAACTCTGCCGCTCTCGTCTCTCAGCTGGGAGCCATCACTGTAAACTCTCCCAAAGCTCGGTTCATCATAGAGAGCCATTGTTGTAACTCTCCCAAAGCTCGGTTCCCTCTCTTGTTGCTCCCTATCTCGTCTCTCTCTCTCTCTCAACTGGGCTCATCTCCTTTCGCTGCGACTCTCATCTCCTCTTGTCTTTCTCTCCCGGGCGTCATCTACTCTCGCTGCAACTCGACTCTCTCCCTCTCGCGCAACAGTCGATAGGATTTTAGCTATAACCACAAAGTCCCGAAATCCTTACATTCCTAAAGCCCTAAATCGCAACACCCTAAATCCCGGATCTCAAAATCACTATCTAGATTCCACATGGGTCCTAATTGTGTGATTGGTATGCCCCACCTATAGATGACCAATCAATCATGATTTTACTATGTTATTTTAGATTATTTACAATTTCTTTCTATACTTATGTTACTGGGATTGATTTATGGTTGGTTCTTACCTGAGCATTTCCTGCACTGTATTTTGTAGGAATTCACAACATGGAGATGGAATCGTATAGTTGGGTTTGAGAAAAAAGGTTTTGAATTGCATGTTTCGAAACATGGAATTATATAGGGTCTGTGGCAAGTCGAGATGAATAGATGTTTTATGGTTGTAATAAAGCTGTAGCATGTTCTAAGATATGAAATGAAATCTTTTTATCTATAGAGATGGGTGGTTTGTGCTTGTAGAAAGTGGTGATATATGTTTTGTAGAAAAGAGTTTATTTCTATTTGTAAAAAGATAGCTGCTACCTGCATACTAAATATTGCTCTCCGCACACTGCAGCTCTATACATAGTGATGTTTAGTGTAAAAGATTCCCTATTTTACTCTCTGCACTCTGCATTTTCCCAAAAACGCCCCTCTCCTACACTCCAAGTAATTTCTCCATACACTCTGCATTTCAACCCATTCTTCCCTCCCATTTTCCACCCCTTTCAGTAAACGGAAGATTCCTCCCCTTTCAATGAATGGACGGTTCACTCTCCACCTCTTCCCACGATGAAGACGATTAAAATCTCGACGAGCTCCCCCACCGGAACGATTTTGAGCTGGACGAGGTCCCCAACAGAGCCCACCCTCTGAACTGTGCTCTCTTCATCTTCAAGCTATTGTGCATTACTTGAACAACCTATGTGAGTGATTTCCATCTCTTTTGCTTGCTTAGAAATGCTTTTGATTTTTGTTGCCGCCACTGTATACTGCATTTCTGTGGCCTTCCTTTCCTCCACTATATCTCTCTCTCCCATTTCCAATTGTTTTTTTTTTTTTCAGTTCCTCGACACTATTCAGCATTATGGGACCGAATACATAGAATCTGTTCGGTCAAAATGAACCATAAACGTCATTACTGTACAGCACAATAAGTCCAAACATATGTAACTCAGACGGCCTTAAATAATCGAACATCTGATGGTGTCACGGTGATGTACTACCAAACATATGGTGTCCACACGACTACTCAGGGCCAAACATACAGTACCCATACGGTTACTCAGGACCAAACATATTATTTAAGTGATTTTTCCCTGTGCTGAAGTTTGCCTGGTTTTCTGTTGCTTTTGAAGATATGGATGTGCCCAGAACCTCTAGGGTTCGACTAATAGTGTCGAACAGGAGACTGCGGCTGAGGCTTGTCGCTGATGATCCAAGCGAAAGTGATGAGGAAGTGATCGCAAAAAAAGTAGTTGAATACCACCCTCAAGCCCAAGAGCAACCTGAAGAAGTCCATGGACAAGCAGAAGTCCGTCAACGAACTTCAATTGTTGACTCTTCTAGGACTAGATAAATTCCTGGGGGGCCTATAAGTTTGTCGCTGCTACCTAGTTTCCGGACGCATATTGCTTTTAGTATTTGGCAGTAGCAAGTTTGTGATTAATCTTAATAAACGTGTTGTAACTATTTAGTACCTTGACTAATTTTTTTTATTCCGTATTGCAGGAGAGACCGCCATTTAAATGCCTAAGCCATGCCCAAAGAATCAGTGAATGGGCATGGAATGCAGAAGGAAGGCAGAATACAGTGTTCAATGAACTTATTGGCCGTTCGGGGCTGGCTCCACTAGTGGAGACATTCTATCGTTTCATCAACAGGAATATGGTGTCAGCTTTTGTGGAAAGATGGCAGCTTGAGACAGACACATTCCACATGCCATTCGGTGAAATGACGATTACCCTTGACGACGTAGGCACTATTCTTGGGATACCGGTGACAGGAAAATCTGTATCAGTCGAGCAGTTGTCATTCGAGCGAGCAAAGACACTCGTAGAGCATGGTCTTGGTGTCACATCCCAGCAGGCACACGAAGAGTTAGCAGATGTGTGGGGCTCGTCAGTTAGATTGGAGTGGCTCATGGACCTATTTGGAGTAGTGACGGATGCGGAGCCAGAAGAGCACATTAGGCATGCCACTAGAGCATACCTGTTGTATCTATTGGGATGTACACTCTTCACAGATAAGAGTGGTACTAGGGCTCCAGTGATTTATCTAAGGCTGCTAATAAACTTCGATCAAGCATGAGGATATGCTTGGGGAGCTGCTGCGCTTGCGTACCTATACCGACAGTTAGGGTTTGCTACCTGGACTGGCGTTAGCAGATTGCGGGGTATCTGACTCTTCTTGAGGCAAGGATATACGAGCATTTTCCCAGGTGCAGGCCGAATCCCAACCGCACATACACAGAAAATCTTCCTCGGGTGCATCGTTGGGTGCCACGTAGAGAGTCTGGGGACCAAATGTCCAACCTGCAGTCATTACGAGAGGCACTTGACGATCTCAGTGCCCATGGGGTAAGGTCTTACAATTTATAGCGTAAAAATCGAGTAAATGAGGATCGTATCTTTTACTAATGCATTTATTGATTAATCTTGCAGGTAGTGTGGGACCCCTATCATGAGGTTGCTTATTACACTAGGTGTCTTAAATGCATGGACATCTTTGAACCATATCATCCTGATCGGGTGCTTAGGCAATTTGGTAGGGTCCAACACATTCCCTCCATTCCACTAGCACCACAGCGCGCCACGAGGGGTGCCACCGCAAATCAATATCGGATTACATACCATTACTTGGACCAAATATGGGATAGATGGCATAACCACCTGTTGTCTCCGATGGAGCGTTGTATGCCTATGGCACATCCGTGGGACTGTGCACCCGATTATCTGGAATGGTTCACACGGGTGTCGTACCCGATCATTCAAAACCCTGCACATCGCTCCACGTTTAATCCACTTGTTCAAGACTCTCAGGGCAGCTCTTCTATAGACCCCCGATTGGTATGATGCCTAACAATATTGTACTATTATATGTTAACTGAATCTAGAACAAACTGACTAATTCGTACATTATCTGATCAATGAACAACACATCGTGAATGCTCAAGATATTATCCAGCTGATTCTAAGGAGAGGACATAGTCTGAGTGTCCGAGATCTTGATGCCTTATACGTGGCCCTCGAGGATGTCAACAGGTTGCTGGATGGAGCTGAACCGAAAGATCTTTGTCAAAGATCGCATCACAGCGAGACACGTACTTACATCCGCAAAGGGAGACGTGGGGTATAGCTTTTTTATGTGGCATTGTCTTTTGTAAAAAAACTGAATTGTATAACCTGATAATTTTTTGGGTACCAGAGATGTGTTTTGGATTATGTTTATTGTTAAATATGTTAAAGTTGTGGTTTTTGGATAACAAGGATTGAGAATAAAGATTTTTTTTAAAAAAATCCATATGAATCAGTGTTGTCCGGCGTCTCAGGACCGAACATAAGGTTTTTGTTTGGTTCAATTGAGTCGTACTAACTGGATATGATCAGTTGTAATGTTCCGAACAAACTGACCAATTTCGGTCAAGCAGGTTCGAACAACCACAGTCTTCAAAGTTTCATGTTTTTTTTTTTTTTTTATTCCTAATTAGGCCTCCAATAATCTAAATTGGGCCTGTCTAATATCATCTAAACTTCAAAGCCAAGATATCTTGAATGGAATTAAGTTCACACAAGCAATTCAGACATGGAAAAATTAAATTAAAGTTCACTTTCGGTCATGGAATGGACATCATAGGGGAATATGTTTCTTTAACAATACAAGTCAAAAAGTCAGAACAAGTGTCCAGAGAAATTGATAAAAGAATGATTACATCCGACTACATCCTTAGGCATTTTTATAAAAACTCTTTCACAACTTGATAGTTTCGCTTGTGGCAACCGATGGATTGATAATCTTTCTGAATAGCTGTATCCGGGATTGATAAGGTGTATCACAATCGTCTGCCTTAGGGCGATGGTGACGCACCCAATTAGTAGCAATGGGTGGAATCGGATAAACTTGAACTAGGAAAACCCACACAGGACAAAGAATTGGGATCTCAAGTTCATCAAACGAGTCACATTAAGATTTCATGTAAAAAAGAAGGGACACAAACGCATATACTATTATCACCTGAATGAAGTAGTTCTAATTGACAAAACCGATTGCGATCTCCCATCTAGCAGCCGTAGGAATAGGGACCGATCGAAGGGGAAGAAAAGTTAGGCATTGTTCAACTGACAGGTGGTATAGAACAACGTTATAGTGCAATGCAATTAGATGTCCTATATCCGGCATTGTCATCCATCGATCATAAGGAGGGCAAGCCCCTTGGTACAATATGATGTAAAGGAGTTCCTTAACCCTTTGCTGTGATCCATACAATTGTTTGTAGTTTTCTACATGAGTCACTAACTCTTTCGAAAGACCGGTCTGAACCTGTGGCCCCGAATCATCACCAAGTCCCATCAACCCTGCAATGGCTCTAAAGTCACAATTGCCATCGGCAGTGACATCCCTTACCTGCAGAATATAAGGCTTTAAACCACAAGGGAGTGTGTCAATATAAGAAACCGGTTTCATATTTCTTGTTCGAATGACTTTGAGCTTAGGCATAAACCTCTGGTTGGGCACCAAGGAGGCGCCACTACTGATAATAGTATCTCTGGTCAATGCTGGGGAGTAACTATCCTGGGTAGATTCGACAACTTCAAAGGCAGAAGGATCACGTTTAGTAGAATTATCTAATATCAACTTTGGGTGACCCCTAACTTTAGTTTTCATGTCTGGTTCGATCAATGAGGTGGTCTCGGGCTTAGCTATCTCCCTAAACTTATTCAATACTTGTAACTTCTTGCTCGAATCATACCCTCTGAACTGTTCGACAATTAACTCTATCTCTGGCATGCAATACAACTCAAGGTTTAAGGTATTTTCAGAAATGGTGGATAGCATTTCAAGCTTGCGCCAATGCGTATGTATGCAATCTACAGGAATAGGGCGACCGGCATTGATGTATTCTGCGATCTCATGAGCACACGGTAAACCGTGTGTGTGTCGAATTACACAGCCACACACATCTTGATCAATACCAACTGATGAGGCTCGCTTCGTCTCGGCCAAGATCTTCTTTGATGCACTTATAGAAATATTACCACGAAGATCTTTGAATTCTGTAGGCTTGAAAATATGTTGCACAACCGTCTTACTTTTTTCAAATGATGCCTTGATATTTGTATGCTGCAGCAGAAGTAAGTTGTGAATATTTGCCCAACGGTTTTCAAAAGTCACTTGGCTTGATCCAAGCTGCCGCTTCAGTTGTGCATGTGAACTCTCTACCCTATTTGTTGTAGTGTTCCCAAAATACATGACCTTGTCTGTCCAGGCAGCCACAAACTTGTTCTTGTATGCATCTAACCAAGTTTTTTTAACATACTCAAGTGCTGCCGGATAGATGATAAACTCCTTGTTAAATAAGTCAAATTGCAGATTGTAATGTTCTTTTGTGGACGAGGAAACCAACTTGTTCTAGCTCATTATAAACCGGTCCCACTTTTCCTTCGTCTCTAACAACTTCTTTCATTTAGCCAAAACATTTATGTTGATATGCCATCTGCATAAAAGATGTTTAGCACTGGAAAATACATTAGATATGACATTCATTAAAGCAATCTCTCTGTCTGTGACAATGACACTAGGAAGAAAACCCTCGCCAATCACAGTACGCAATATACCCAATGCCCATGAATAGCATTCTTCGCGTTCATTCTGGAGATATACAATGCATATAGAAAAAGTCTTTTCTGTGGATGTCACCCCCAATAATCTCCAATAAGGGCATTCGATATCGATTGGTCTTGTAAGTGCAATCCATTATCAACACTTGAGGAAATGCATGCAATAAGTCTAAGTTGGTAGGGTGTGTGAAGAACAAGTTAGTGATTGTATCTGTTTCCGGACACTTCCTATGTCACTCAATGTACTTATGCTCCGTCAATAATTTAAACAGTTGCTGGATCTGACTTCGTCCGGCCCTTTCCACAACTTTATGCGTTTGACGTGCATTGTAAATGGTCTTTATTGTGCTTACGTTTAACTCACTTTTATGTTTCAATGAGACCAATATATCCTTTTATGTTTCCTCCTCTGTTAATCTTCCTACAAATGAGTGCCCTTCTAGGAATTCTGCAGCTGGATGATTATGCACACCACATACTACATGCAACATCCATTCATCATTTGAGCCCATCACTTTGCCTTGTAACGTGGATGGGCATCCACATTTCTTCGAACCAGTGAGCTTTAATTTCTTCCCTACACTCCCATCTTTAGTTACCCTCGTGTCTCTATAAGAGCCACTCCTCTTACACCCAAGGGTCAGTCTTGGTTTTTTATTTTTCTTGTTGGGTGCTGCTGATGTCTTAATGACAACAATGAAACCGTTTCTCCTTCCAACATCACGAGCCCACTTAATTAGTGCTTCTCGGCTTCTAAATATCTGCACATAACCAAACAAAATAGATTGAACCAAGTGACAACGTCAATTTAAATATCAAAAGATTCATTCACATTTATTACCTCTTGGGTGATAAACTCATTGCTATAGTCCACCACACATTCTGAGCCAACCTTGCTGCATTCAATAGGCGCATTCCACTGCTATGGAACAAATTTTGTTAGAGTATATAAATGATACAACTGCACGGCCCTATACGTCCGAACATAATCAAATTGTTTGGCCATGAATGGCCGAATTTAATTCTTATGTTTAGTCATTAATGTCCGAATTAATCAAATATGTTCGGTCCTTAAGTGTCCCACAATATTGAAATGTTCGATACTATAATGCCACCCAGAGTAAAATGGAACGGAAATTCAAGGCCGAACGATTCATCTCAGGCTAAAAAAACAAATCGTGATGAATATGCTTACCTCGTCCTTGCTAGACTGATTGGGAACCATGCTCTACTTGTCCTTTGACTCGTCCATTGCTTAAGAATGCTAGTTTAATGGGTTACAACTTGGAATGAAATCAAGATATGTTGATGATGTAAACCGTGAGATGTTTGATGAAAGAGAGGGGATAACAATGGGTGTGAGACTGAGAAGGAATGCAGCTTTCGTTTTGAAAATAGATTAGTGAGATGTCTGATGAAAGAGAGGAAATAGCAATGGGACTGAGCTAAGAACGAAAGGAAACAATCACCTGAGCTATTGTCGCTTTTCAACGTGATGGAGGGAAGAAGTTGGAGTGCAGAAAGCAGATGGGGAGGGTTCATACTTCTTGGTGGAGTCCTTTTTGGTAAATTTACACATGGGTATTTTAGTCTCCATTTATTGTAGTGTGTGGAGAGTAATATTCAATGTGCAGGTAGCAGCTCTCTTATAGAAATGGGTGGTTTGTATTTGTAGAAATAACCAGTTTGAGTGTTGTAATGGATTTGAAAATTGCATTTTGTGCATAGTTGTTTTGCACAATGGAATAGAAAAGGGTTGCTTTGTCATAATGTCATATTATGTGCTCATATTGGTGTCAAAATAGAATGGTTGTTTTGTACAATGGATTTGTTGAAATGGAATGGATATGTTGCATAGATAGCTTGGAATTGCCTAGTTGCCTTTAAATTGAAGTCCAAAGGAGCATATAGTGATTGGATTTTTTTTTTTTTTTTTTTTTACCTTAAGCTGCATTAGAGACATGAAATTGTGTTTCAGCCCTTTCTGAATTGACCTTTTTTGTGTTCGAATCTTGGGACTTTGGGATGCCGTATGCTATGGGAATGCTTTGAACATCATTACAGAAGCATGGTTAGCTTTTGTTTCAACCATTGAAATAGAGCAAATTTGTCAAATTTCACCATTCTTCGTTTTTGAAGTTTTTGAAAATGTACCCTCTTTCATTGATATTTCTAGTGTGGACATTGAGCCTCTATATAATATGATACTGGTCAACTTGGATTTCATTCTCAAGGATAGGTCAATTACCCATCTCAAGGATATCTATGTTGCCACCTGATCGTTTCACATGATCTCCACAGATATATAAATTGATCTAACCAACTCGTTAGCCTGTTATAAAGTCAGCTACATTCCAGCAAAACTCATACAGTAGACACCTGTACAGAGTCTAAAAATTCATACACTTACAAATTTTGAAAACTTCAATTTATATATTCCAAAACCTGTACAAACACCTCCATGTTAACAGACATCTGACTCAATTATGCACGCTCGTACAAACACCTGTAAAGATCAAAACACATGACATCCCAACTTCAAAATGCAGAGTATAAAATACCTGTAGAAACACTCTTAACAACATAAAATGCATATATCACCACTTTCTACCAACACAAACCACCCATCTTTATAGATAAAAATTTTCATTCTATATCTTAGAACATGCTGCAGCTTCATTACAACCATAAAACATCTATTCATCTCGACTTGCCACAGACCCACTGTAGTTCCATGTTTCGAAACATTCTTCAAAACCTTTTTTCTCGAACCCAACTACACAACTCCATCTCCATGCTGTGAATTCCTACAAAATATAGGGCAGGAATTATGGAATCTGGATAGTGATTTTGAGATCCGGGATTTAGGGTGCTGCGATTTAGGGCTTTAGGGATATAAGGATTTCAGGACTTTGTGGTTATAGCTGAAATCCCATCGACCATCGCGCAAGAGGGAGAGAGGCGAGTTGCAGCAAGAGTAGATGACACCGGGAGAGAAAGACGAGAGGAGATGAGTGTATATATATGGGGCCAGCTCTCCTAAGCTCAAGCTTAGGATAAGGTAAGCTCGAGGGTGTGGTGGGGCCCATCTCCATATTGACTTAAATGTTTAATGGTCAACAGTCCATTAGAATCGATACATAGTCAATCCAACGGTCCAGTAAATTCGGATCTAACTAAAAGTTGATGGACATGTGCAATTTAGGGGGGTCATGTGTTTGATCTATTTGGATGGACGAAAGGTGGGCCCGATAAGCATGAGATTACGAAATCTTCTCTTAAGCTTGAGCTTAGGAGAGCCTCTCTCTCTCTCTCTCTATGTATATATATATGGTAATATTCAGGTGAGAACTATTACATGATAACTTTTTTGTGGAGCCCACTAAGCAACACATCCAAAACCTAGCAACCAATAAGAAATCCCCTCATAGTCATTGATCCCAAGGATTGGCACACATCCGAATGGACCGAACTGTTGGATTGAGGGTTGGATTTTTTGAATATGAAGTCATTAAACTTGTGGGCCATGGATGAAGGGGTTGGGAGCAAGGGGTTGGGGTCAAACTTGATACTTATGGTGGTCTAATATAGATCTTTCCATCCCCCTGATCCCATTCCCAAATGGGACCCATAGTTGGGCCCCACAAAAAGTTCTCATAAAATATTCTCACTTGAATATTTTCGATATATATATAAGAGATGCTCTTATGAGAGATGAGATAGAAGTCCTCACATCAATATCCAATGTCAACAATTTAAATATGTGGGCCCCACTTTATCTTTAGGCGAGCTAGGGCAAAGTAATACATAAAAGTAACACATGAGCAGGAGCATTTACCAAAAAAAAAAAAAAAAAAATACCACATGGGGAGGAGTTCACAGAAGGAAAGGAATGGAGTACCCACACCCAGGTACATTAGGAAACTTTAGGGCTAAAATGGTTTATAATTCCTCTCATGTAATGGCAAAAATAATAACAAGCCACAGCTCAAAACTTGGATGCTCAAAGGTACTCATGTAAGTACTTCCATCAGCTGCACCTGAATTTACCTGCCAGAAAAGATGTACAACAGCAACAACCTTCTCCTTCAAAATAGTAGAAAGAAAAAATAAAAGAACATGCTTTGAACGAGAAGAATTGAACTACATACTATCAATTTAATAACAGACACCTGATCAATCCAGTGTCAGCTACGGTGTCAATTCAAAGGGAATCCAACTGCAATCCATGGCTGGATTTAATTTAGAAAATAAGCTCTACTAAGTAAAGGCATTAAAACTCTCAAATTTAGTTTATATATATTTTTATATATTTATATATATATATATATAAATAATGTGCTCTTTGTTTAGGGGATAAAGATCATTTTTGGGGCGTGATATTATATCTGGCCAGCAACATAACGTGGTTAGACATTACACAATCTTATATTAGAGTATTAGACAATATAGGAATCAGAGGATTTGCACAAGCTTTACTATTCTACTTGTTTCGTAATCATATAAAGAATGGGTTTTTACCGGAAAAAACACTTTAGGTTGGCACTATACCGAAGAGGGAACATTAGGCAAACACGCACCTAACAAGGAATCCGTACAGAAAAACCAACTTTTGGGGACAATTACCTTACGGAATGTGTTAAAGCTGACAATAGTCCCAGAACAGCCGGAAGATGTATATTTGCCGCAGAACTGTTCGATATCCTAGGGATGTAGGATATCCCACAATCAGAAGCGGGAAGACTTAAACAGTCCATTTTTTTATTCTTTTTCCTTGGCTGTGGGACCACCAAACCACCATCCAAACCGTTGGATAACTGTATTAGTGTAAGAACTAATATCGTACCAAATTTAAATCGTTGATCTATCACGGTTAATGAAAATTTTATAAAAAGTCATTTTTTTACAAATTTCTCGATAATTGTGATAGTCAACGGTTCAAATTTAGTGCGATATTAGTTTTTACACTCATACAGCTATCCAACGGTTTGGATGGTGGTTTGGTGGTCCCACAATCAAGGAAAAAAAATGGACTATTTAAGTCTCCCACTTTTGATTGTGGGATATTCTACATCGCTAGGATATTGCAGCTTACGATATCCTACAGATCGAACGGTTCTACGGTAAATATACATTTTTCAGCTATTCTGGGGCTATTATCAACTTTAACACCTTCCATACGATAATTGTCCCCAACTTTTTTTTATCACTTTTTTTTTTTTCGTCACTATCGACCTTCATTTCTTGTGTTGAGGGTCAATGGCGACCCTCGCTATAACAAGTGAGGGTCGCCATTGACCTTGAGCAGGCATAAACTCCTCACCTTCTTCCTTTTTCCTCTCTTCCCCAAACTCAATCCAATGATAGAGAAATCCATGCGTGAACTATTTGTGTATTAGTATCTCTTATTTTTTACAAATTATATGCTAGGCATGATACAATATTAGTAGGATCCAAGTTCTATAGTACTTGTAATTTACACCGATTGAAAAGCAGTAGTCATAGAGGTGGCTGACGTGCCTAAGAACTTCCCTGCAAGGGCACAAACACGGTCTAATTCATCTTTCAACAATGCATTCTCTATCCTAAAGTGTTGTTCTTCTAAAGATACTTCACCAAGCATCGTCGGGCCTCCACAGTTGTTGCAAATTACCTTCATTTGGGTCTGCCAATTCTGAAACCAGAACTTAACTTGCCCGCTCTCCAATGAAAAGCCTTCTACTCAGTTCCAAACATTGTTTTTCATTGGGATGAGGGCATTCTTTGATGAGACTGAATTACAAATTCTTGGATCCTACCCATATTGTATCATGCCTAACAAATAATTTGTAAAAATGAGAGATACCGGTACACAAGTAGTGTAGGCATTGACTTTTTTATCAGTGGATTGAGTTTCGAGAAGAAAGGAAGAAGGAAGAAGGTGAGGAATTTATATCTACTCAGGGTCGACGGCGACCCTCACTTGTTATAGCGAGGGTCGATTCAGGAAATGAAAGTCCATAGCAACCATCGAAAAAAAGGGTAAAAAACAAAAAAGTTAATTTTTCTGTACGGATTTCCTATTAGATGCATGTTTGCCTAATATTTCATGTTCGGTATAGTGCCCACCTAAAGTATTTTTTCCGATAAAAACCCCGATAAAGAAATAGAAAAAAAGAAAAAGAAAAAAGCGCCTAGTGAACGTGTTGGTGTGTTGAATTGAAGAGTGAATATCGCAAGGACAGCTGTTATGCAGTAATGGGCATGGAGTTAGCTAGCTGGTTGTTTCTTTTCATAGTCTCACTCATACACTCCCAACTCCCTACCACTCTTGCACACACTCACCCTGAAAAGCAAAAAACAAAAAACAAGAAAAAAAAACAAAAAACAAAAAAATTCCTTACGACCACTCCCATTATCTCTAAACTCCAATAATCCATGCCAAACAGTGACACTGACACTGACCTCTACTATAAAATTCCAGCTCCACCCAACACGACCCAAAACGGAAAATACTAGAATTTTGAACCCCCTGCTTTAAACCCAAAATTTGTAGCAGCAGCAGTAATAAAAATAACCAAAATAGCATCACTACAGTATAATTTTATAGTATTTATTTACGTTACTCAGATTACGGCCATGGTGAGATCCAAGGACCGCGACTCAGAAAAAAATTAAACATAATCACAGCGGTCTTAGACCCACTCGAACCCACCTTATCTTTACCTTCCGGTCTCCTAACCAAAGCCTCCAGTCTCTTCTTGCATGCACCAAAGTAACCCACGGTTTTTCATTTTTGCATCAATCCCGTTAATAATTAAGATCCTACTTTGACAATCCATATATTAAAGGGCTTTGAAACCAAACCATTTAGGGAAAATCACGCTCCTGAAAAAAAAAAAAAAAACCTTCAATTGAGTTTACTCAAAAGTCCCGTTTCTATTCACCATACTCCATGGTTGGTTCAAAATATCAGCTGGGAGTTGGGAAATATGCATACGGTACGCCAGCCGGAAATTAACGTGCAATCCGTCAGTTTGACAGATTACATTCCCCATGAGTATGACCACTATTGATTGCTCTTGCATCTCCTCTCCTTTTTTAGTCTTGCCTTTACTTATGTAGTTCCTCCCTTTTTTCCATTGTTGTATTATCCTCTTCCTTAATGAAAGCTTCAGTTACCGATGATATTAACAAAACGCACAAGCACAAGCACACGCACACGCACACATACTACCCATCATACTTTTCGGGGATATAAGAAGCAAAAGATCTAACAACAATGACAACATACATACAGTTCCCCAGTTTGATGTTTCCACCTCACGGAAACTTGAGACATTTTATATACTAGATATCCATTGTACCAAACCTACCCACCTGCAAGGCATCATAACTACGGGCGCCCATCATATGGGGGCCTTAACCATCAGCCTTCCCAGGAGTTTGACTTATTTACTTCTAAACCCATATGTCTATTAGAAACAAGTGCTGTGCATCACCAGCAACTAACCAGAACCCAAAGCACTCAAATCCCAATGCTTGTGACTGGGTAATCCTAGTTCGCACGGTCCCTGAGCACATCCAACTCCATCTCAGTTGGGTCTGTAGCCTGAATTTCATAATGTACACCATCGAGCGCCCGACGGAACCTTTCCTTCGATGTGGCATAAAGCATCTTGGCCCGGATTCGCGAGATGGCTGGAGACCTGGAGAAATATACAATAACTAGTTAAATATAGAGTGAAGCATACCGTGACAAGAGTCAAATTATGGTAAAGATATTCTGTTAAGTTTTTGAGATGTTCAGTAAACATCCATGCTATGGTGTAGCAATTTTAAAATACAATCGCATGGAGAGAGAGAGAGAGAGAGAGAGAGAGAGAGAGAGTACTAACATAAAAACTGATGTAGCAGCAGAAGTGGTGATCCACTATACTAGATCATCAGTACAAAGAAGCCACAAGAGGATAGGCAAGCAACCAAAAAAGGTCTTCCCACCTAGAAGTAAAACCAAATGTGCACTTCCATATTAAGAATCAATAAAAAAGACAATCCCAAGCACAATAACTTGAAACGACCTCTTATAGCATAATCTAAACCCTACAAATCAACAAACTAACAGCCTTAAGTCTTAACCCATCTATTTGAGAATGGGCTTTATGAATTTTACTTTTCCACTCATCCCTTTCTTCGGTGATGCACTGTCACTCCACATCAGAGTCTCTTACTTCACACAACCAAAGAATTGTAACCCTACAAATCAACAACATAACAGCCTTAACCCATCTATTTGAGAATGGGCTTTATGAGTTTTACTTTTCCACTCATCCCTTTCATCGGTGATGCTCTGTCACTCCATATCAGAGTCTATTACTCCACACAACCAAAGAATTGTAATAAAAAAAGCAGTCCAAGTTTTTTAAAATGACTTGGGTGAATTTTACTTTTCCACTCATCCCTTTCATCGGTGATGCTCTGTCACTCCATATCAGAGTCTATTACTCCACACAACCAAAGAATTGTAATAAAAAAAGCAGTCCAAGTTTTTTAAAATGACTTGGGTGAATCAACTTCGCAGATATGTAAGTCCAAGATCTTAAAAACATGATTTGCATATATAATGTACGCATAACTATATTAGGATCTTTTCTAATGTAAAGATCCTATGTTTTCAAACAAGCTCAAAGAGAGCTGTATTTTGTACACTTTTACTAAAGCGTCCTAGAGTAATGGTCCAACTATAGTAATAGAAAGTGCTTCCATGTTGACTCTTCATAAACTTGGAAAGTTCATTTTCTTTACCAACCAACCGTTGAGAATAACTCGAAGGGGAATGGAAAGAAGCCCGGGGCACAGTGGAAGGTGCCCACCATTGCAACCTTGAGGTTGCTGTCATTCTACCAAAAACGAGAAAGGAAAAGAAACTCAAAGGGTAATTTACAAATACACCATTGTGTTTTTCACTGTTAAATGATACACCCCATATAGTTCTCCAAGATTCACAAAAGTACTCCTTGACCATTGGCAAATGCATTGCCTAACAGATGCACCAATATGACCTATGTACCTTCATGTAAAAATGAAATATATGACAACTTGTCGTTATCCTACTATGGCCAACACGAATTTATACTGTGAACAACAATTTCAACCATAGTAAAAGCATGGTTAAATCAGATGCATTAATAACCTATGGTTAAACTTAAAACCACATCTCTCCATCCTACTTAATGAATATGAGACCTACAAACAGCCAGCTATAACCTATGCACTGATATACATCAAGCCCACTAAACGAAAGACCAAACCGTAACACATAATGGGTTAATGGCCATCTATCTACACAAGACCCATCTACATGGGACCTAATAGCTATGAATAATTCTACTTTTCCTACCTCAAATGGGAGTCAGTCGTACATCTAACGTATCCAAGTCGTACATCTAACGTATCCACCCAAACCACCAATATATCATATATGTTTAACTCACGATCTAAAATGTGACCCACTATATCCACCCATCTATGTGGAACCCACTAGATGAAATCTCAAACCATCCATCAGTCCTACACATTGTGCCCATCCAAGTGGAACCCACTAGATCAAACACATGCACCCATCTATACGAGACCTGCTAGATAAAGATCATACCTATCCACTCTTTAATTCTCATCTGTAGGGGCCTGCTAGATAAGGATCATACCCATCTTATGTTATCTACATTGGACCCAAGAAAATACACAATCTACACATGGGTGCCACTAGATGAAAGATCGAAATCAACCCATTTTCTGGAACTACTTGATGAAAGACCTGACTATCCACACGTCCTACCCATCATGCCTATCTAAATGCAACCCACTAAATGCAATCCATCCACCCAACTATACGGAACCCACTAGATGATATATCAGAATCCATCTAGAGTTTACAAAAACCTATGGTTCATGATACAGATCTTGTGACTGGATCATATAGTTTAAAAAAAAAATCAATTAGTATCGAGAATCTAAATTGGAAAAAAAAAAAAAACTCTCACGATGCAGAAACAAATCCCATGATTCACAAATCTCAATACAATTCATATAATGCACATGGATTCTATTAGTCATACTAGCTGGATATACAGACTTTGGTTGAAACCAAGCCTATTCTTTCAAGAAAAAAAATGTTTCCTTTTATTTTTACGCTAATGCCTTTTAATGTTCCTGTAGGCTGTCTCCAAATCATTCATTTATTCTATTTTTTAATATAATAGAGAGATTTAGGAGAGAAATTATGGTTTTTGTGCTTTTTAAGGCTTACCAAACCAAAACCTAGTAAGAAAGAAAAACAACATAATTTTCTTATTGTTTATTGGATAAAGCGGTGTTTTTCTACATAATACTATATAAAATAGGACCTCCAGAGGTATTCTGCACAAGGTTTGGTTGCCATGAGAGGAAGAGCAATTTTTTTTGTGGAAAATCTGTATGTAGTCTATATCTGTAGAGGCTAAACACTTTGTAAATATAGATGAATACTAGTAATGGATTCAAATGTTTTGCATCTTGATAAAGAAGTCCTGATACATTGGTTTCTTTCTTTATCTTGAATATATTCACATATGTGCCAATCATGTCCTTTGCATGAAACTACTAACTTCAAATGACTGAGATTGGTGATTGTTGGACCTTCAATCTCTAAAGCTAGTAAGACCTCATCTCATCACAAACTCGTAATAAAAAAGAATTCAACCATCAAAAGTTACCGCATCAAAACTCTAATAATTTCCCTCTTATCAACTAGAGAAAACCCCAAAGTTCTACCAACCTGAAAAAAATCTCCTCAACTCATGTAATGATTCAGTTTGCTGCCTAAGAAACAACCTATGAACAAAGAACCCTCAGTGTTCTATGAATCTGAAAAATCATCTCCTCGATCCATCCAATATACAACCTTCTCAATAACCTCTGATAATAAGTGCTCTTCCTGGGTCACTGAGAGTGCATCAAAAAGGTTCGTGGCCAAATCAGCTTGTGAGAGAATCTAGGTGAGGTTTTGCCCCCACAAACATATTTAGGGGATGAGAAAGTTCTACCTTTTAAACAAGGAAAATCCCAATTAGGACCATTAAGTGGGTTCCCCAAATATCATCCAAGAGATTAGCTCCATTTCAATGATTTATAATAGTAAGTAGTTCACTCGCATGCTTTACTAAAGATGAACTGCGTAAGTTGCAACCTGGCACAGGCTACAAGCATGTGATGGAAACAGATTCTGGTAAAAGGTTTCCAATTCAGCAAACCCAAAAATAAAGGATTCATGGATCCTGAACAACGTCAAGTAAAATTATATATATATATAATGTTTTAGTTATATTTCAAAAGAAAACATATTAATATTTTAACTACAAGATGATGTTTAAATTAGTAATAATAAGAACTAGTGAGAAATCGGACACAGTATTATCTGTCCAACACAAGTACGTGGATCATTTCAAAGAATCCATTCAATCAGAAAAAGGATGCATTTTGCCCTAAAATAGGGCAACTATAAGTAGAGATTTATGGTGAAGTGAATCTAATTTCAAAACATGCCTTTAAAGTCTCTTGCAATCCACTCAAGATGCCCAAACATCAAACTGCATGCATCCACCATCACCATTTGTAGAGATTTATGGTAACTGAACAACCAAAAACATCTACCACAACCTTATAAGATGTGGATCCAGCTTTGAAATCTACAAGCTCACTTGGGCTATTCTCACTAGCATATAGAGCAGGTTCAACTAAGCTACATTAGAAGATGGAGAAAAAAGGTGGGTACTCAAAGAGCCCTTTCCCTACTTGGAAAGTAACTCCTCACAGACCACACTCGCCTTAGTGCACGTTTAGTATAATTTGAATGCCGAGAACTCCAAAGTGGGAATGCAGACCTGAGCATGGATAAAAATATCGATTGCGGTGGGTGAATCAACCAGTGTTGATACGTATCAGTTATTGGAGTGAATAGAAAATGAGGTAAAAAAATTAATCCAAAAAAATCAGAAAATTGGAAAATGTTTGAATTTTTATTTTTATTTTTATAACGTGGGTATCCCCATGGTATCTTTATCCAACAGGACTATTCCCGGGACACATGCACGAACTATTCATGTTGGTCAGCTATATTAAGTTAGAAACTTAAAAAATGCCAATTACAAAAAAGTCACGTCAAGATTTCATCACTATTATGCATTTCTAAATTCAAATAAGTAGTTTATTACAGGGCACATGGTATAAATGTATAATCATAAATCATTCATAGAGATTAGAACTATAATACGCAAGCGTCTTGGATAGGCATATTCATCTACAAATGAAGATTTGATGATTGTTGCTGTGCTTCTGCATGGTGGGGGTATGGAACTATGGATAGAAGTATTGCCCTTCCCTTGGAATGCACATTGAGTAGTACCCTCTAAACAAATCATAGTAACCATGCCTTTACACTGTTGCTTATTTGATGCAAGACAAAATGAAATCTAACCTACTATGGTATGATGAGATCAGATTTAGAATTAAAATTAGTATAAACTTGAAACAAACCAGTCATATTGATAAACATTGCAATCTGATGGGAAAATCAGTAATTGATCCAAAACAGGCTTGGAGTCCTGCAGTAAAAGTCCTTCTTAGATGAATGGGTAGGATCTCCATGGAAGATAGAACTACCAAAATGCTTAGGAATGATACCAAGATTGACGCAGGACAAAATGAAATCTAACCTAATATGGTATGATGAGATTAGATTTAGAATTAAAATTAGTATGAACATTGCAATCAAATGGGAAAATCAGTAATTGATCCAAAACAGGCTTACAGTTCTGCAGTAACCCTAAATCTCCATTTAAGAATCTAATCATCAGATCTACGACCCTTATCGCTAGATCTCAACCCCTGCCTAGATAATCACAATAAACACGAGATCTACACAAGTGGGCCTTCCCTAAGCATTTTGGGAGTTCTATCTTCCATCTCCATTTAAGAACCTAATCATCAGATCTGCGACCCTTATCGCTAGATCTCAACCCCTGCCCAGATAATCACAATAAACAAGAGATCTACACAAGTGGGCCTTCCCTAAGCATTTTGGGAGTTCTATCTTCCATGGAGATCCTACCCACTCATCTAAGAAGGACTTTTACTGCATGACTGCAAGCCTATTTTGGATCAATTACTGATTTTCCCATTAGATTGCAATGTTTATCAATATGAATGGTGTGTTTCAAGTTCATATTAATTTTAATCCTAAATATGATCTCATCATACCATATTAGGTTAGTCCTGCATCAATCCTGGTATCAGATGTTAGGGTTGCTTAAGGAGTCATCCAAGTCCTTTTTTTTTTCATAAAAAAAAAAAAAAAAAAAGTGTCGCCCAAGTTGGGTCATCATACATTTTATTGCACTGCATCATTAGGATAGCCATCATAGTCTTTCTTTCGCATTTGCATGTCCACGAGAAGTGGTAAGGACATTCAACCAGAACATCTCAAAATGAATCTTGAGCAGTTGTCTAAGAGTTCCAAGAACAGTTGCCTAGGAGTATCTAAGAAATCTTGGCAAAAAATAAAGACACTGATGCCCGACTGGATGCCTTTCTGCAACAGTCACAAGCCCAAACTGAGGAACTCAAGACTCATCTTGAGAACATTGAGAGGACCCAACACAGTGATATGGCACATCGTCGTAATCGTAACAGGAACCATGAGAGGAACCGAGGTAATGAGCGCAATAAAGATTCTGACCTTGAATCTGAGGCTCAGTATGACCGTAGGGCTCGTGGTAGAGAACGGAATGCTGATGAGCAAACCGTGAAGAGTGTTAAGATAGAAGCACCAACTTTTGATGGTCGCATTGACCCAAGAGCCTATTCCGATTGGGAATCGGACATGGACCACTACTTTGAGTGGTATGATATGTCTAAGGAGAGGAGAATTCGATTTACCAAAATGAAATTGGTAAGTCAAGCCCGGTTGTATTGGTCGGACATTAAGCATAGGTTACATCAGCATCGAGGAGAACCCATTGGTACATGGGATGAGATGAAGGAGCACTTGCAAGTTAAATACCTACCCCAATCTTACAATGATAGACTTTTAGATCAAAGGTCTAACCTCCGACAAGGTAGTATGTCTGTGACTGACTACATCAATAAGTTCGAGGAACTTAACCTTCGATGTAGGGTCCAAGAAGACCTTCCTGCTAGAATTTCCAAATTTAGGACGGGTCTTCATCAAGATTTTCAGCAAAAACTAATCACTGTTAAAACAACTAATGTATAGGAAATTTACGAAGTAGTGTAAAACCTTGAGTCTGCCATTAAAAGTAAACAGGCTAGGCGTAGTGATTACCGCGGAACAGATTCTAAGCCTTACTATTTGAGCGGTAAATCAAATTTTGGAGGTCAACCTCTCAAGACCCCCGTGAATTTACCGCCTGCCATTAAGGACAATAAAGGCAAAGGAATCGCTGGTGACGGCTCTAAATGGAGCAATTGAGTTACCTGTCACCGTTGTCATGGCTTTGGGCATATCGCCCGTGATTGCCCCACCCAAAACCTTTGCATCAAGGATGTGGAGGGTGAAAGTGACCCAACAGTAGATGACTACATCCCGGATTTTGTGCCTAGTGATGATGATTGTGATGGCTCGGAGGATCGTGTATCCTTTCTTAGATTTGCCCCCTCATGTCATGGAGATGAAAATGCACTAAGCAAAACAGAAGGTGATCCACCTCATGTGATGGTAGTGAGATGTGCATTGACCCTCCAAAAAAATGAGGACTGGCGTAGGACTTTCATCTTTCAGACCTACGTCAAATGCAATGATAAGAGCTGTAAGGTCATCACCGACAGTGGAAGTTGTACCAATGTAGTTTCTGCCAACAATTTGTCTCGTTTAGGCTTAACCTCAGTTCCCCATCCCAAGCCTTATAGTGTGTCATGGGTAGATTCTACATCTATTCCTGTCACTCAGCGTTAACTGGTCCCAATTAACATGTCCACTTATCAGGACCAGTTGTGGTGTGACGTGGACCGTGGTCCCCATGGATGTGGGACACATTATCTTAGGGAGACCTTGGATCTACGATTTGGATGTAACCAACTTTGGACATACCAACATCTGCGTCTTTAATTTCAAAGATAAGAAGGTGAAGTTGCATGATTGCATCCATGACCCTCAAAAGATAAAATTGGCAAGAAGGAGAATGATGAGAAAGCCAACACTAATGCCTCAAGTTCTAAGACAAAAGGCTTACACATTTTAAGTGCTAGTGAGTTCCAGGCTGATTTGGAAGAAAGGACTAGCAAGGGCTCCAAGGAAGACCCCATTGTTTAAGACGTAGTGACTATGGAAGTTCCTAAAGAGCCACCTACCAGTATTCCACATGATGTGGAACCTGTCTTCCAGGAGTTTCAGGATGTCTTTCCTGACGAGTTACCAAATGAACTCCCACCCATGCATGACATCCAACAAGCAATTGATCTTGTCCTACGAGCGACACTGCCTAATCTGCCTCATTGCCGAATGAACCCATCGGAATACGCAAAACTGAAAAGGCAAATGGATGAACTCCTCAGCAATGGCTTCATTAGGGAGAGCCTAAGTCCTTGGGCCATTCCCGCACTTTTGACTCCAAAGGAAGATGGAACTTGGAGGATGTGCGCGGAAAGTCGAGCGATCAACAAGATCACTGTCAAGTATCGGTTTCCGATACCCAGGTTAGATGATATGCTCGACACGATGGCTAGTGCCATTACCTTTTCTAAGATAGATCTTAAGAGTGGCTACCATCATATTCGAGTTCGTCCTGGGGACGAATGGAAAACCGCCTTTAAGACAAAGGACGGGTTGTATGAATGGCTAGTGATGCCATTCGGGTTGTCCAACGCACCAAATGCCTTCCTGTGCATGAGACACAAGTATTGAGGCCATTCATTGGAAAATTCTTAGTAGTTTACTTTGATGACATTCTCATCCATAGTAATACTAAGGAACAACATCTCAACCACTTGTGGCAAGTTTGTGGTACTTTGCGAAAGGAGCAACTGAACGCAAACCTTAAGAAATGCACATTCATGGCAGATCATGTGTTCTTCTTAGGTTTTGTAGTATCTACAGCAGGTACGTCCGCTGATCCTGAAAAGGTGCATGCGATTGTTGAATGGAAGACTCCATACAACATTCATGAGGTACATAGTTTCCATGGTCTAGCCATGTTTTATCATCGTTTCATCAAGGGATTCAGTACCATCATGGCTCCAATTACAGATTGTATGAAAAAGGGAGAGTTTAATTGGAGCCCAGTTGCTACAAAAGCCTTTCAGGAAATCAAAACCAGAATGACAGAAGCTCCTGTCATGTGATTGATTGACTTTTCTAAGGTTTTTGAACTAGCTGTGACGCATCTGGCGTTAGAATAGGAGGTGTTCTGAGTCAGGAGGGACACCCCATTGCTTATTTTAGTGAGAAATTGAATGAGGCTAAACGGAAGAAACATTCCTACTACGAAAGAGAATTCTATGCAATAGTTCAGTCGTTGAAACATTGGCAACATTACCTGTTACCGCAAGAGTTTGTTTTGTACTCGGATCATGAGGCATTGTGGTACTTGAATTCCCAATCCAAGCTAAAAGGGGAACATGCGAAATGGGCCAAACCATTGCAAGAGTACACTTTCGTTTTGAAACACAAGGCAAGAGTGGATAACAAACCCACTGACGATGCGTTAAGTAGCAAAGTCAATTAAATCCACTCCTGAATGTGGAAGTCACTGCGTTTGATCGTTTGAGAGATGATTATCCATCATGCCCAGACTTTGGAGACTTGTTTGCAACTCTTCCTGATGATCCTCTGCGGAGCATTGATAGATTCACATTGAAAGATGGCTATATCTTTCGAGGAAATCATATTTACATCCCCCGTACCTCCATGAGAGAGTTTCTCATTTGGGAGCTCCACGCTGGTGGAGTAGGCGGCCACTTTGGTCGTGACAAAACCATTCTTCTTGTGGAGGATAGTTTCCACTGGCCGAGTCTCAAGCGAGACACCACGCGCATCATTGAACACTGTCGCACTTGCCAACTGGCGAAACAACGTAAACAGAACACGGGGTTTGTACGCTCCATTGCCAGTGCGCGCCGCGCCCCCCCCAAGACATCAGTATGGATTTTGTGCTTGGGCTTCCGAAGACCGACAAACAACATGCTTCCATACTTGTTGTCATGGACCATTTTTCAAAAATGGGCCACTTTGTCCCTTGCTCCAAACCATCTGATGCTTCGCATATTGCAAAAAAATTTATGCAGCAAATTGTTAGTCTTCATGGTGTCCCAAAAACATCTGTGTTTGATCGGGATGTCAAGTTCACTAGATACTTTTGGAAGACGCTGTGGAAAGTTTTGGGAACAAGTCTGCAATTTTCATCTGCCTACCATCTACAGACCGATGGTCAAACAGAGGTAGTAAATAGGAGTTTAGGTAACCTTCTGAGGTGTCTAGTTGGTGAATATGTCCGTTCATGGGAGTTTGTGTAACCGATTGTGAAGTTCGCATATAGTAGTTCGGTAAATAGATCCCTAGGCATGAGTCCTTTTGAAGCAGTCACTGGTTATAAACCTAGGATGCCTGTAGATCTCATCCCCATGTCATCCATTCATCGCCCATCTGAGTCAGCTGATGCATTCATCCATCACATTCATGCACTGCATAATGAGATCAAACAAAGGATTAATAAGAAAAATAAATATTACAAATCATCTGCTGATTCACACCGTCGGTACATTGAGTTTCAAGTGGGAGATAAAGTTATGGTCCGTGTAAGACCTGAGCGGTTACCACAAGGAATTGCCAAGAAATTGCAAGCCCGTAGTACTGGTCCATTCAAAATCTTGAAGAGGTTGGGTCCCAATGCATACGTGTTAGACCTTCCATCTGATATGGGAATTAGCTCTACTTTCAATGTAGAGGATCTTGTTCCTTTTTTAGGGTCTCCAACACCTTTTGCCAACCCATCTCCTAATGCCTCTCCAACTCATGCACCCAAAGACTTTGATCCATCCTTCTCCCAAAGCCAATTCCCACAACCTACCCCACCTCCCCCTCCTAAAGCTCATAGGAAAGAAATTGTGGAAGACATATTGGATGAGCAAGTGGCCTCTACCAAGCAAGGAGGCATTCAAAAATTTCTTGTCAAGTGGAAGAACAATCGGCCGCATGACAGCACATGGATCACACGTGATGAGTTGCAGCGTCTCAATCCAGACCTCCTAGAGCGGTATGATAGTTTTATCTCACCAGAGGTGAGATTTTCTCAACCGAGGGGAATTGATGGGGACATCATGCCAAATTCCCCCAATTCCTTCAAGGTATACCAAAGGAGGAAGCGTAGGGTAGCGGATCAAGCTATGATGTGGATGGGTGATGTGTATCATGACTTTGCTCGCCAATATGTCATAAATCCACCGTTGAATTACCACTACGATGATATCCGACGGTTGGATTTTAGTGGATCTACCATTTGAAGGAGAGAAGGCCCCATGTGTGCAATCACATAGAAGGCCCCACTTTGGGAAGTGCCACATGGGTAGAAATAAAAGGGTTTTTAAAGTTGAGAGGGGCCCAAGTTATTTGATGAAGAATAGAGTCATAAAAAAAAAGGCCCATATTCATTAAAGAAGAGAATAAAGAATAAAGGGGGCCACCACTTAAGAGAAAAAGGTCTTGTGATTCATGCGCACAAGTCCTCCCTCATATACGTTTCTTATTCTGTCGTTTTTTTTTTTTCCTTTTTTATTATTATGTGATGATGTCATCACTTAGGGCTAATAATAATAAACTATCTTGGTTTCTTTCTTCCTTATGCTATGCTTTCTTGTAATGAAACTTTGAGATTAATGAAAGGAATGGATTTTCCCTCTTCTTCTTGGTGAGTCTCTAGGGTTCCCCTTGCTTAAAGGACGTAACGCCTCTGGATCAGAGTTTGGTGAGAGCCCAATCAAAGGTATCCTCTTATCTTTCTCTATTTCTTTTTCTACGAGCAATCTT
Organism: Persea americana; assembly: GCA_029852735.1. Taxonomy (NCBI): domain Eukaryota; kingdom Viridiplantae; phylum Streptophyta; class Magnoliopsida; order Laurales; family Lauraceae; genus Persea; species Persea americana. Next base: position 97,597,938 of record CM056809.1, read on the forward strand.
CCTGCACCAACCCTAAATCTCCATTTAAGAACCTAATCATCAAATCTACGACCTTTATCGCTAGATCTCAACCCCAGGTTTTCTCATTAGTCCATCTCACCCAGCCCTTGCCTAGATAATCACAAGAAACACGAGATCTACAAAAGTGGGCCTTCTCTCCTTCAAATGGTAGACCTGCCAAAATCCAACCGTCGGATATCATCGTAGTGGGTAATCCAACGGTGGATTTATGACATCTTGGCGAGCAAAGTCATGATACACATCATCCATCCACATCATAGCTTGATCCGCCACCCTACGCTTCCTCCTTTAGTATATCTTGAAGGAATTGGGGGAATTCGGCTTGATGTCCCCATCATTATTGCCCTCCAACAGCTCTTGAAGGCATCAGCCTATATCGGCCGATACACCTATTTGTCAGCTGATATAGGCTGACACTTATGCGAGAAGCAATTTTCTCTATTTATCAGATCGGCCTAGCTGATATTTTGATTCTTGGACCTGAGTTAGTAGTGGCAAAAGATTCCTGGTGGCTCCATGATGAGTTCAAGATATAGAACTGTATTTTTTATGTTTAGCAACTAGCCAGACTTTTTGCTCGCACTTAAAAGATACATGCATGTCTATCACTTATTAATGAGTTACAGGAACTTTGTCAACAAAAGAAAGGGTGGGGGGAAAGGAAACTGGGGCATCCCTCCTTAATGGAGAAAGATGGAGAAATTCAGAGAAACAAAGCAAAGGATGGTGCGAAAAGTTATTTATGTTGTGTGGCATTAACCGGAGAAAGTGAAGAAGTTAGAAAAGAATAACAATTACAGTCAATTTCTCAAACGAAAGAACAACTTTTTAAGAATGAGTGTCATGCCTATAGTTCTGGAAACTTATGCCACATGTCCTTCACTGAAATAATCTAGTGAAAAGGTTTATTTTTATTTTTTTTGTTGTGAGGTGGGGTGTGTGTGTGTGGGTTGGGGGGTGGGGAGGTGGCGATGCAGCCCGTTCACAGTCCAAGAACAAGACCCACAAGCTTTGACGGACCCGTCTGATGGGGTCCACATAGTCCACATATTTTCTAGATCAGTAGTTTACTTTATTTAATTATTTCTAGATTAGAAGGCTGCTTAATTGGTTTTGCGGTGGGGTTGGGGTTTAGAATAGTGAAAAGATGCTGGGTTCCCAGTTTTCTCCACATCTAAGCATGCCCCTCTCTTATACCATTACTTTTAAGTTGCCGCCAATCAGTAATCACTAGCCACTGGATCTAATGGGAGAGCCAAAGATACTAGTGATTGATTCATGGTATACATGGCTCGGTCATTTTTAGGGTTTCATTTTGCAATTCTACCTTCAACATACACGGTCACACACAAGTAGGCATTTAAGTAGACCTTCCTAGAGACATTAACAGTGATGTCTACGTGTCATGATCTCAAATTTCATTATGTGTCGCAAATCCTATTCCGACACCAAACTGATACAATTTGGGGTCCAATATAAAGTTTTCTACAACTATCTGTTTTTATGTCTTCATCGATTGAGTGATCCTGTTCTATGACAAAGGTATCACCCTCAGCAGTAGGGACATAATAAAAAGTAAAGTTAATATGGATATTGCTCGAAGTGGCGATCTTCCCCAAGAAAATCTAGCTTAAATCCCACTAAATTAATCTGATGTAATTTCCATTGAGATTAAAACAATAACGTGAGATTCTTCTTCTGATGGAAATTTGGCACAGAAAAATGGATCCTTAATAGTTTCTATGAGAGGTGATTCTTGGACAGAATCATGTGTAGCCATATAGGTTTATTCCTTGTGCCCATTTATCCCACCCCCAACACACGAGCTGACATCAAAGTTGTCGTTTGTAGTGTGAATAGCCTCTGAGAAGGCATGTAGGAGTTAGATTTGAGCTACAACGTCTGTACAAACAATTCCCCACGAGTAGGGATAAAAGTTATGTGAAGACTCTCCTCAAACCACTACTTCAAGAAGCATCTTCAACCACTAGAATAGCCCAAATTGATCTTGTGGAAGTCACAATGTACTGAACTTCATTAGCAACAGAAATAACCATGCAAGTATTGGAAGGCAAGCAAGCAACATGAGAAAAAGATCATCTCCACCTTGGAGCATAACTAGGGGTGCTCATGGATCAGGCTGGCTCGAGCCTGATCTGGGCCCAGCCTCTTTGGGCCAGGCTTGAGCCTTAGGCTTTAGCAGTAGGGCTGGGCTTGGACAAAAAAAGCTGGGCCCATTTAATATATGGGCCGGGCTTGGGTTAGAAAGCCTATGCCCACCGAGTAAGAAAGCAAAAACAAAGAAATGCCATTAAAAGTGGGACTTGAACACATGATGTCTTACTTATGCAAACACATCACAGCCAACTAAGCTACAACTCTTTGTGGTTAATAGTGCCCTATTTTAAGAAAAAAATACTATCAAGCCGGGCTCAGGCTTCACCTATTTTATGCGGGCTAGGCTCGGGCTACGCGATTATGGCCTAAGGGTTATAATTCAAGCCAGGCCTTGATATTGTTCAGCCCAGCCCAAACTGACCCATGAACATCCTTAAGCACAACCCAAAGCAAGGCTCCATATAGAATCAAATCATAAAAATTCTTCACTTAAGTCACTGAAAAGCACCTTTTAAAAACATAAACCCACAAACAGTTTCAACCCTTGACCATATCAAATTTAATCTCATTACTCAAAATTTTCATGTGGGTTCGCTACTTAGTTTCTCCATACCTACCAAACTATATACAAACCTTTAGAAGCAACAATAGTTTAGGATTGGTTTCTAGGGAGAACTCAAAAGCAAATAAAATCTGGCAACAAGTCCAAAAATAGGATGATACTGGCATAGAAAAACACAGGCACAATTAGCCTATTGGTATGAGAATATACTAGTTCAATTCTCATCAAGAAACCTTTATTTATCTATTTTTCCATGTAATTCAAGAGTCTTCTTTCTCAATAGAGAGAGAGGGCTCATTACTTATCAATTATCATGAGACAGAACTAAAACAAATTTCAAATTCAAAACTTCACAAATGCTCAACTGACCATCCATTAACAAAGTAAGATTGGCAATTTGAATTGGAAGATAGAGGGGTAAAAAGAGGAAAAGAAATAAAACTAACCACGCAATGAAGAAAATCTTGCTCTTCTGGCAGTTCTCAGAAGTCACAAAATCGAAGTCATATACCGCATAACGGCAATCATTCTCTGGCAAAGCTGCAGTAAAATCATCATAGCTCTCTGCTGGACCTCCTGTTTTCTCTACCACAACCTCCCTTTTATTATCATCAATCTTGAAAATCACATAACGGTATATTTTCTTCCTCTTCAATTCCATAAACGTCTTTGTGCTTTGTTCAGCCACTCCCATGCCACAAGAGGCATTGGACTGCAAACCAAACAATAAAATCATAATCATCTTAATTCAAAAGAGTAGAAGCAGCCATTACGAACTCTTAATAAATTACCGCAACAAATGTAGGCTTCTCATCCAGGAACTTATTCAAAAATACCATAACGAAAGGAAAACAAGTTTTTTTTTTTTTAATTGGTAATTGAGTCACTGGTGGTTTTATTAATGATGGTCAAATGGTACAATACAAGAGACAACTACTAAAAAGCTATCAAGCACCTAAAAGAATAAAGGGATTTGTAGCTAGGTATTTGATCAAATAGGATCATCCAGTTCCTATAGAGCACAGTTGTCAATTCCATTCCGATCTCCGTTCCGGTTTGACCATGTAGTGGAAGGTTTTGGCATTCCGGTCAATTCTGGCATTATGTTTTGGAAAAGACACGATTGCAAAATGAAAAAACAAATATAAAAGAATACCTGAAATTTAAAAAAATAGTTGAATGCTAAAATAGTACTAAAAATGCATACTTACATCACTAAAATTAAACTACACTCTACAATTGACCATTTTCTAGTTTTCACTACATGTGAACGGAAGTATGAAACCTTGTCCGGAATGGGGCGGAATTGGAACCGGGATGGCCGGAACGGACCAGAAACTTTTAGGGGGGCATTCCGTTCCACCCAAGACTAATTCCAGAACGTTCCGGACGGTTGGCCCGAACGGAACGGAATTGACAACATTGACAACTATGCTATAGAGACTAGAGTGTATGACTAAAACATCCCTAGAAGGAGAAGGGGCTACGGGAGCGAAAAGGGTTTTCCATGAGATAAGAAATGAGAATTATTAGTCTCAAGCGAGGTTTGTGAAGCAGTTAATTATTAGAGAATGTGGAAAAGGAATATTCCGTCTTTCTACTGAACATGATCTATTGAACTCATAACTCATCCGGTTCCTCTTATGAAGGTCAACTAAGTATATTATAAACGACTAGTAAATGGACCTAAAATTGGTCATGGTCACATCTAGTTTAGTCATCAAAGTTACCAGGCTTCGCCTTTCCACCCCCCCCACCCTTTTTTTTTTAATGGTAACCTAGTTGAATTTCAATGAGTTGTAAAGCAAAACGATGCAAGGAGGTCAAGTACATGGAGCCCCTCTTCCACTAAAGATTAGAAGACTGAGGGAGGAGATGGTTTCTGTCTTTGTATCCAACCTCCTCATGCATGATTTTGATATAGTTGACGAGATCTATAACAAGTCCAAAAGAGTTGAACTGGAATTACGGTCACCTAATATGAGACGCTTCGATATTCCAACCGGAGAATCCATACCTCGCAGAGCTCTAGAATTCCAAAATTACCGTGCTCCACCACAAGGTTATCGCCCAGCTTCAGAATTTCAGAATAACCGTGCTCCACCGCAAGGTTATTGTCCACCACAAAGGCAGCAGCAACCCAACCATCCTAATCAACATCCTTTTGTACCAAACCAGCAGGGCACCGTACCACAAGGAAGTGGACCTCCAAGGTAGGATTGGCGGACTGATGACTGTTGGTGTTGTGGTCAACTGGGTCACTTTGCCAATGATTGCCCACAGGTTCGAAATCTTTATTATTGTGAAGGGAAGCCTATTATGATGATGAACAATATGATGAACACATTGAGATGGAGCCGCCCCCCGAAAATCAACCGGTGGAAGCATAACAAGCAACTCAGCAAGAAGAACAGTCGGATCCTCTCCTTATAGCCACCACCACTGCAAAAGAAGGCGGTCCTTTACTTATCATACGCCGACTTCTCCGGACGCGTGTGAGATGCAAAGATAAACTGAGTAACTTAATCATTGATGGCGGAAGTGCTATGAATATTGTTGCGCCGGAAGTGATTGATAAATTGAAATTGCCAACTGAAAAGCACCCAAAACCTTACAAAGTTGCATAGGTAAATGATCATTCCATTCCTGTAACCGGCCGATGTTTGATTACTTTCACAATTGGCGTTTATGAAGATGAAATATGGCGTGACATAATTCCTATGAACATTGCTCATATACTTCTTGGTCGACCTTGGCTCTTCGATCAAGAGGTAATTACTGATCAAAAGAAGCACATGCATTCTTTCAAGTGGAAAGGACAAATGGTGGACCTTCTTCCAATGCCACCAATAGCATTTTCTCCAGCAACTCCTACCCCATCCAATCCACATGTTCTCACTAAGCGTAAATTTGAGGAAGAAATCAAAGAGCAAAATGTGATGTTTGCACTAGTCACTAAGCAAGTGCAGGAGCCTCCTAAGATTGGCATTCCTACTGAAGCTCAGCCCTCCTTCATGAATACTCTGATCTGACTCCTAAGGAACTACCAAAAGAGCTACCTCCCATACGGGATATACAGCATGCTATAGACTTAGTTCCTAGAGCATCTCTACCAAATATGCATGGTTACCGGATGAGCCCAAGTGAAAATGCCGAGTTGAAGCACCAAGTTGATGACTTATTGCAAAAGGGGTACATCAAGGAGAGCTTAAGTCCTTGTGTTGTTCAAGCCCTCCTCACACTAAAGAAGGATGGCAGCTGCCATGTGTGTGGACAGTCGCGCCATCAACAAAATTACTATAAATTATCATTTTCCTATTCCTCGGATAGACGATATGTTGGACATAATGCATGGATCCACTATTTTTTCCAAAATTGATTTACGCAGCGGTTACCACCAGATTCGTGTCCAACCGGGCGACAAATGGAAAACAACATTCAAAACAAAAGATGGCCTTTATGAGTGGTTAGTGATGCCATTTGGTCTTTCTAATGCACCAAGTACTTTCATGCGAGTGATGACCCAGCTATTGGGCCCCCTTCTTGGCAAATTTGTTGTGGTTTATTTTGATGATATCTTGATATACAGCAAGTCAAAGAGAGAACATCTTGATCATTTGAGGTGTGTGTTCAGCACCCTGTGCCATGACAAATTTTATATCAACCTCAAGAAGTGCTCTTTTATGACTGATTCCGTGCTTTTCTTTGGTTACTTCATTACTGCTCGAGGTGTCGAGGCGGATCCCGCCAAAGTGAATGATGTTATTGATCGGCCTACTCCAACAACCATATCCACAACCATATCTGAAGCTCGTAGTTTCCATGGGCTTGCGACATTCTATAGGCGTTTTATCAGAAATTTCAGTAACATCATGGCTCCTAGTCATTCAAATGGACCAATGCTGCCGCCCGTGCATTTGAACAGATAAAGCGAAAGATGACAGAAGCTCCAGTTTTGCGCCTTCCAAATTTCAATCAGGTTTTTGAAGTTCATTGTGAATCTGTGATGCATCTAATGTTGGTATTGGAGGCATGCTTAGTCAAGAAGGTCATCCCATAACCTGCTACAGTGAGAAGCTAAATGAATCCAAGAAGACATATTCTCCTTATGATCTCGAACTATATGCTGTGGTACAGACTCTTTGTCATTGGCGACATTATTTAATTGGAAAAGAGTTTGTTTTATTCTCTGAATAAGAAGCCCTCAAGCATTTACATTCTCAACAGAAATTGAGTGCACACCGTGCAAGATGGAACTCCTATCTTCAGGAATTCACTTTTGTCATTCAACAAAAGGCCAGCAAAGAAAATCAAGTTGCAGATGCCTTGAGCTGCGGCAAGCATTTACTGACTAACATGTCTATCACTGTTCCGGGCTTAGAAGAAATTTGTCAAGAATACACTGCGGATAAAGAATTTGGACACATCTACACCGATCTTCTCAATGGTGAGCCAGATCAACACCCGCACTTCAGTATTCATGATGGTTATTTGTTTCGCAAAGCAAAACTATGTCTACCAGCTACCACCATCTGTAAACATAATGTGCAGGAAGTACATGGTGGCAGATGTAACGGACATTTAGGCCGTGACAAGACTCTCACTCTTGTTAGTGATATGTACTTTTGGCCTAAAATGAAATCAGATATCATTAAAATCTGTGATTTATGCAGGGTTTGTTAGCTTGCAAAGGGTAACAAAAAGCATACAAGACTCTACCAGCCACTTCCCGTCCCCCATGCTCTGTGGGAAGACATCAGCATGGACTTTGTTCTGGGTTAACCGAATACAGCTGGAAAAGTTGATTCTATATTTGTCGTGGTAGATCGATTTTTTAAGATGGCTCATTTCATACCATGTTCCAATTCTTCAGACGCATCCAAAATCGCACAATTATTCTTCCGAGAAGTGGTACGTCTTAATGGGCTTCCTAAGACAATTGTGTCCGATCGAGATACAAAGTTTATGAGCTACTTTTGGAAGACACTCTGGTTGGCCACTAGGACAAAGTTACAATTTTCCAGTGCCTATCATCCGCAAGCCGACGGTCAAACAGAAGTGGTAAATCGCAATTTAGGCAAATTGTTGAGATGTTTAGTTCGCGATCACATCACGTCTTGGGATCTGGTTTTACCCATGGCTGAATTTTCTTACAATAATTCAGTCAACCGATCTACTAAGATGTCACCATTTCAAGCTGTGACTGGCGTACGGCCGTATCTACCTGCTGATTTAGTCCCTTTGCCCATAGAATCACAACCAAGCGGAGAAGCAGAAGATTTTATCCGTCATATGCAGCACGTACATGATGAGGTTCGACGAAACATTGCCACTAGTAATGACATATACAAACAGCATGCTGATGCACGTCGTCGTTTTGTTGAGTTTGCAGAAGGTGACATGGTCATGGTCAGAATCCGTCATGAGCGCGTTCCTTCCAGAGCAAATAAAAAGTTGCACTCTCGCAATGCGGGTCCTTTTAAGATCTAGAAGAAGATAAGTTCCAATGCATGTCGTTGAACTGCCCGCAGAGTTAGGCATCAGTTCCACTTTTAATATAGAAGACTTGACTCTCTACCGTGGCATCACACAAATGAAGGAATTGAAGAACACATCTTATCTCTCCCGCCTACTCCTCCGTCTGATCAAATTGTAGATGTACTTGATGATCAACTCATGTCTACTCGCCACGGAGGTTTTCAGAAGTTTTTTGTTCCATGGAAGGATCGCCCCATCTCATATGCATCTTGGATCACTGCTACTGATTTCCAACGCATCAACCTAGACCTATATGAACGTTATCAAGCTATACACTCACCGGAGTCAAGGTTTTCTAAGGTGGGGAGAACTGGTGCAAGTCAATCCAGGCACAAGTCCAATGGGCCCAACCCGTGAGTTATCGGGTCAATCAAAACCCAACCCATCATTGGAATGGCCCACAAGTCCAATGGGAAGAACCGATTATTTTATGGGAAGTCATCTTATTTAGTAGTTTTCTAATTGCTTTAGCATCTTAGAATTAGTAGGTTTCTTTAATATTGGAATTCTATGTTTAGTAATAGAATCTTAATAGGATTAGAAAGGTTCTTTGATCTTCTCTATAAATATGTAAATCCCCTTTAGGGATCAACGCACCTTATTGAATTGAAAATTGAGTTCTGGTTTGATATTACTTTGATTAGTGTTTTTGTGCGTGAGTTCTTGGCTATTGAATCCATCTGGATTCGGCCAAATCCCTGCTGCGGGTTTGGTCCTCTTCCCCAGGCTACACCAATTGTGGCTTCCTCCAATATCTTCTTAAAAGAATGGGTTTAGGGGAGACGTGGAGACAGTGGATGAAGAGTTCTGTTTCTTCTGCGTGCTACTCCATCTTGATAAACTGCTCCTCTAAAGGTCTCTTTCCAGCTCAAAGGGGCCTAAGGCAAGGAGATCCACTTTCACCCTCTCTTTCTATTATAGTGGCTTAAGCTCTAAGGAGGATGGTGAAAATAGCAGTCAATGCTGGTCTAATTGGAGGCTTCAAGATAGCTGACTATTTTCCCTTGATATCCCACTTACATTTTGCAAACGACACCCTTATTTTATGTGAAGCAACCAAGGAGCAAGTTAAAAATATGAAAGCCATCCTCATCTGCTGTGAAGCATTATCAAGCTTGAAAGTTAACTTCTTCGAAAGCAAGTTGGTCGGTATTAGAGTGGGGAACATTAACATTAAGAAGCTTGCAGATTTATTAGGCTGGGAATAAGGCCTCTTAGGAAGGTGAACCAAGCTTTGCTTGGCAAGTCGCTATGGAGAATAGGAGAAGATTCCGAAGGTCTATGGTATCAAGTACTGGCGTCGAAGTATGGGTTCTCAAGAGATGGCTGGGATGTTCAGGAATGCTTGTACAAAGCTTGTCGCCCATTTGGAGAGGTATTATGTCTGCTAAAGAGAGTTTCATGGAGCAAATCAGTTATCGAGTTGGAACAGGCAATAGAATCTTATTCTGGCTTGATAACTGGATTGGAAGCCTTGGCTACACAATTCCTAGACATTTATAATTGTGAAGGCTAAAATTCATTGCTACATGAAGAGGGTTGGTGATCATTATGGTTGGAACCCCATTTTGAGGAGAAATCTCAAAGACAATGAATTGGACCAATATACATCACTGCTTAACTTATTAAGTGGGGTCCAAGTTCAGAAGGGAGTGGATGAATGAAGATGGAATGCCTCCAAGGATGGCTCCTTCTCTGTCAAATCTTTCTTTGAGGTCATCAATAAAAGGGACCGGATCAAAAACTCAATGGCAAACATTTGGAAGCTTAAGGCCCCGCCAAGAGTAGTTGTCTTTGGGTGGCTGGTGCTTCAAAAGAAAATTCTCATGATGGATAATTTAAGGAAAAGAGAAAAGATAAATAGTCAATGGCTATCCTATGTGCTTGCAAAATGAGGAATCAGTTGACCATCTTCTACTTAACTGTAGCAATGCTAGAATGCTCTGGTCTTCAATGGTTGGTTGGTTTGGGTGCTCCTGGGTATTCCCAAATGGCATTCTAGATCATTTCATATCATGGAAAAGCCCAATAGGGTCGCAATTCCATACACAATTATTGCAACGGTTTCTCAATAACTCTATGGAATTTCACAACCTATTAAATTATGTTAGATTAATTTAAATCACAATTAAATCTCAACCCATTAAATTATGTTAAATTACTTTAGGGAGCTTGTGCTTCTAAATGCACCCCCATTTCTCTTTGCACACCCTCTTTAAGTAGAGTTTCTAAATGCACCTTAAGATTTGTTGTTTTATAGTTTGGAAATGATTGTAGTTGAAGGAAAATGATAGTGAAAAACTGGTATCCCCAAAGTTTAGAAAGTGCATAGTAGGGGACAAGATGGAAGGTCACTGGATAAATTCACATGTCTACAGTGTTTAGAGAATATTATCGGCTTCCAACAGAAATGCCAGCAATATCAGAAGTTCAGAACATGCATTGTGAAAATCTTAATGGCTGATATTTTGGTCTTAGCAAATTGGTAGTCATGAAGGCTCAATACAAAGTTTTGAACCATGATGCAGTGCATCCAATATAAACAAAAATAGAACCATGACTTGTTTGATCCAATTCATTAACTAGAATCAATACCAAAGTATTGGGTGAATCGAATCAAACTACAAATTATTAGAACCAAGTCAGTATGGACTACATAGCTATGATTGGCAATTGAGTTATGCTAGCAGGTGTCTGGTGTTTCTGTTTTACTTTGAATAGTTTTTTTTTAATTTTTATTATTATTAGTTTCAAATAGAAATGGGAAGTCAACATGATTCAGTGGGATTTATAAAAGAAAAGAAGAAGAAGAAGGTGGATTTTGAAATGTTTAACATGGCAGTCTTCTGCTATGTTTTGCACATCTCAATGAAAACTAGGCAAGACTACAAGCTTGTATGTTTTGATTCTCATGCATGGTTGTATTGTGGTAGGTCAGACTTGAGAGCATTGCAGTGTGCATCCTTCATTTGGTTTTGGGCATCTTATGATCTAGGAATGGCTTGCTTCTACAGCAAGCTGATTTATCAATTATAATCAAAACCTAAGCTGCAAACATCAATCCAACTGCTACGAATTTATGATCCAAGAAAATTATACAGTTTTGTTTTTTTTTTTTTTGAGAGAGAGAGAGAGACACAAGAATTTAGAGAAACCAAGATCTGTCAAACCTGTGTGAGTGTGACACAGAGAAGAAAGCTCACGAAAAAAAGCAACACAAATTAAAGATGGCCATCATGGTTCGCTCCGGGGCACTAGAAAAGAACCTAAACAAAGTCTAGTCTAACTGTGACCGTGAGTAAAGAAAAAGGCTCACAACGTGGAATCATTCGCCTAAAAAAAATTTTAATAAATTGAATAAGGGTTTCAGCAAAAGCTTCCCAAATTTATTTTTATTTTTATTTTTCTTTTTAGGTGGGGGAATGGCAATTGAAGTCGCTCACACGCTTGGCATGGTTGAAAAGATTGTTGAGACTAGTACAACAGATTCATCGTACCAGACGCTAATAACCCAGGTTTTCATTCGTCAAGATCTGATCTAATTGGCTGAGGGGAAAACGGGGAAATGTTACAACAGAGAAATCACAGTGGAGTCGAGATTTCCATCAGCGCATGCAACAAGGCCAACTATTTGAGAAGAAAAAGAAGATTCAAGTATGAAACCTATCAATACAGAAAACTGATAAAATTGGATCAAATACAAAATGAAGAGATCAGAATCTTACCATGCGGAACGACATGACTGAAGACTTCGAATCGAGATCTGAAAGAAGAGTATAAGAAGAAAAAAACAATGAGGAGGAGAAGGGGGAGAAGAAAACTCCCCTTCTTCTGGTTTTGTTTTTGTTCGGAAAGGTAAAGAGAGAGAGAGCGACGAACGGGAATAGGGACAATTACCGTGAGAACTGCCTTAACTGATAATTACACAATGGAGAAAATTTATTTACCGTAGAAGAGTTCGATCCATAAGTTATCGGATATCACAGCTATGAAAGTATGATATTCTACAGTCAAAAGCGTGAAAATTTAAACTGTTAGTTTTTTTTATTTTTTTCCTTGACTGTTGGACCACCAAACCACCATCCAAACCGTTAGATAGCTGTATGAGTATAAAAGTTAATATCGCACCAAATTTGAACCGTTGATCTATCACGGTTATCTAGAAATTTGCAAAAAGTCACATTGTTTTGCAAATTATAAGCCATGTTTTTTTTGTTTTTTTTTTTGCAAATTCTAGATAACCGTTAAATCAACGGTTCAAATTTGGTGCGATATTAGTTCTTACACTCATACAGCTATCCAATGGTTTAAATTGTGGTTTTGTGGTCCCACAGTCAAGAAAAAAAATAAAAAAAACTAATTGTTCAAAATTTTCCACTTTTGACTGTAGGATATCTTACTTCCATAGAATATCGCAACTTGCGATATTTTACGAATCGGACTGTTCTGTGGTAAATAAATTTTTTCCAACTATTCTAAGGTAATTATCAGTTTTAAGGCAGTCCATACGATAATTGTCCTACGGGAATATATACATAGGAAAATATTCAAGTGTATTTATCCAACACTATTGGGTAAGGGATGCATCTATAAATATGAATTTTCAAGTACAAAATGGAGATTTCAAGTGTATATAAAGTGAAGTACAAAAGGGGGATTCATGTGGAAAAGGGGAAAGTGTCATTACCCTATGGCGAGGGATAGATGTACATGAATATCCCCCATATATATATATGAAAGTATTCTTATGCATATGGTGAGGGACACTTCCCTTTTTGGGAATTTTCAAGTACAAAAGGGAAATTTTAAGTACATAGGGTGAGGTACACTTGTACTTGAAAATTCCCAAAAAGGGAAGTGTCCCTCGCCTTATGGTGAGGGAAGTATGCACAAAAATACTCCCCATATATATACAGGGACATTCATGTGAATCCATCTCTCACCATAGGGTGAGGGAACTTTCTCTTTTTGCACATGAATATTCCTTTTATGCATATGACCATGTATATATATGAAAATATTCATATGCATCCATCCCTCACCATAGGGTGAGGGACACTTCCATAATTGGAAATTTCGATTGCAAAAGATGAAAAAGTCATATATAGTCATATGCATTCATTTGCAAAAAGGGAAAGTTCTCTCACCCTATGGTGAGATATGGATGTATATGAATGTCCCCCTATATATATAGTTATTCAGAACTTTTTCATTGTTGTGACTTTGTGGGGGGAGGTGGAGAGAGAGAGAGAGAGAGAGAGAGGAGGCTAATATAAAAGAATAAAAGAATAAAAAGGGAAGAATAGTAGCGAAGGAAAAGTATATTCTTTTCTTTATTTCTTGTTCGTACCTTAGCGTGGGCGAGGCACCCTTCTCAGTTGTAACTCCAATCTGCAGAATGCTTTCTAGCAATGTTCTCCTTCCAGACCGCCCTCCTACCACCAGCAACAGCAGTTTCAGTCGGAAAGTTGATTAGCATGTTTTTCACCTAGTCGATTCCATTGTTTTTAGATTTGTTTTAACTTTTATAAATTTCTCAAATTTTATGAAAATTATATATATTAAAGCAAACGGGGAGGTGGGCTGTGAGGGGTACCACATCATCCCTCCTCAACCTCATGATGCCACATCAGCGTTCTCACGGAAGCCATGTGGCATCACAATAATAAAGCTCATCCTTTAATCTCTCTAATTCCTAAAATCATTTCGAATTCCCTAATATTTCTCTTACATCCTTCCTTTCAAATTATCTTAGTCAAATCTCATTTGGATGGTGGTAAGTTTTAAACTCTCCCCTGCAATCTCTCTTATTCATTACTTCATATACACATTTCCTATTATCTCTTAATTTCTTATCATACTCTTTAAAACTCAAAATCTTTCTAAATTCAAATATTCCCTAACATTACCATAAAATCACCTAGATAGTGGCCACTCAATAGCGGCCCATACCGTATAGATATAAGTGGCATGGACCATAATTATAGCTTATACATTAAAATAGTGGCCCGTTTCAATCTAAAACAGTGGGTCGAGTCCACGCTTAAAAATGCTATACCATGGCCCAGATATGCCCTATAATTGCTTCCTACTATAAATTTGGAAACTATAGATCTAAATTTCAAGGTTATAATGTTAGAGCAACAATAACTGCACGGGCCTTATTAAGGGGCAACAATATTCACATTATAATTATGGCCTAATTATTGGGCCCGGATTACCACTGACCACTCATTAAGGGCATAGCATTTTTAAGTCCGGGCCAGGTGTCCTAACTATAAAATAGTTGCCTAAGTATCTTTGAATTACATGAGTTAATTTTTAATTTCAATCTAAGATGAATTTCTAAAAATGCATTAGGAGATGTTAAAGTTTATGATATATCAAATCACTCTATGTTCAGAAATGTACTTCTCTTTCCTCTTTAGCATTGTTCCGTGATCTTTACTATATTTTTTTATTCTTTAAATTTTGATAAATAAAATAGATTTTAAGAACTATATATAATATATTTTTCTTTTATATTTACCTTTTCTTAATTATATTTTTAAAAAATATTATATTTTAATACTCTCCAAAAATCTTTTCATATTATTTAGACATTGATGAGTGGGACCTTTAATACAATCAAGTGATGTTCCTTGAATGAAATTTAGGCTAATGATTAATTTTGAGGAAATATTATAATTTTAAAATATTAAAGATTTTATAAAGGGCCTACTAACGGATTTATAATATTACTTTCATAGTAATATTGAAACTTATGAGTGAATCCCTCTTATAAGATCTTATATGCAGAAAACACATTAGTGAGGCCCCTCTTATAAAATCTCATTTGCGAAAAATATGGTTGTGGGCTTAAGTCTAATTTAAGCAAAACTTGGTCCCACAATAAATTTATAGCATTACTTCATGGAAGATTAAAATGTTATTAGTGGGTCCCTCTTTTAAAATTCTAATGCCAATAAAACATTGGTAAGGTTTCAATTTGATTGAAGTGAAACTTTGCCCCAAAATGGATTCAAGACAATGGATTTTCTGGCGGTGATTTCATAGGCTTGTATGTATCTCTTATCTTTCATATGAATCAGTTAAAACTTAAATTTTTGTAGATTTTATCCCTTTTTCTAGTAGATATCTTTTTCAGATAGAATCAATTAAAATTAAAAAATTTATAAATTATGTCGAATTAGCTATCTCAATGGACTCTTCCTATCCTAATTGCAATAAAAAAATACACACATTTCACTCTCTCTCTTACTTTCCTCTCTCTCTCTCTCTAATTCATTCTTTCTCTCTGTTCTCTCTATTTCTTCCTCCATTCTTTCTTTGTTTCTGTCTTCTTCCCTTTCCTTGTCAATGGACCACTGAGACCCCACCATCACCACTATTCAAGTGGGCCACCGATCAAGTGGGTCCCACAACCTCCCCATCTCAATTTGAATACTTTTTCTTTCTTTCTCAATCTCTCTCACCCACCTTGCTATAATGGACCTAAGAGGTAGCCCCACCTCCGATCATCACCATCATCTTGGTGTGGACCCCGCGAGCATCTCATCCTTAATTTTAAGCCGCCACTCCATCCACCCATCTAATTGGTAAGCTCCTCTTCCCCTTAGGTTTGGGTTAATGTACTTTGGGTGTAGAAATGTGCTAGGGTAGCTTAGAGCTTTCCTTTTCTCTTGGTTTATGTTTTAATTTAGTTTTATTTTTGTTATTTATCCCTTAGGTTTGGTTTCATGGGCTTTGAGCTAGTGTTTATGGATTTGGGCATTTTCAACGAAATGCAAGTAGATATTTATATATATGTTTTGATATGTTTGTCTCTCATTGGATTTGATGATTGATGATGGTTTAGATGTCATTTGCTCAATTGATGCTTTAAGGGATTGAAAACATGATAATTATGTTTATTTGCTAAATGAAAAGGATTGAGATGTTTATGATTTCATTAGATTGTGGGATGAGATTTTATGGACTGGCTATATCCATGTTTTGGATGTTTTTTCAGATTCATGAGAAAGATGAGGGAATTGACCCATGTTCATTGCAATCACAGAACCTCGGTTTTGTGACTGCCGTGCACGCGGTTGACCAGCCATAGGGTGCAATTGACCGGCCGCATAGGGTCAGGTTCTCCGGAACCTGACCAAAACATTTTTCCTCTTTTGTTGCTTACAGCTGCCGGTCGACTCAGGCCTTATTAGGTCGACTGGGCATGAAGGATGTCGACCGGCCTCCCTGTATATGCGGTCGATCGGCCAAGGACCAGGTCGACCGGGACAACTATAAATCCCTTTTTGAAGGGGTTCTTTTCACTATATTTTGGATGGACTTAGGTGGAACTTTTGCTACCCTTTTTGGACTTAGTTAACTATATGTAAAGATGTTTTGAGCCGACGTTTTCACAATTATTCCAGTTGTATTGGGATCCAACCTAGCATAATCTTGAACGGGTCAACAATTTTCTCAAAATTGAACCTTCATTCAGGTTATCATCAAATTCGGGTCATAGAAGAGGACATTCCAAAAACTCCTTTTCGAAATCATGATGGCCACTACAAATTTTTAGTGATGGCTTTTGGGCTGACAAATGCTTCTTCTACCTTTCAAGCTCTTATGAACAAATTTCTCAAAACCATTTTTTTTTTCTTTTATGAAATGAGATATCCACCATCTTTAAAACAGATATCGACCCTACGCTGGGTCCTTTAAAATGCAAAAAACCCTAGTTTCCCCTTATCTTCCTTCTCCTCTCTTCTTCAAATCCAATGGGGTTTGTAAGTCAAATTAGGCTATTGTATTTTATATTTTTCTTGATGAGATTGATTGCAGATAATGGTAACAACATGGTTTATGATAGTATCATTTGAAATTTAAAATATATGATATAACTGAAATGACAAGTTATATATGAAACTCTCATTACAGTGGTGTGACACACATCGATTGTTTCTCATATGTAGTAATTATCATCTTGACATCAACTCAGGCAAATCAACAACCTTCCACTGCCATCTCACTCATGGCCGACATGTTTACTTCAACCGCACCAAAGCTAGTAACGTTAAGACACGTTCTCCAATTTCTTGATCCCCTTTGGAGCATTTGTGAGCAAAAGCAATGCATCGGAGAGGATGAGCAGCCATGGCTTTTGATTAATGAGTTTTGAAATCCCATACGTGAGGTAGCAATGAGAACACATAGGCAATGTCATTTCAATAGGGCCTTTCAAATGCACATGGTGAAAAGAATGTGCCCTATTCTTTTCTCTCAACAAGTCCCCACTTCGCTGTTTATTTGCATTAAAGAATCGCCCTTTCACTAGGACTATAAAAAAATCTCGGTGGTGAAGTTGAACTAAGATTGTAAATAGCTTAGTTTGACTCACAAATCCCATTGGATTTGGAAAAGAAAGGAGGAAGATGAGGGAAACTAGGGATTTTGCGTTTTAAAGGACCCAGTAGATCTCATTTCAAAAGGAAGCCAAGAGGGCCTTTTCGCTGTATAGTCCGCATCTAAGGTGATTTTTTGATCCGGTAAAGTCCGCTTAATTATAAATTACTAAAAAATTCACTTTTCCTATAAAGTCCTTGCCAAATTGTTCTGACCATCCGCTCTTTTTCGCCAAATATCAAGTAGCAAAATCTTGAAAGTATATACATTCATAAATAAAAAAGTAAGAACCGGCTTTCCGTTCCCTGATCAAGTGATCAGTATGCCGGCCAGTTTTTAATCATCTTCTGTTGGGATGGAGATGGAAGGGAAGGCAATCAGGCACCCTCCATTTTTCCTAAGGTCCAGGGTGTGACCATTTTGCTCCACACGCGTGCCTCTACTTCTCGATTATAAGGAGGTATATTCAGATTCTTGAGGACGGATGCGCGTTGTTCTACTGGTACTCGATCGGAGAACCTTTGCTTTGTGGCTGATCGGTGCAAGCAAAAAAAAAAATATTTTTTTGGAACGGGGGAGAAATTAAATTATTTTATTCCTCAAAACCGTGAAAAATCACATTTTTTATCGGATGGGCCCACCCTTGTGAAAATTTCTCTTACCAGGCTTTTGGTTGTGTAACAATGTATGCCTTCTTCTAGTTTGGTATTTTGGTATTAGTTTAGTGAAAGCTGATTAGGCAGGCTAAGGAAGATATAAATGAAGGTAGTAAAAATATATTTGAAGAAGTAAAATTAATTTATCTAAGAATTTGGTTCAGGATAGATACAAATGGAAAAATAGAATTTATGTAGCTGACCACAACATCATTGGAATAAGGCTTTAATGATGATGATTACCGGTAAAAGTTGATACTGCTTTCATACCAACTATATGTAAAAAAGTTTTGTTCTTGTAAAACAAAAAATTTAAAAAAGGTAGAGTGCATATCCGTATCCAAACATGCTCTGATTTGTAGGGATGGAGTTCAGGTGGAATAATCAATAATCAAAGCTTGAGTTCGACTCCTTTTAGATATGAGTCTGCAAATGTAGGCCTGTATCCAAACTTCAGCTGGATTGTAGCCCAAGTAGGTAGTCAAATTTTAAATGGGACCCTTTAATAGAATTTGAAATTACTAACTTGGTGTATCGGCCATCAAAACCAATCATTGTTCCAATTCTCTACATTGGTCTGTGACTGTCCGAATGCTTTTTTTCCAAATGGACCCCTTAGACTCCACCGCGCCCAATTTCAAATATTTGAATCGGGCCATTAGAAACTCAGACTCTAGATCAGGATCCAAATCCAGCCTATCAGTCTCAGATTTATCTAATAGCAGACCAGTCTCCCATACCTGGGCTGGATGTACGCGGCAACAGCCAAAGTGAGTGTATGCAAGAACATTTTTTTTCCAAGTCTATGTTTGTTTGACTCCTGAATGGCTTTGCAGTGCTTGGTTCAGCAAGTAGGGAATTAGCCGAAAACCTATTATTAGAGCTAGGAGACTAGGACCCCTCAGTTGCAGGTTAGAAATATCCTATATATGCTGGGCTATCAATCTCATGCTCGTCACTTCCATTTACTTGGTCATCAAACGCGGCTCAAATCGAAAGTCTTGCATAAGTGGGCTTTTATCTAATCAAAGCCGCATAAAAAAAATGTGCAGAAGACGAGATTAACTATCTGTTATGTGATCTAAAAAGAAACGCTATTTATTATAATAGATGCAGCTCCTTATGCATTGATATATATATATATATATATATATTAAATTGCCCTTATAACAATTACTTGGTAGTAATAAAATAGGATATGAAGGCAATTTCATGCCCCATTCCCATTACAAAATACCCAAAATCCCCATATATATACTTACTTGGTTCATTTCATCTCTTTTTATTATTTAAGTTATGTATTATACTTAATGCACAAGTAATAAGTGTTGCATGATTGCTTAATCCCTTTCTTTGAGTTTATTCAAAGGCGGACCTAGGTTATATGGACCTGGGGCGGTCGCCCCAGGTCTGAAATTAAATTCAATGGCGTTTTATATATATATATATATATATGGGGAATGTTCATATGCATCTTTGGTGATGGACACTTCCTTTTTTGCACAAGAAGATAAGAAAAATGTACTTTTCAAGTACATAGGGTGAGGTACACTTCCTTGTCTTTTTGTGCAAAGAGGGAAGTGTCTCTCACCTTATGGTGAGGGAAAGATGCATATGAACATTCTCCTATATATATATATATATAGAGGAATGCTCTCCTAAGCTCAAGCTTAGGATAAGGTAAGCTCAAGTTTGTGGTGGGGCCCACCTGGGTACCTACATGGGGATGGGGGTGGGGGGATTTCAAGGACTCTTTGGGATATTCCTCTCTACAAAAAATCAGCTACAACCGTGATTTCTATCATCTCCATATATGCCCAAAAGTTTAATGGTCAATAGTTCATTCGGATTAATATATAGTCGATTCAACGGTCTAGTAAATTTGGATCTAACCGGAAATTGCTGGACATGTGCAATTTAGAAGGGTCAAGTGTTTGGTCCATTTTGGATGGACCAAAGGTGGGCCCCACAAGTATGAGCTTACGAGATTTTATCCTTAGCTTGAGCTTAGGAGAGCCTTCATCATATATATATATAAAACCATGGAGCTTGAATGGGGCCTTGGAGCAGGGGTAGACCTATGTTGAAATGATATGTGAAGTTGCCCCAGGTCAGAATTAAAACCCCCATAGAGTTGAATGAGCCTTGGAGAATTTCCCACATATCTAAACTTGTAGCTCCACAAACGTCTAAAGATAGCCCTACATATGTAAAGCTTCGTTGGTAAAGAAAAAAAAGAAAAAGAAAAAAGAAAACATTGCGGGAACACATCACTCCCTCTTCTTCAAACTCTTCTTTCAAAACCCTTTCGTGCCGATTGTTGATTGAGCTCTTCGTCACCAATTCTATATACTGTATAGACTACTGTATTTTCATCTGTCAAACATATCTAGTATAACCCTTCCTAATCTTTCTATACCTAAATTTGAACGCTTAATCTCCAAATTCTAATTTCAAACCCTGAATCCCCAAATCCTAAACAAAATTATAAGCCCTAAACCATCAAATATGAGTATATCTACAAATCCAAATATGACCGAATCCATTCTCGTTATCATCTTTTCTTATCCCACTATGATTCAAAGATAGAATTTCACTCCCATTATCTAAAGGTTGGAGGCTTTGAGAAAGTGAAAAGGGAAATGATGGTTGTCCTCAAAATGTTATTTTATTCGGTTTTTTCTCACACACCCACTCACCTTGAACTTGCAGCGATCTCCATTGGACATTGACTTTGACATACAAGTTGAGTGAAACATGACAATGTGAGATTGAGTTTCTAAAATTAAGGTTAGAATCTTTTTTTTTTTTATCTATCTAATACTTTTTGGTACATCTGATTAACATCCTGATTCCTAACCTATTCATTGCCAAATCTTTAATAATTATCATACATCTAGTTGAGTTCCATGAATTAGACATTTTCTAAAGAAAAACTTATAGGTGTTATTTTGTAATTTGAAAAAGTCTAACAAAGTCTAGCATTTTTTTTTTCAAGTGCAAAGTCTAGCAAAATTTTAACCCCACCCAAATGAAAATTCTGGGTCCGCCATTGAGTTTATTATAATTAGTTTTTATTTAAGCTAGTGCAAAGTGGGTGTACTCTTATTAATAATATACACCTTTTCTTTTGTAGAGTAACTTGGGTATGCGAACCAATTCATAAAGGCATTTTGTATGTACATGGAACTTTGTGTATATGAGGTGATCCAAAACCCTTTAAATTAGATAATTATAACTCCCAAAAATTTATAGTCTAAACTTGTCACAGCCCGGGCCCAAGATATGATGATCCCTAAGCTAACCCCGAGTCATGCCCACACTTACTCCTGTAAATTCCGAATTAATCGAAGTTATAACGAAATCCATAAGGGCATGTTTGTGTAGAGGCAACTTCCATGGAAAGATGAAATTGTCACATCAGTAAATTCTATGGTTTTTAAAAACCTCAGAAAAGGTTTTATGAGGAAGTTAGAAATTCATGTTTGGTGCAAAAAGTTTTTCCTCAATGAATTGGTACTAATGTTGTTTGGTGCAACTGCGGATTCTTTAGTGAAAACTATTGTTTAGTGAAAACTACTAGGTGAGTGGGTCGGTATGTGCGTTGGGTGGGTGAGTGGGGTTGGGAAGGAAGGGAAAAGAAAGAGGGTTGCTTGGTGGAGTGGGGGTGGGAGTGAGGAAATGGGGGCCAATTTTCCGTGGAAATGGACTTCCCATACCCCCCCCCCCCCCCATAGGAAGTCCATTTCCATGCCTATGAAGGAAAAAGCTGACGTGGCAAAAAAGCAGTTCCGCGGAAAACTGCCTCACCAAATACATGAAAAAAGAGTTTTCCGCAGAAAACCACATCCTTTTCCACGGAAATGGGCTACACAAACGTGCCCTAAGGGATACATACTTTCTCACCTGTCAAATATTCAATTTTGTAGAGAATATATTCATAAGCTATCATAAAACAAAATCAAGAGTTATTTACAAACGTAAAGTTCTTTATACATGTATAGTCCTATCATATCCTAATTTTTGTCAAACATCGCACATTCAAATACAATGCAATAAGACAACTATTCAAGTTTCAAAACATTAATTCCAAAAAGAATTTCAAAAGCTTCTCAATTCAATTTCGCACTCGTATATCCATATCAACTGATATCCAAGCTATTCTATTTTATTAATCATCTTGAAGAAACCGGAACGACTTCCTCCGCTGCCGCTGGGGCCGCTACAGGACCGACATTGGCAATCGGGCCGGTAGTGTTATTAATAATACGAATGAACACGATGGTTCAACAATGTGTACACAGATTTATAATAGTACATAATAAGACATATACTAAACCTATTCAATTTATCAATTGGACAATCTCTCAATTCAATTCCATTTCTAGACAATTATAGACAATTCACATGATTTATACATTTAGAGTCAATAATGAACATAGCTAATTGGCAACTACAATAGCATTGATTTAATTTCATTTCTTTTCATTTACCATATTCCAAAAAGGAATGAATCGTGTCTTCATTGTCATTCATTTAACGCTGTAGGATCTACTAGTGCCAGGGCCAGGGACAACTAGCATCACCACGAAGCTCCGGAACACCCCAATTCATCTATTGCACTAGGAATATTCATGCATTCATTTTAGCTCTATAATGAGCTTTCATAGAATCACTACGTAGTGCCAGACCCAGGAATCAATTCAATGCAATAGACATCCCAAGTCAAGATTCTACCCCTTTGGGTTTTCAACTAAACTCCATAAATTCCATTCAACAATTGAAGGAATAACAATGATAAAATCTACACTAGAATTGAGACAAACAATATGGATGTAATATAACAATTTACATTTCTATCCATTCCTACTATTTCAAACCAATCATTTAGGTGAAATGTTCGATTAGCTAATGTATGTGTTATTTTTTATAAACATTACATTATTTATGATTTGTACATTAGAATTCCCTTAGTTAACACCTATGAAGGTTTACATACAATTTTGACAACATTTTTCCTTCATTTCAATCACATTCGAGACTCGAACTCCTCACAACTTCAATTCAATTATGACAATTCGCTCAATTAGTCTTAAAGATATCCATTCAATAGCCCAAGAACTCTCTAGTTCAATAGGCCTTAAAACTGGAAAGTCAGAAATTTCCAGCATATAATTTCTTTTGCATTCGGCCACCTGCCGGTCACAATTCGGCTGGCCAAATGCTATTTGGCCACCACTTGGCCAGGTTATCCGTGGCTCAATTTTCTAAAAAATTGAAACACAGTCACACTCGGCCACCTCTTCGGCCACCATTCGGCCGACCGAACTCCTGACTTCGGCTAGCCGAACCAACTTTCTAGTAACTCAACATTTCTGCAAAACTCAGTGCAGAAACATTCAGCCACCATTTGGCCACCTTTTGGCAGGCCGAACAATGTCCAGTTTTTCAGAAAAATTCTGGAATGAATTTTCTCATTTGAAGTCCAAGAGTTCAAACATCATTTTCAAGCACATTAATCAATAGAAATGCATACACTTGCCTCTATTTGAAGTCAATGTACAAAAACCCCTCTTTGTTAGCTCAATTTGAGATGGAAACTTCTCAACTTCAAACCGTAATTCCATAAAAATATGAAAAATAGATTTCTATCAGCTAATTGAGCTAGAAACTACTCTAACCCACTCAATAGAACCTGAAAGTTTTGCAAAGAACTTAATCACTTACTTGTAATTCAAAGAAGAGGGAATCTTGAGTTCTATGTCAAGCTCTAACACTCCAAAAATGCAAGTAACTTGATGGAGAAGATGAAGTGGCTCAAGCTCCTTCCAAAACACTTGAATCCCTCCAAACTTTGACAATTGATAAGAGAGAATGGAAGAAGAAAGAAGAAAAGAAGTATAGGGTTTCTCTCCACTATGTTGTGCTGGAAATGAGTAAATGAACTCATTTGAATTTATCTCAAACATATATAAGCCCCTCTTTGAACAAAAGCCCTCCTTCACTAAGCCTATTCACAATTCGAGTCAAATGAGAGCTCATTTGATCAATCTCAAGCCAAATGGAACTAAGTCCATTACGAAAGTTATCGTACTCATGGAGATACACGCATTGATATCAAGAGTTACCGTATTCGACAAAATACGCGAAAATCCGTATTTACGGAAAAGTCCTCGCTCTTCTTTGTTTGAATCTAAAATCAACTCCACTTTCTTAATCTCACTCAAATTCAATTTCACTGTGTTTAATTCCATCATTTGAGAGTAATTTATCTCATTTTGGTCATTAATCACCATTAACTCAATTAAACACATAGTTAGCGTTAACCTCAATTAACTAGAGTTAATCTTGATTAACTTGGAACGGGATGTAACAAAACTATTAGTATTTTTTAAGTGCATTTATTTTTACAACTGAAATCATAAAAGATAGGTGAATGTAAATGGTTTAATCTCTCAAAGATAAGACTTTATTGGAATAATTTGGAATGTGGAGATTCTTGTGAAATGTGTGAGATAGAACACACTCTTCAACTCTTTTTCTTCTTTGACGAAATAAGTAAAACCGTATATCTGGAACAAGTCACCAAAGCACATATGACTTTCGATAAAAAAAAAATTTTAGAGACAGCTTCTGTTCTTGAAACAATTTTTAGTGATCCCTTCACAAGAGAGTTTTTCACAAGATTAGACTTGATTAACACTCCATACTTGGAAGTAATATAAAAAAAACTAATAGCTTTCTTGTTTTGAAGCCTTGATCCCTAGCTCGGCCCTACCATTTGAGAGTTAGGGGAAGGGCCTAAGGAGTGTAGGCCCTCTGAGGGCTTTGGCCTGCCCAGACCCAGCCTTGCATGTGTTAACGGTAGGGTAAGAACAACCTTGGGCCCGGCCCGACCCGGGGCGTTTGATGGCCCTAGATACGAGTGAGTTGGCTTTACTAGAGTGAGTGCTTGTAGATTAAGTAAAGCTCCAATCACTTAGTACTCCAATAGGTCAATGGCATGTGATCATTTATGCAAAGATAAATCTGGCTCACATGGAAAAATGCTTGCATGGTCCACCTCGGACCCCACCTGAGTTTGGGATGGGGGGTTTTTTCTTCCCCGACCTATCAATGTATAATGACGGAGGCTCGAATGATGATCCTAGCAACTTGATTAATGGTCGACAACTTTTCACCGTCCAAAACCAAGGCACAGCCGATTCAACGGTCCAGTCCATTTGGATAGGTGCTAAACCCTGAGATTGTGACTATGAAGGGGTCATTATTTTATGGCCCACTTAGATGAATTATCAAGCGGGCCCACTAGGGGTATCTGCAAGTGAGTTGATGGGGCCCGCCTATTAATAATTTGGGCTAATCCAAAATGAATGCTGTAAGACCCTGACCCAAGAGATTCCGATTAGCGTTAATTAAGTCGTGTTTTAGTTCTAAGTGAGATTAGTGAGATTTGTTTAGGTTTATATTAGAATAGTTTTTATATAGCTTTGAAACATTTTGAGAACCCTGTTTCATTAGCGGGACCCTTTAGGGGTTCCTTTGTAGTGTTTTGTGTAACTTTGGGATATTACCTATTATTCTGAAAATTCGTGTTTTAGCTCCGTTTAATTTGTTTTATCACACCCTACAACTTTCGCATTTGCTCTGTCCCCGTTCGAGACATCGAAACCCCACTTTCATCGTGTTAAGGGTAAAAACAGTCTTTTTACACAAAATCTGAACACAATTTTCAATGTCTCCGAAACCCGCGAAATATATACTTTTTAGAAACTAGAAATTTTGATAAACATTTCTTCCTTCTTCGTCAAACTTATCCAAGGCCTGGAAAACCATGTTTTAAGCCCTACAAACTTCTTAAGTGGTGGGACCCAACCCCACTTCCTATATAAGGAGAACCCACCTCCCTTTTTCCTTTTCTTGCAATCTTTCATTGAGATAGAGAAGGAGTTTCAGCTGTCTAGGGTTTCTTCCCTTCCTCTTCTTGCTTCTTCATCTTCAATCCTCCTCAAGCTCTTGCTAAAAGGAAAATAAACTTCACCATCTCCTTCCCCATCTTGAAGGCTTCACATTGATACACTTTGTGGAGGAAACCAAGCATCCTAGAGCTTGTTTTGAGCAACCTTCTCTCATTTGAGAACCTTCCATGTAAGTGACTCTTCTTATCTTCTAGATTTGTACTCTCCTGGGCCTTGAGATGCTTTACCTTCATTATTGAAAATTATCTCATCCTATTTCTTGGTTGTGACTTGTTAAGGTTTGTAATGGGTTTGTTTTGGGGATTTTTGTTGTAGATTGGTGATTTGGCTTGAAAAGTGTGATTAGAGCTTGATTTACTATATTTGGAGCCAAGGCAAGTGGATGAATGAGTTTAATTTAAATGATTTCTTGTTTTGTGGAAAATGTGGGTTTTTCATTGATGGCTTACTTATGTTCTATGATTTACGTTGACTTTAGGAATGTGCATTATTACGAGCTTTTCATCTCTTAATTACTATCTCAATGATTCGTGCTTTTAAGTTTGTATTTATGTCATATGATGGATGTAACGCCCCAAGATCCGGGCGCCTCGAATCTCAGGATGCTACGAGAAAGTACCTAAGAGATGCGGAAAATCCAGTAATATAATCAAGTTTAGATCTCATATGAGCATGTAGATGGACAGAGTCATATAATTTTATTTCGCTTTAAGGGATTATAAGGTACTTTCTATAATTAAGCTAACTATTCAATCCTATGCCAACACGGCTAACTATAATAAAAGGAAAGAATAGTAATCTATTTGACAGACGCCTCTCGGTGCACCAACTGCACCATTCTCTGAACCCTGCTGCAACGGATCAGCCGCCAAGTAGTTCTACCAATCAAATAAAGCGGAAGAAAATATACCTGAAAACACCAAGGATTGGGTCAGGCTCGATGAGTCAGGCAAATAGGCATGCTTAGATGGCAAATACATTATATAAACAGATAGGGAAGAAGGTCATACATGATCCCAGCTGAACCTGCGTGATTAGTACCTCAATAATGATATAGGATATCAGAGTGCAACATAAACAGTGTGGAGTGTAGTGCATGAACAGTAATTGAGATAATAATATAACAGATGTTAGATGTAATATATCAGATAGACAAGAAAAGCCACAATTATCAATATATCGTATAAGCAATGCAAATACATCTGTGTCACTAGTAACAGGAGTAACCGAAGAAAGTAACCCTACACAATCATCGTATTTAGATCCTACCATGTCAATGTCGACAGTCAGAGATACTAAGCAACTACATCCTGAATACATAATAGAAATACATCTAATATACAAGCATAAGAGCACACAAGGTACTTCCACAGTTGAAGCACAAGGGACGTGGGAGGTCAGAGCCAACCCATCGTCGTCGTCCCGACAACTGTTGATGGACATCAACCATGGGGTCATAGCCACTCATTGCTGTGGTCTCATCGAGTAGGAACATACAAGAATCCATCAATATCCATAGCCACAGCCAAGTCCCAACCATTGGTCTTACGTGCTAGATCAACATCACCGTCCATCCACACCCGGTCCGAGTGCCGGCGGTCTCAGTACCCCTCCCCCACCGGTACCTACTGTGTCAACCAACAATATCTCAATATCAATATCCATGCCGGCATTATAACCGTCGGCATACCAATCGTATATCCACAAATCCTACAGACCACTAGGTGGGGGTACTCCGAACTGGATAGCCTTATCATAATTAATATGAGACGATATTAGTCAAGGGCATGA
The DNA here is from genome assembly GCA_029852735.1 of Persea americana. Classification (NCBI taxonomy): domain Eukaryota; kingdom Viridiplantae; phylum Streptophyta; class Magnoliopsida; order Laurales; family Lauraceae; genus Persea; species Persea americana. Next base: position 97,625,999 of record CM056809.1, read on the forward strand.
GGTACAGAGTTCAGGTATGAGTATTCTCTCCTTACGATCCTCAACGGTTAATAATGCATACCCTTATGAACTCCGCTTCTCGATACGCTTAATTAATATTATCTTATTATACAGTCCGTCCATCAATATCTACCGTTAAGTTCCTAATATTACAGGTTAGAACTTCAAGTGCCATGTCCTGACATCTTATCCAGTACAGACCGTGATCATGGATCAAAGCCTAAGTGCAATACTCTGATTATGGTCCCTTTCAAGGCCAACATCCAAGGTTCGGACCTACCAGCCAGCCTTAGTGTCTGTTTCATCAATATACGTATCATATGTCACAAATCCATAGATAATCGTTGTCCCTCCATTCAGGTCTAGGGCCCTACTTCACCTAAGACAGTGATCACGGAGTCCCAGATGCTTATTACGTATCCTTGGTGCTCCTGTAGGGATTTAGCATCATAGAACATCCATAACCATTGAATCAGGTCTCGTTTACAACCCTAGACCCTACTTAAGTGGTTACACGGGTCAAGGTTAAGCCCGGGCCTTGATTCGTGTCCAGCGTGTCCCAAACGGTCCAAATGAAAGGTCAACGGGGCCCACACATGATCAGATCGAAAGAGGGAAACTAAATCTGGAAAATCACTGTTTACAGTGTACCAGGTCAACATCGTGGTCCACCCGGTCGACCTGGCACTCTGTGGAAATGGTTAGCTAGCTGGGATCAGAAATCACCTTCTGCAGTGTCCCTGGTCGACATCATGGTCCACCCAGTCGACCGGGTACACTGCTAACCTTTTTCCAAACATCTGGCAGGTAGGGAAATATGTAGTATGTCCGGTCGACCGGGCCTCTTGGTCGGTCAACCGGGTGTAGACACCTCATTTGGCCCCCATGATAGCCTTAAATACCTATCATATATAGCAGTGCCCCCATTTCACCCACAATTGAATGATTAATGACATAATTCAGATTAATTAATGACGATGAAGATGCTTGTTGATAATTCTAGACTTAATTCGATGATTTCTAAAAATTTGTGAGAGAAAAGCCAAGTCGCGTCAAGATCTCGAGTCTAACCCCACTACTTACACAAGTAGTGAACCGTGATGCTATTCAAACCTTCTTCCGGACCACTTTAGACATGCTTAGGCCAATTCCTACAAAGACCGTGCTTAGTTTGTCAAAATGTCACCCGATTAGCCTAAGTTAGGAAACTAAATCCATTGATCTAGATACCCCTCACTTTTCCTAACCCCTAATCATCAGGATAATTGAACCTTTGGATTCCTCGCTTCGAGAGCTTTCTGACGATATATAGAATGTCCAAATCCGACCATTGGATCAAAAGATATGACCTTCGGAAGATTGCCCTAGTGGCCCCACTCAAGACACACATGGGCGCCACACCAGGTGTGCCCATGTACTTGGGCGCACACACAGGTGCGCCCAAGTCCCTAGTAATGTTAAAAATATACTTCGGTATATACTTAGGTGTGTCCCACTCTACTCTTCATAGTTCTGACTCAGTTTAGATAAAAAAACAACCCGAAACCGAACCCCAGACCCATTAAGCTTCAAAACAAGACCTGGGCGCCACCATGTGGGCGCCCAACTTATGGGACCCACTTGGGCGCCACCACAGATGCGCCCTAATCGTGCCTTGGGATGCCAGAACCTTCTAGAAGTTCGTGCAAACAACAACCCTAATCCCTCTTGCACGCCCTAAACCCTTATTTAAGGATCTCCTAACTTAATTTACGAGGAGGCTGCCCAAAAACCCTAAGAAAGGAGATAAAAGAGAGAATAAAGAAGAAGAAGAAAGGTAGCCACCATTAGAGAGAGAGAGAGAGCGTCAGGTCTAGAGAAGAAGAAGAGGAAATAGAGAAGGAGGCTTTCACATCTTCAACTAGAGCCATGGAACTTCACGAAAGCTTCGTTCTAAGAACTTAACAAACACCTCTCTACATCGGTATTCCTAGATCTCTCCTTTTTATTGCATTCCATTACTACGCATGCTTAGAAATATGCTTCAGTTCATTCATATAGTAGATCTGCATTAATAATGGTAGGTTTGCGGTTTGCAGTAGATCTGATTTTCTGTAATTATCCATTATTAGGAACATGCTTAGGGTCAATCATAAGTAATAGATTTGCATCATTCATATCATTCCGAACTCGTGATTAGGTTAGATCTTGCATCCATATCATCCTCATTAAGAAAAATCCGAACTTGAGAAGGAAAAGTGCAAAAAAAGCACTTGGGCACACATACAGTTGCGCCTAAGTCCCAAGTGCTGGGTTTCAATCCCGTTTTTAGTCATACGTATATTTCGTCTCTTAGATTGGGTTCTTCTTCATATAAGTTGAAATCAGAGCCTTCGGATATGTCACTTCACGTTTTAAATCGCATAAAAGGCATCATAAGAATATATAAAGATATCACAAAAGAAGAAAAGAAGGGAAAAGTACAGAAAAGCACTTGGGCGCCACTGTGTGTGTGCCCAAGTCCCGCGAGTTGGGTTTCGACCCCATTTTTCGCATTATTTGCATTTTATTTCTCAAATACGATTCTTTCTTCGAATAAGTTTATATCAGAGCCCTCGGATTTATAAATTTACATTCTAAATCGTGAAAAGAATTGAAAAGATAAGCAAATACGTTACAAAAGAGAAGGAAAAGAAAAGAAAAACAGACAGTGCACTTGAGCGCCACTGTGGGTGCGCTCAAGTCTCTGCCGAGGGTATTTGTCTCTTTAATTTGGATCCTCTTGTCATCATTCTTAGATCCGAAGTCTCTGACATCAGTAGTTAATGTTAGGACCCCGCATTTAGTCATTAAGTGTTAGGAATCGCGTCGGAGTATCGTAAGAGGTTACAAGTGCATCCCTATCCGCAGGGAGAGACTTGGGAGCAACTGTGTGTGCGCCCAAGTCCCCAGTTCATTCTCCGATTGCGTTTTTCATATTTTTCATTTTCATTTTGCTTATTATTGAATTTCTATGATGAACATGAATTATTGCTGAACTTCCGAACTCTGAATTGCTAAATTATCACACTTTAGGCTAGGTTGCATTACTTTTGCATAAAAAACCAAAAAATCACAAAATCATAAAAACTCTTCCCTTCTCATCTTACTCTTTAGTAATTAGAGAAGAGAACAAAAAAGGAATAAAAGAATATAAAAATTCAAAAAAAAAATAGAGTAGATGTTCATTAGGTGATCCTAGGCTATTGCACTCGTGCCTAAGTAAATTAACTTAGTCAACTCCAATCTAAAACACTTAATTCAAAACATCTAAGTGAAAACATCCAATTAAAATCCATAGACTTAATTAACTAAACTTTAATTAATCAAACCCTTAAAGCCTAATTAACAATCCCTAAATAAAACCCCTAATTAATCAAAACCTCACTTAACAATCCCTAATTAATAATCCCTAATTTAATCAATCCTAATTAAACAAAATTAAATAAAATAAAACCCCTAATTAATCAAACCCTAATCTACAAGTCCAAATTAATAAACCTAATCAATAAGCTCTATTCTATTGAGACCATAATCAACGAAGTATAATTACCAACCCCAAATTCAAACCTCAACTAACTTTAATTAAACTTTGATTATCAACTCTTAATTTAAATCCTAATCGAGACCTAATAAAAACAATAAACCAATCACATTTCGAAGATAAAAACCTCTCTCAACCGAAACTAGAGCCAAGTACCCGAAACTGACTCAAAAGCACCCTAGAAGACAACGAATTAGTAAACTTACACTTGGGCGCCACCACAGGTGCGCACAGCTCCTTTGTCTAACCCCGAAATACAATTCGGTTGCGTTTCGGCTTCCCAACCCCAATCATTCCCACCCTTGAGGTCTAGAGACTCAAACCAGTTCCGGATTCGAAATTTATCAACATAGATCACCTAAAACTACAAATACAAGTGAACAATTCGCGAAAACAACCGACACTCATGAATCAAGCACTTGGGCGCCACCACAGGTGCGCCCAAGTACACCAGGAGGACTTAGGCGCCACCACAGGTGCGCCCAAGTCACATCTTACCCCTGGGGCCCGTCGTATCCCTATTCACTTCACGTCTTAACCTGAATCAACATTTCAGAATCTTTACAGAACCGATAACAGCCATGGAATTAAAAATTTAATCAACTTAAACCCATCCGGAACTTCGAACCAAAATCAGATGACCGAAAAGCATCAAATCAAGACTTGGGCACCACTGCTGGTGCGCCCAAGTGCACAGAATCACTTAGGCGCCCACAAAGGTGTGCCCAAGTCTTCTGTCTCGCCTAGGTTGAGAATCTCAACCGTGTTTCGAGTTCCGGACTTAAAGTTAATACAATAAAATCAATCAAAACCTAAAACAATATCCAAACACAGACCTACCCTAAGTAAGAACTCCTAAATTCCGAAATTAACATCGATATTATCACCACAAGCTCAGCCACACAGAACCAGACACTTGGGCGCCACTGTGTGTGCGCCCAAGTCCTCCGTCGGTCCCGTTCAACCGATTTCGACATTACTTCACCTTTTAAATTCAAACCTTAAATTCCAGAACCTTAAAGTATTTAAAAACACACTAATCAGAACTCTAAGACACTCCTAATCCATCTCTAAATCATTCCTAAACAACTCATAACTTAAAATAAACCGAACCAATTAAAGTCACACCCAACAAGTTGCTTAGGCGCTGAAACCAACAAGCTTAGGTTGCCCATACCCTAGGATTAGATCGGATTACCTAGTTAGGTAGCTTAGAGCATTAGGCTTCGCCCCACCACTCTTCCTATTCCTTTAGGGGATTGGGAGAGCTAATGTGGGCGGTCTAGGACCTTAGGTTAGGGTTAATTCGATGATCAGTAATAAAGCATTAATCATATAGATCCAAGTAAAATCCCTTAGTTAGGCCCTTCTAGCCCCATATCAAAAGGCCACAAAAACTATAAAACCAACAAAATAAACCCAAAAAGATTTTCCTTTTATTTCTTCCTCCACCTCAGGTGTCAAATATTTAATCGAACTTAATGATAAAAGGGAATAAAGAACTGATTCCTAAAATTGAATAAATGAGAATAACGAGATGAGATGAGTGATTTCACACACACTTTTAATCAATCACGGCCCATCGGCGACCCTAAAATAAACACTGGCCCATCGGCCATTTTCAATCAGTCCCGGCCCATCGGCCACCTTCAATCAATTATGGCCCATCGGCTTTTTACTTTTATCACTCGTGTATCGCACACGAAACACACAGAAATCACAAGTCAAAGTCTCATTTGCATCATCATTTTGGTTTGAAAAATCAACCTTTAAACCCTATTTTGCCAAGGGATTAGAAGGGGGTACCGGGGAACGGGGCCGATCCTCTTCTTAAATATTTGGCACCTCCCCCCTCTTTTATTTTATTTTTCTTTATTTTAATTATTTTATTTTATTTGGATATATTATGATTATGCTATGTGAGGATTAACCTTTATTCGGACTTTAACTCATGACCCTGAATTGACCCAAATTAAAGAGACCCAAAGAGACCCAAATTAACGTGACAGGACATTAGACGAGAGGAAGAACCCACTTTATTATTTTTCTCCCCATATTTCTTCAGCTTTCGCTGAAGAACGGTGTTACGGCCGTAACCGTAGATGGCGATCGTAATCCGTCGATTTTGAAGGTAGTCAGAATCTTCATTTTCGATGTAAAATTTAAATAGCATATATAGATGAATGGAGATTTCCCCAAACCATGCCTCTCTTGGAGGAAGGAGGGTCGAAATTCACATCCGACACCGGGTACACTGGCCGGTCGACCGTGTTCACGGGAATTATACCCTGTGGCCATTCTGCTCTCAGTTAGCTCAGACCCTCTCCTGTGTGCCCGGTCGACATCATGAGGGATGATGTCAATCGGGTACACACGAATCCCATATTTTCAGAATTCTGCCATTTTTCCTTTTCCATCCAAACTTCATCAAATTCAACCCAGATCTTCACTGATCATCTCTAAACTTCATATACAACTCTCACATCATGATCTCATCACAAATGGGCCATTGATCTTCCAAATGGGGGATTCCCATCCATCAATGGCCAAAAACACATAAAAAGGCTTCGATTAATAATCCCACACATCACCTCATTCAATCAATCATCCATAAACAAAAATCATGCTTAAACATCCATCAAAGACAGTAATTATAACTCTAAGTATATTAATCAATTAAATGAAAGAATCTAAACATGTCTACTTGCCTAATTAGGAAGAAAACTCCTCAATTAGCTTGGGCTTCTCTCCAAATGCTCTAAGATCACTCCAACAGCTGGATCTACAATCTTTACACCCATTCCCAAAGAGAGAAATGCATAGGGAAGATAAATCTAAGAGAAATGACTATTTTTTAAGGAAATTGAAAAGGGATAAGAATGTTACATTTACTTGGTGAGGAAAGAGAGATTTAAGAGATGAGATGTGCTCCTAAGCTTGTAGATGGCTAGATGTAGATGGGGCTCTTGCTTCTAGTAATTGGAGGGCTAAGATTTAGAGAGAAAGAAACCCTAATCTCTAACTTAGAGAGAAAGAGATGGGAAGAAAATTGTAGTGAAATGAGAAGAATGGATGAAAGGGGTTTCTTTTATAGGAATTGGGTTAGGTTATAGTCTAAAATGTCCTCTCTTGTTAATGTGAGTTTATGATAAGGATGGGGGTATTTAGGGAAGGTTAAAATGGAATGATTAAAGGGTCCTTAGTTGCTAATATAAATAAGTGATAAGGTCTAGGGTAGTTTAGGTAGTAACATTTAATTACTAAAGCATCCTCAAATGAGTGGTTGTGAATAAAGGAGCCTAAGAGCAATAAAGGTGTGCTATTTATAATGACAAAGGTGCCCATGTTTACTTGGTTGACAATAAAGGAGGCCAAGGTCATTTAAGGTATTGGGATTTTCAAAAAGGAGAGAAAATGTGTGGTTAGGAGGACTAGAGTACTCTCATATAATTAATGGGTTAATGGGTTAGGCCATGGGTAGTTGGGTCATTCTAAGATAACTTGCACAATTCTCTACGGAAATCTCATCTATGGCTAAGATTACAATTAAGGATTCTAAGTAGTAAATAAATTCTATGAAAATTATTAATCTCACAACGGTCTTAATCTTATAATCTAAGCTAAATTAATGGGAATTACCAACTACTCATGCTAATTACCTATTAAATAGGATAATCCAGGGTTGACTTGGTCAAATCGGGTCCCACTAGGTATTTCTAGGGACGGGTCCTCACAATGGATCTTCATGATGGTGGTTGTTTCTTGCATTGAATGAGGTTGGAATTTAATGAGATTTGTGAGATTTGGTGGATGGTTGTTAGAGAAAATGAATGTGGTTCGAGAATGTAGAAATGCCATAAATGTGTTATCAAGAAGTAGCTCTAAGTTAGATTAGAATAGAAGAGAAGTGAGCCCAAAATTGCACAAAATTAGGCAGTTTCTGAAGCTGTTCGCTCGAGCGAACCTATGTCTGCTCGAACGAACCCCTCCCAGAAACTCGGTGGCTCGAGCTGACCATTCCTTCGCTCGAGCCATCCTGACTCGGATCAGTTCGCTCGAGCGAATTCTTGGTCGCTTGAGCGGACCTATCCAAAATCTTGTTGGCTCGAGCCAACCTTATTGTTCGCTTGAGCCAACCCTCCTAAAAAGTTGTTCGCTTGAGCTAACCCATGTCCGCTCGAGCGAACCCTCCCAGAACCTTGCTCGCTCGAGCGAACTATGCAGAATTCCTGGGTCTTCCCTAGTATTTTCAGAAAGGGTGTTTTAAGGTCCGGCCGGGCTAGTTTGTAGTCCTAACGCCTCGGGAAGACCTAGGGGATGGCATATGGAGTTTGATCGAGATAGAATACCATTCGGGAAATGTATTGAGTATTTGGACTTATCAATTGCATAGGGATCTTGGAATGTCCTTTATCTTCTGGAGTACCAAATCACGAGCAGAAAACCGACATACTATATCCTAATACACAATGTTTAAATCCTATACCCTCAATGCTTGTCCGAAATTATGAGGAGATCCATTATGTTAGTTTTCACTTGGATTTCATACGTTTCAAATAGTTTTTGTGTATTGGTACAAATGATACTTTCAATTACTGAAATTTGAAATCTGAATATTTAGTCAGCCATGTGTATTTTGATTAGACAGTATTGTGATAAATATGCTCACGAGCCTTCTATTTAACCTGTTTTGGGTGTCATACACCTCTTTAGATATGTATATGCCCTGATTTTGTTTTAACTTAAGAGTCGGCACCGCTAAGTTTGGATAACCTTGTTAGTTTGATCCACCGACTTGGGGTCCCTCTTTAGCTTCTGTCAGTTGCAGTCTTAATTCTGTTCCGTCCTGTCACCCGGTTCTGCAGCCGTGGTTTTGCTCAGTATATGTATATAGTTGTTTCTCGCCACCTTGTGTGCCTAGACCAACGCCTTTAGTGTGCTCTCATCACATTAGTGATGGAGGATTTAGCTTACGTGTGGTTGCCATCTTATTAGTTCATGTTTCTTATCAGCTTACCTGTTTTATAGTGCATATATACTTTAAACAATTAATGCATCATGTTTTATGGAAATGATTGCTTTGATAGATTTTCACTATGTTTTCAAAATATGCTTTTAATTTCCTTATTGCTATAACTATTCATCCACCTGCTAGACCGTCGTGTCTGACCCACTCTTTTGGTACTCAGGTCCAGACCCCGTTGTCATTGAGGATGAGCCAGAGGAGGTGGCCTGTAACAGCCCAATTTCGAATACTGAAGTTACTACTAAGGTATCCAAATTTGGCGAGCTACTTCCCGGAAAATCCGAGAACTTCCAAGATCATAGTCCGCAGTGAGGTCAAATTCTTTTAAAACTTTTTGAGCAATAATATAATCAACAGCTGTATTGCGGAAGCATAAGAAAAGATAGCGGAAGCAATAAGTATCATATAAAATGAATCAAATGGAACAGGGCTGAAGTCTAACAAAACCTCAAAGTATAGTTAACCAGTTTAATTACATATTTGGATAATGCCCTGCTCACTACAATAAACTCTCAAAAGCAACACCAGGTGCATGCACTCCTTCATCCGGCTCGACCACCTGGTTAACCGGTCTCCAACCGTACTCACCGACTACAGGCGCCTCATAGTACCCGTCACCCGCGGGGTCAAGGTCGTGAGCTAAGCACGAAAGACGGGTCAGATCCAAGGATCTGGTAAGGCACCATATATAGATAAGACATGATGTATACAACAAAAGAGAATAGAGACGAGTGTATAATCATAAGAGTAACAGGGAAACATAAACTAGGCAACTGAGCAGTAAATAGCAGTTTAAAATCAAAAATATAAGTAATCTAATCTAATCAGATAACAACGTGGCACATTCACACAAGCTGGATATACCGTAGGATATTATGCCGCAGCCATCCCATATTGTAAACAGTCGCGGCGAGGAAAATATAAAAAACATGCAAGGGATAACAGCCCTGGTAATAACAATATATATAACACCGATCACATCCTTTTATTGCACCAATCACACCCCTTTATCAGATTAGACTGGACTCGGTATCACGCCATCCATCTAATCATAACTCATCATGATAGCTCTAGTCATAAACAATATAGCTCATACCAGTGATGATCAGTCAATAGGCTGAGCTTAGATCAACTGAGTGAATGTCTAGTGTTGACCCAAGGAACAAATACAGGTCTGTGTCTATCTAGACTTATCTCGTGCGAGCGAGGTCCTAACCAAGTCTCTAAGAGGTTTAATATAATATTATGGGACACAGCCCAATAACCAAGCCCAAGTCCAAGTCCAATCACCATTGGATTCACACTAGGTCCATAACCATGGCCTTAGTCTATAACAATGTAAATAACCAATCCATACTCATACACAACACTTCATTATAACCAACCTCCCCATTCTAAGGTACCACACACCCAATCTTAGGCCGTATGAGGGCCCGCCTAGCCATAAACACGGGTCGTTTATCTCCAATTACATTACCGTGTCACCACTAAGTAGTCCTAAGTTCATGTCCTCCAATTTCCTTTTAATTAACATGTTTATAACAATAATAAAGATAGAAGGTAAGAACAATATATAAAATTCTCCAAACAATAGAATCAAGTGGAATAAACAACGGTCCTACCTAGGTAATAGTCTACTCTCAGGTTCAGGGCCACTTCAGATAATTGAATCCCTAACTGTAGTCTCAGATGTCAAAAGGATGTTATATTTGTTGCTCCAAAAGTTACGGACATCATTAACTACATTTAAGAGTCGAATCACTGACAATTCCAATAAAAAAAAACCTATTTGGTGGTCCCCACGAGTCAAGGTTGAGCACGCCATTGACTCATGCTTGGCACATTGATGAAGGCCTATTTGGATGGTCAATGGGCCCCACAAACGACCAAAACTTCAGAAACCAAAGGCTGGAAAACCCATTGTACACAGTGTGCCCGGTCGACCGAGCACAGTGTCCGGTCGATCGGGTACACTGGAAAGGCAAGGTGTTGACTCCCAGGTCGACCCACTGTGCAGTGTGCCTGGTCGACCTCTTGGCCTGGGCGGTCGACCGCACACACTGGGAACAGTAGACAATCACTTGGCAGGCAACATCTTGAACAAGATTCATTCAGTGTGTCCGGTCGACCTCCTGGCCTTGGGGGTCAACCGCACACACTGGAATCCTGAGAAAATAGATGTTCCAGCTTCCTGTTATTTCTAGCAACTCCTTTGTATCTGGTCAACCAGGCACAGGGTCCGATCGACCGCACACTCTAAAATCTGGGTCTGAGAGGAAATTCCAGGTCCAGTTATTTTTTGTGTATCCGGTCGACCCGGAACAGGGCCCGATTGACCGGGTACACTAGACTGAGTTTTTCTCATAATTTAACTGAGACTTGGTTCTTCTCCCATTTCAGTGTCGCCGGTCGACTAGACCACAGGTCGGTCGACCAAGTACACGTATCTGTAACAGAAACCCAGTTTTCTGGATTTCTCTTCTTCAACCCATTTTTCATCCAATTCACCACCAATCTCTTCCATTCATCACAGGAACATATAAAAACAGTAAAATACTTCTAATTCCATCCACCAATCACTAAACCGGGCCATTGATTTTCCAAAGAGATCTCATTCATCAATGGTCAAATTTCCATAAAAACAAGCTCTAAGGTAGATCTAACATATAAATACATTAATTGAATTGAAACTGCATAATCAAGAGAAAAAAGTCATGCATTATGTGATATTAGCATAGGGTACTTGCCTTAATTCGAAATTCTAAAGAGAATTGAGAAAGAGATGAGAAATCCAAGCTCCTAGAGGGTTGATAGTGTAATTTTGGATGATCTCTTACTTCTTCTTGTGCTGAGATTTGGAGAATTAGGGTTTCTTAGGGAGAGATAGGGAAGATGAGTGATGAGAGTGAATTAGGGCTAACTTCATGTTATTGCAATAGTTAGTATATATAGGTTAGGGTTTAGGATAATTACCAAAAGGGTATTTTAGTTTAAATGGGGGAGAGGATAAGGCCATGGGCAAATGAGTCTTTAGGTAGGGATTCTAGAAGCTTTATTAACTCTTAACACCCCTCCTATTAAGACTAATTACTAGTTAAGGCCTAATCCAACTAAACCTTAGTTAAATTATAAAGGACACCCTATATCTATAAGGAAATAAATAAAAGTCTAATCCTAAGACTTAGGGACACTAAAAGACTATTCTACTAAATCCTATTAATTAGTATAATAAGGTAACTATTATAACATTAATAATTAATCAAATCAAATTGAGGGCCCACAAAGAGGTGGGGTCTCACACGGCCGGTGAGCTGCATCGTTTAGTAGAATGGCAAGCTGACAATGTCATTTAGACATTGGGTCGAGCTCTAAGTTGCGAATCACTTTTAGGGGTTATTGGTTTACATATTTTGATTCTTTTGATTGTACTGGCCTTTGTTAGTCATTATTTTTGGAGAATGTTTAATCAACTTACATTTTGTATAAACTCTTAACTTTATATTTTGAGAATTTCAAAGGATCATTGCTCACTCTGACGTCATGCTATTCATATATTGTTATCAGTTTTGAAACGTAGAATGTATTACGAATTTGGTTTGCTATACGCTTCTGCATTAATGTAAATGATTTGTGAGTATGTGTGATATCCTCACTACGGAAACCTGTGGAAAATTAAATGAGTATAATAGTATGTTTGTTATCATTATAACCACAAACCACAACCACTTAACTTGTCGATCCCGGATTAGGAATGCTTTGGTGCGCTATCCTGGTCCGAGGTTGCGACAAATGCCATTTGCTTCGATGACATATTCTCAATTTTTTCTTTAATATGAGTTGCGTTTATCGTAAGATTTAGCACATGGTTGAGAATGTGACTTATTTATATGACTAATAATGCATAAAATTGTGCCGATCACATTATCTATCAAGTGTTGAATCTTACTGGGAGATTAACTATTATTGGAGTAAAATTTAAGATACATCACTAGAGGTGATGACATTCATTTTGAATAATTTAGATTATTAAAGTGTGGGCCCCACAGTGAAGTTCTACGCATCACACTCACAAGAAGTGTGTGGGCACACTCAGGGGAACCACACTCTTTCATATCATTAGCAAAGTAAATTAAGAAAAGGAAGGGATGGAAAAACGACAATGCAAAAAGATGATGAATGTTAAAATTTTCATGGTCGAATTTATGTTGATAGAGATGAGGATAATAAATTGTTCATCATTAACATGTGGCTCGCACAATATATTCTTTCTTTTATCCATCTCAACGGATCTAGTCGTTTGCTTGGAAACATAGGAATTAGTGGTTAAATGAGGTCAAACTTAAGTTTATTAAAGAGCCTAGGGTCAAAGGATACAAATTATAAAGTGAGGAGTGAAGAATATAAACAGTAATGTAGATGAGACCTTAACTTTCCTTTTTTTTTTTTCTTTTAATTTCTCATCTTCCTTCAATTCATTTTCTATTAAAGAGAAGATTATTTGATGAATATAGAACTCCTAGGAATTCAATTACATGAAATAAATAGGCCCTAACGCTCAATTCGAAGCACCTTTTTTTTCTCAGTTGTCAATAGAAGAGAGAGTAAAAAAATATAGAAATATAAAAATATCAAATGTTGTAATAGTAAAATTATTGCAATGGTAAGAGTTTTGTTTCATTCTTTTTTTTTTTTTTTTTTTTAAGTATTAGAATTAAAAAAATTCCAACAACAATATTTTCTAGAGGATTTTACGGGAAAAATTCACGGTAGGTGGACGTTACACGAAATAGTCCATCCTAAATCATTTAGCAAAAACGGGGTCCGTCAAACCCGTTTGGTTCTGTTTTTTTTTTTTTTTTTAAAGGGGGAGTGGCGCTAGCGTCGCCCCATTCTAACGTCGCTTTTCGCAAACCCCATTTACTTCCCTCTTCTTCCCGCTCTCTTCAATTTCTTCTCCTCTTCCTCCTTATTCATCTCTTCAATCTCTTTCTCCTTCTCTTTCAAGGCTCCGAGAGTGTTGTCTATGAAGCTAGGCTTGATGGCACAAAAGTTGCATTGAAAAAGCCCATTCTCTTCACATCTAACAATCTCGACAAGTTCCACAAAGAGTTGCAGCCGCTGTGGTTAGTTTCTCTGCTTTCAATCACCTCCCATGTCCTTTTTTTTATCCTTGTTTGGATACGATTTAGCGTTTGATGCGGAATTCCATTCTGGGTTTTCTTTTCCTTAGCACTTTGGAACATCTCAGGCTGGCCACGTTGGTTGCAGCCCATGTGAGGCCTACCAATTACATGTTCTTCTTCCAGTTCTACGAGCGCCGCAATCTGGCGGAGAAGTTGCATGTGGAAGAGTGGAGCCCATCTGTTGAGGAAGTGCTCACTATTTCAATCCAGCTGGGTAACCTAAAATCAAATCATAAAAGCTCCATAAAGCAGGAGATTGGTAAAAGATATTGAGAAAAGGTTGAAACCAAAACCACCCACATGATCCATTACAAATACTTTAATCTTCTTCAAATTCTAGTATTTCTAAAAAGGGATTTTTACAAACCCATTTCCATTGCCTAGAAAATCTCTTCTTTGCTACTAAATTAAAATAATGTGGGAAAGGTAGACTCGTAGAAGATCCAAGAGAGGAACGAGTACAAGACCAAGAAAAAGGTGGTCCTTGTCTCTCCCGTTCACAGCTGCTCCGACTCACCAGACGTGACGTGGCTTACAGTCGTCGTCTTCTCTAGCAAGGCCATGGACGCGAGGATCCGCATCGCTCCGTCCGAGAAAGGAACGAGTACAAGACCAAGAAGAACGTGGTCGTTGTCTCTCCCATTCACAGCCGCTCCGACCTGCCAGACGTGACGTGGTTTACAGTCGTCGTCTTCTCTGGCAAGGCCATGGACGCGAGGATCCGCATCGCTCCGTCCGAGTGCTCCACCGATGTGGACCCCGCTCCGACATGCCAGACGTGGTTTACATCTGTTTTCTCCGGCAAGGCCATGGACGCGAAGATCCTCATCGCTTCTTCGGAGCATTATCCTCCAACACACCTCTATAAATAATTCCATATCTTTTCCGTAAGAAATGATGAACGACACTAGCATCACCTAAGTCAGAGACGCTCACTCCTCTCAAAGTTTAAAAAAAAATCGGGATGAAGGAACCCTTTCGTAAGGCCCGAACTACGAGGAATCATTTCATGCAACGACCATTTACAGGGAATTTTTCCGTAAAATCCTTTATTATATATATATATATAAGAGTTCGAGCCCATTTCAACCTATTCCGACAGGAGGATTCCAGTTGCAAGATCTCCCAAGCTAGATTGTAAATTTGAAATAGATAGCGATGCATTCAATGAACGAACATCTCAACAAATGAGAAATGACAAGACAAGGGGGAGCGTTGTTTGATGGGAGAGAGAGAGTGGGAAATGGAATATGGATGATGATGCCTAAGGCTGTCAAAGGGCCGAGGCCGGGCTAGGGTAAGCCCTTACCCTACCCTCATATATGTGGGCCGGGCTTAGGCCAAGTCAAAGCCCTCAGAGCCTATGGTGGGCCTACAATATCGAAGCGCTTATCCTACCCTCAAGGGTCAGGGCCAAGCTAAGGTCAGGGCAGGGGCGAAAGAAATGATTATTATTTTTTAATATTATCATATATAATAATTATTCTATACCATAATGCTAACCCACCTTTATTTCAGGGGCAATGTAAAAGTCAATATTTTTGTAACACTTCTAAAAGAATGCACAAAACAAGTTACATCATCATTTTATAAAGATATTAGTTAGGGTTAAATGAAATAAGGTAATGTGATAGTACTGTGACATGAAACTAGGAAATACATTTTTAAATACCTTAACACACTAGCAGTAGTGACATTAAATAATGTGCTCGATTTTGTTTGTTGTCAAGCTATTGTTAAGATTGTCGTAGCTGAAGTTTTGCTAGTTGTTGCCTTTTTTACTAGTTCAAGTCCTATATATTTTTATAAAGCAATAATGTGAACTATGAGAACATGTTTGGCAAGTCGTATCTGATTCAATTAGATTTATTTCAAGTGGGCATTATATTTATTCCAAATAAATTATTTTGTATATGTGGTTCAAAAAAACTTTAGACCACCTAACTTGTACTTCTTCGAAAAATCACCATTGGATTTCATAACAAAACAATTAAACTTTGAATATCGAAGATGAATGACGAAGATGATTTGATTCATGAGTCACAAACTTTTAACTCTGGATGCAGGGTCCATATGAATGAAACAACAGCAGTCATAAAAGTAAGAGGATAGAAAGAAATTGGCATCAATCAATAGCTAGTGGTTGAAACTCAACCTCACTTAACGATAATGTTAATGATCATCTATCTAAACTCTCAACCTTCAATAGTTTACATTGGTGAAAATCAATATGATAAATGACAATTTGTGTTCCCTTTTCATTGAAGATTATGTCCGTGTTAGGCAAATATAGAATCAAATATATTATTCAAATGATAATATAGAATTAAATATAGGTGGCAATATTGTGATCTATGGGGATATCCATTAAAAATCTTTCTAAGACTTGGTTATTATTGTTTAACAAAATATTAAGTCTCTATCATTAAGTGCTAATTAGAGGAGTTCTTTATATTTTTTTGTAAAAATCTCTCTCTATATATATTCTATATTATACATATTATTATTTTTATATATTAATAGACAAAGGGCCAGGTCGGGCTCCCTCGGGCCGGCTAAGTCAAGCCCTAACTCGGCCCTCAAGGTCGCGGGCTTTTCAAAATTGGGCCTTACCCTACCTTTGGGCTTCGAAACAAAAAAACACCCTCGCTTGGAGGGCTTTGACGGGCCGAGCTGGACCGGGCCCCTCGGCAAAGGGCCCGATTGACAGCCGTTTGTCCTTTCCTTGCGTTGCTTGTCCAGTTGCACCGCCACCCCCATCCTCCTCTGAGCGAGCGAGAACCCACGTGCATTGCATTTCCTTCAGTTGTCAAAATAATGGAAATTAAAAACGTGGGGATGAAGAAATTCAAATGAATGGACTGATTTGAATTCCGACAAGACAGATGATAGGGTCAACACTCACAGTCATCACCCCTCCCATTCCTTGCTTTTCCTCTTCTTTTTTTTTTTTTCCACAGTGAGCAGGGGCGGACCCAGAAAATGAAAGTAGAGGGGCCAAATGAAAATTATTAAAAGATAATTTTAATATTTTAGAGGCCAAAATAAAAAATTACAAAAATTTTAGTGGTAAAAATAAAATTTTGAAAACTTAAGGGGGGCCATGGCCTCCTAGGCCTACATGTAGGTCCGCCCCTCCTCACAATGAGTCGTTTCTCCTCCCATTCAGACTCGAAGCCATCCTCCTAACTTTTTTTTTCTTTTGCACTTCCTGATAGAGCTTGAGAGTTTCCGGCAAGTAATTTCAAAATTAATTTATAATAATAAAACTGCCCAAATAACTATGTATTGTAACACCTGACTCCACTCCACCCTACTCTATTTTCCAGTGCTTAGAGACCCACGGCCCCACCCACCATAGCCCGTCTCATCTGGCCCACTCATTGTTAGTTTCCTTCCAGCGGTCTGAGATCTTTTTTACGTGTCCACCATGCGACTCAGCAGTGAAAACTGTAGGACATTATTTCTGAGGTGGCCCGCACCTGAGAAATTGAGAACCCTTCCTATTTGGACGGATTAAAAAAAAAAAAACATAAATTAATCAACAAAAAAAATAAAACAAATGCAAATAAGGAAACGGTATGGCCGTGAGTCAGATCATCATTATCATGTAAGTAATACGGTAACTGGGGTTTTGGTTATGATGAGTGATCGTGAACAGGGGAAAAAGAATAGAATTGAAGTGGTCACGTGCAAGATGCGCAACGCAAGAGACGAGTCGAGAATTGCCGGTGTAGAGTGGGTGAATCACAATCATAATAAAAGGGTTGTCGGCAACAGCAGCAGCCATCGATCGATCGATCGAGACATGGATCGGAGTTCAGACGGATAGTCCCAGCAGCAGCACCTTTTCTTCCCACGCGTACGAATACGATTGCTTCTGCTGTCTTTCTTTCTTTTTCATTTCTACAGTGATTTGGCGGTTGCCACTTGCCAGTGGTAAACTTGTAATCGCCACTGAAAAAAAGAAGAAGAGAAAATAGAAATTATATATGGCATATAAATTATGGAGCATTCGTCAATCCGATCCTAAACCGACAACTCAGTGGCTCCTTTTTTGGATCTTCTTTTGGATGTGGCCTTTTAGGCTAAAAATCACAGCAACCGACAACCCTAACCTTTTAAACCAGTGGATTTCTTTTTTTATTTATTTTTAAATAAAATTAAAAAAAAGGGAATGTTAGTAAGACAAAGTCAACAAATCTTCTATTGTCCCCTTCTATTTTCTTCCTGAAAAACGAAGACATCCCATTATTAGAACGCTAAATTTTTCACAAAGTTGGCATGGAAGGAGAAAATAAAAAGGTAGATGATGAAAACCGTGTCACTTGGGCTGGCTATGTGCATGGTGCATTTAGGTCCATCAGATCTGAGTCCGGGGTCATAACGAAGCTAATCCATTAAAATTATGCGATAGATACTAGTACAGTACTGCATATTTGCCCCATACAAACGTTCACGTATTTTAACCATTTCCCGTTTGCTATGCATCTAGCTAGGATATCTTGATCACTGGATGGTGGGTGGACGATGGATGATTAGTCATATGTCAACCAATCTGCTTTCGCTTTAATTTTTAAGGTTCAACTATTAATATTGGCACCTTTTTTTCTAATTGAGTTGAGTTAGATTAAAAAGAATGTGGACATTTTCTACATCAGTGCGTGCGTAGAGGACTTCATACAACAAAAAAGAGTCCAATTAAGATGCAGGACTTTAGTACGTACAAGCAAGTCGTGGTCAAAGTTACCAACCAATAGAAATTCCTGTCGTGGATGATGAGGTTTTAATATTAAATGTCAGTGTACAAGTAACACACGCATTTATAGCTTTTGGGCCAAATCCAAAGTCGGAAAGGTCATGGATTCTGTACTCGATTGCTTTATATGAATAGGGTTTGCACCGCACTCCTTTGTACATGTAGGACAGCCCATAAACAGATGGGAGAGGACCTTGACATCCACAGACAACATTTCACTGCTTTTCTGAATAAAGATTTTCTAGTCTGCAATATCAAGTGGTTTCTGGTCTATGGACCAATATTAATGAACTTCCTTCCCATTGCCAGTAATTACATGAATTAGTCGACCAAAGGGTGGACCCTTTTCTTTGAGCTGGTTCCAAGAGGGTCCACACTCCATATCCTAATAGTAGTGTACTCGTATGATATTTACACACATAAAATAGTTTTCTCCAATATAAAAGTATTATTATTGATATGTGGACACTTCTTCTTTTATCTTTTTTTTTTAAAGGGTAAAAGAGAATTTGTAGGTTCACTTCGAGGGGAACCTTGATTCTTCAATAACTTAACAAAAAGTTGTTAGAAAATAGGATATCTCTTTCACTAATCTATATCATCTTTAAATACAATATACGTACACTTATAACTATCACAATTTGACCCGCCCTCCATAACTGACACAACTTGATCCACCACTCCTACAAATAACTACACTCACTACTCACACTCATACTAATATAAAAACTACTCCTACTCATCAATAAACCAACTAACTCCGAGTGACTCAAGAACAACTACCCATACCTCATGGGTAACTCCTCCTAACTCTCCTACTATCATATAGCCCCCACGTAGGGATGATCATGCTTGTGTAATGCAAGGCCACTTCAATTATGTATTTAGATTTTGAGTTGGGTACGAGCTCAGCAAGGTCCCTTAAAGTTAGGTTCGGGTTCAGGTCCCAATTCACCATGGAACCAACCAAAACTTGACCCATTTACATCCCTACAATGGTCAGCAGCAGCAGACCTACATGTAGTCAACTAGGGGTGGGTGCCCCCATGTTGATCTTGATTGCCAAAAATGTAAATGGCCTAACGTGTCCCTTATACATTTAATAAATAGTCGCCCACATCTAAACCTTGTGATCGCCCCACGTCACAAAACCTTAGTAACCGAGAGTACCAAATCCTATTCGCCCTGATCTCTTTTGACATCTTCTTTCTACTGAGAGTTCGAGATCCTCTTCGCGCCGATCGAACTTCTCTGCGTCGATCCTTTCATGGCCGGTCTCTCTCTCACCAAATAACCCTAAACAAAGTAATCTCCCTCCCTCCTCGTATTAAGTATAATTCTATTCACTCTATACCTAAATCTGAGCCCTTGATCTCCAAATTCTAATTTCAATTCCTTAATCCCCAAATTTTAATCCAAAGTCTAAGCCCTAAATAACCTTATTAAAGCACATCTACAAGTCTGAAGATGACTAAATCACCATTGGTCACACTTTAATCTTCAATTCACAAGTAAATTAGACTTTTAGGGTTCATATGTTTGGATAACTTGAGTTATATTTAAGTGACAATTATTCTTCTTTGCCATGAGCCCATGACCGACTATAGGGAATTGTTCTTAAAGCTAGGTTAGTATAGGAAACCAAATTTCTTGGACCGAAATAGAACCAATTTGGGAACACAGATTGGGTAATTGGGTGCTCACCGAAATCACCATTTTAAGGCATCCAAACACCTATGATAAAAGGAAATGTTATCTTAATTTTTCTGATGATGATGAATTGATGATCATCTGAATTTGGGAGAGACAGTGGGAAGACCTTTCATTTAGGCAAAATATCTAATCATGGAAAAAAGTCTTGTACGTGCCTATTTAAATGCAATAAATTTTCTCATTTGGCATTTTTAATGTGAAAAAATTTAGCACAGTTGAGCAAAAGTTTAGCCCCACCCAAACAAAAATCTTGGGTCCGCCATTGGTGGTCCGTGGTCTGGGATATGCTCCCTACTGTAGTTTCGTCCTCTCAGCTTGTTTGATCCGTGTATTAAACTTAGTTAAGAAAGAAAAGGTTTCATATTTTTTACACAATTTAGTCCTCCATACCAGTTAATTCTATAATGACTGGAAAATACCACTCCACCTTGTTGATGCACCAGGTCATCGGTTACTACCATGAATCATAGATTGCATCTGAGCTCACCCATGTACACCGTCTGAGCCTGATGATTTAGCCGGTTTGGTTCAGGCCAAGTTTTAACACGTACAGTATCTTCTACGAAACAATGGCACGAATATCTTGCTTGTTTTTTTATGTTGCTTTGTCCACAAAACTGAAATCAATGATCCCAATCATGAGAGATTATGATTCGGGTCATCCCGTATCAACTAAGCATATGGGCTTTAACGGCATGCATCGATAACGTTGAACTTATTTACATTAGACCATCAGAAAGTTGGAATTAATTAATTAAACCCCATGTCATCGTTGGCGCAAGATTTGGTCATAACCACTGGGGGCACGCACGCGAATTTGTCCCTGCTGAAAACGGCATTAAATCCATTAATTTAAGCTACTTAGTTTGAAAATTTCCATGGAATTGAATGATTCTGAGGAACACCAGTACCTAGTCAAGGAGAGACCCAGTGGGGCATGTTTTGTTTACTGAAATTGTGGATGGCTGAAAGGGTCTCCAATTAATTCCCATTTCAACCTCTCTTCCCCTATCCTGCAAGGCAAGAAGCAGGTGTTGAGATCGAATGGAAGGAGCTGCCTCGCTCACTTGAACCTGGTTATAACAGCCTAAACCACACGATTTGTTACAACACTTTATTGGGAGATTGCACCTTGTGGCATATGGATGCAAACGACCTGACTCCGAGTTGACTACCAAGCCATCTTCAAAAACATCTCTATCCAATGAATCTAATGAAAAACTAATGGCGCATCAACGATAATTCAAAGCCGTGCTTAGCCTCTTTCTTTGACCGTTGTTACTGATGGAGCTTTTCCAAATAGGAAAAAAAAGAGGTGCGAAATCTTTTCCTATAGGGCGTATCAGGTGCCCAATTAACCTTGATGTGAGGCCCACATAGAGGATATGGCGGGGGGATTTAAAGATCCGGTTAGGGCACTCCTATGCACAAAATAAAATCAAACTCATTTATTTTCTTATCCTTTCATCCACGGCTCACAAATTTTTACTATCTAAAATGGGTGTACAGTCTATCAAACAGTATAATCCATTTGGATTAGTAAAGATCTAATTACTGGTTTCTCACGCCTCCCATATGAGTTATACAACTCATGAGGTGTAACTGGAGGATATTAAGAGAGAATCAATGACGACTAGAGTTTTTGCCAACAGGCCTCCCTGCGGTCCTGGAATTCGAAGATCACTCACATACGTATACATACTTATAATTAAATAGTGCTGAATGTGAACTGTACGTCTTATCTTCTCCTTAACCGTTTGTTTGGAGGCTTCAAAACAAGGTTTCAGATTGCTTCATGTTTGTGTTTTGAGGGTCATGATCTATCTTGTAGTGGGCACATCTGACCAACGCGTGGATCATCAAACCTTGTTCCCCACATGAATGTACAGTTTCGACGCCTGGAGGACAAGAGACATCTTGTATGAGACCATATATCTAGTTTGGGGTCAGTTCCATGTCTTTAACCCCTTCATCTATAGCCCACTAATTTAACGACTTAATAGTAAAGAAAAAAATTTGCCCTCTATCCAACGGTCCAATCCTTTCAAATAGGTGAAAACCCAATGGGTCTAGTGCACATAAAACGGTCTCATGTGTGTGGATGGTTCGGATTGATCAAAAAATTAGCCCCACTATGTTGTCTCTCACCATAACATAATGAGAAAAGGATGCATATGAATATATATATATATGTGGAAAGGCTATATATATATATATGGGGGAATGTTTATATGCATCTTTCCCTGATCACCATAGGGTGAGGATCACTTTTCTTTTTGTACAAGAAGATAATGAAGTGTACCTCACCCTATGTACTTAAAAGGTATATTTTCCTTATCTTCTTGTGTAAAAAAGAAAGCGTCATTCACCTTATGGTGAGAGAAAGATACATATAAATATTCTCCATATATATGATTCAAATCATATACCACTAGTTGTTAACAAACAGTATTTTAGTTGGGTGTAGACCCCACAAAACTTTGTTGACCGAGGCGATGGGGGGCACTTGAATCTTCCATTCTCTCAACAGCCATTTGAAGCATTCACGAGAAAGGCAAATTAAATGGATAAAACATGAGAAGAGATTTTCCCAATGGATCATGTCATTGGGTTCCTCTCTCTCTCTCTCTTCTTTTCTTTTGTCTATATTATATGTGTTTTTGCATCTATTGTCCTATCCGAGGGGGAGTGCTAGATGACAGTTCATGAAATCTCTAACCCAATTCTTGCTATATAATAATGGTTAGAAAAGGCCTTATGGAGGGACCCTCCTTCCTAGAAATTGCCGGCTTAGCTTTTGAATTTTGATGCTGTCTTTGGACTATTTCTCCCACGTTTTGATATGGGCCGGGATGATAAATACCCGTGGGGGCGTTGGAGAAAGCCTACAGCTTCTTGTGTCAGTGCTGCAGAGGAGTATAATCTTGAAAGATGGTGAGAGCTCCTTGCTGTGAGAAGATGGGACTGAAGAAGGGTCCCTGGACTCCAGAAGAAGACCAAGTATTAATAGCTTACATTCAGAGGTACGGACATGGGAATTGGCGCGCTCTTCCTAAACAAGCCGGTAATTAACTACGATCCTCTATATGGGTTCCTCTCGATTTCTCTAGATCTTGATGTTTTGCATTGATTTGTACTCCGGTCAGTGAAATAAAGATGACCCGGTCATGAGAATGAAAACAAACAAGAGAAAACATAATTCTGTTTATTGGGAAAAGTTGTTTAAAGAATTATCTTCTCTTTCTTTCTTTCTTTTTATTTTAAGTGACCCTTTCATCTTTTGAATGATTCTGCGATCTGTTTTCATTGTTGGCTTCCAAGATTAATTTCCAGCTTCTAATACCCCTTAAAACCAATACAAATCTATTGGATTGTTGTGCGCGCATCAGATCCAAGTTTTCATGTTGTTTCTTTTATTTTATTTCTCAGGTCTACTGAGATGTGGGAAGAGCTGCAGACTTAGGTGGACGAATTACTTGCGTCCGGATATTAAAAGAGGGAACTTTACCAGAGAAGAAGAGGAAGCTATCATCAAATTGCATGAATTGCTTGGTAATAGGTAAGGATCCCCACCTGCTTCTGGATCTCAGCAACTTCTTCTTTTGAAATCACGGCTTACATCGAAAGTGTGTGTGTATATATATATATATGAATATAGTAATTAATTAGCGTCGACGTTGCGTGCATTTGTTCTCCAGATGGTCGGCAATTGCAGCCAGATTACCAGGACGAACAGACAACGAGATAAAAAATGTGTGGCACACCCACCTGAAGAAGCGCCTACACCAAAATCCAACGACAGCCTCACGTCCTGCGGTCGGGCCCGACTGCGCTGCCTACTTACGACAAACACACCGCCACCCCCACTTGGACTTGCCAACAAATCAGCAGCAGCAGCGACAACAACAGCAGCAGCTAGAGATGTTTCTATTAGAAAGTCCATTATCCCCACCACAGCAACAGTCTTCCAGCGATTTATCATCACCTTCATCCTCCTCCTCCCCCTCAAACCATACCATTTTTTCCATCAAGGACGATGAGTCTTTAAAAGAATTCAATGGATACTACTGGTCGGACGCACCGTCCATGGAAGATCCTAGCACTTGCCAAGAAGGTTTCAATTACTCAAAGCTTCAGCCTATACAACTTGTGGACAACGAAAGCATGGATTTTTGGCTCAATCTCTTGGTGGAAACTGATACTTTGCCCGATATTTAAAGAATTGGAGGAATGTTCTTCTCTCTCATTTTCCCCCAAATCCATCTTAAGTTATTATTTCATTGTCATCCGAGTTTCTGTTTGTGGAATTTGGAAAAGAAGAGATTGCGAGCTTCCCAAAAAAAACAAAAAAAAAGGATATATAACAGATGCGATTAAAGAGCTCCATTAGCTTAGACATTGGAAAGAATAGTTAGTTAATAGTGGGAGTACAGAACAGCAGACGTGAGAGACTGAAATGATACGTTCGCTTCGTTGAAATGTCAAATGGTATGTATGTATGTTGTCACCATGTACACTAATATTTTAAAAAATGGCATCCGTATGTCATTTACTAATTACATACATTGTCTTCTGAATTCTGACCAAGAAAAAAATGAAATAAAATAAATAAAATACACCGTGTCATTTTCGTGGTGGGGTTTTTTTCAAGTTTTGGATTGCCACAATCAAATTGGATTATGAATACAATTCTGCCTAACCTACAAAGCACTTTTTAAATGCACTTCTGGTAAGACCCAGATTGGCAAGCGGCAAAGGATAGAAATGTCGGCCATTAACACGTACTCCCATTTGTGTGTGGCTTGCACCACTCAACTCCTGGCACAGGATATTTACTTATGATAAAAGCAGTGACGGGAGCAGGATTTTTTTCTGGGTGGGGATGACCTATGAGAATAATAATGGACAGACTTTATGAAAATTCTAAACTATTAAAAAATAAAATATTCCCCCCTATATAATCTTTATAAGATTTTCACTTAAATTGTCCATAGTAAGAACAATAACATTCAGAATATTTAGATTAGATATTTAGAAAATATAAGTATTTTGTAGAAATCTCTTGATGGGCCTACGTCATATTAGAGTGGAATTTCTCATTCAAAGGCCCATCAAAGCTATCTATGTGGTAATATATATATAGGAGATGTTTATATGAGAGATATCTCTCATCTTAAATGAGAGATATGGTGGAGGCCCTTACATCCATATCTAATGCCAACAACTTAAATGTGGGGGCCCTCACATCCATATCCAATGCCAATGACTTAAATGTGAGAGTCCCTACCCCTATCTCTCATGTAAAGTGAGTTATCTCTCATATGAGAACATCTCCATATATATATATATATATGGGAGATGCTCTTGTGATAATTTCTCTCACAGTATCCATATCCAATACCAATATTTTAAACGTGAGGGCCTCCACCCCTAGAGTAAGGGTTCTTTGCGCGTAGGCCCACTTATAAATATCCAACTTATTGAAAAAATATTATTTTCGTGTGATGTATAACCCTCCTCAAATTAATAATTTATAAATAGTGAAATAAGATAATATAAATAACTCAAAGATTTCATATAAATTAATTGGATGTTGGGCCCATATCATACTTAGTTTTCGTAAAGAATCGAACATTTCTTTTCTTTTTTTTTTTGAAGGTTTAGATACTTTCTAATGGACCACTTTGAAGATCTTAGAGGATCTGCACTTGGATCCTATTTTCATTTTTCTTAAGGGCTTGAATTTAAAATGCCAACTTTGCCAATGTAAAGAGAATAACAAGAAAAACATTTTGCCAAAAGACAAGGAATACTAAACGTTGTCCCTTTTTACATTTTTAGAAGAATTCAAAAGATAAAAAAGCCCATATTATTTTCTAAATCTTCTCTTATTTGAAAAGAGGAAAGAATGTTGAGAAGGGGCAAAAAGGTATAAAATTAAAATACCCTTTTGAAATCCTAAAATTCTTCCATTTTAAACAAAACAAAGAAGTTTAGGAGGGGAGTTCCTAATGATAAGTGAAGTTTTTTCCCCCAAAGGAGATTTATTATTGTATTACTATATTGTATGGCATGGAAATAGAGTAGTTCCGTGGTAGACAAGGGTATTTAATCAGAAAAAAGAAGACAAAACATATTCACATGGTTGAAAAATCCTAAACCCCTCTAGCATTTGGAATGCTGGAATTCTGAAAACTCATAAGGCTAAAAGCCTTTCCATGTAGTCTGGAATTTTAAATGAGCATTTGGAAAGACCACAGGACAAGATGTCACATTATATTATAAATTCTCAACAAGCCTAATTCCTCTCAGAACTTTGGTCCATATCTGTTAGATCTTTTCTGCATCTTAAAATCTATGAATATTTATGTCTGACACTAAATGCTATAGGACTTAATGGTAAAATAAACAAGTTGAACTGTTCATATTATAAATCTGAGGCACATAGGAGTCGGGGAAACAATCATAGTCAGGTCTTCAAACCAATACCTGCCTTGAGCGGAACCGTATAGCCGCCTCTTCCAACCAGGGTCATATGAAAAAGGCCGCCCTCACACCATTTTGTGAAGCATATGATCACAAATATGAAATCGAGAGTACCAATTAGGCATATGCATAATTTAAATATGTAAATGAGTGCAAACAAACTGCCCCTAACAGCTGCTTTTCTGTCATTCTTGTTACCAACTAATTATCCAATTCTGCATCATCTTGAACAAACCAAATGATGCATGCAAAATTGACAAACTAGAACACATTCAATTTTATCTGTTGCTAATTTATAAGTACATTAGTTGTGGTGAGTAATGTTACAATGATTTCACAGGATTACAGCAAAACACAAGGAGCGAATGTCCTCATGCATATGGGTGGTGTCGATGTCGTTCCTTCTCTTTCTCATGGGAGGATGAATATGAGCTGTGGTATTCGCCGCGATCTAAAGATCAATAGAGTAAACATCTTTCAAAAACCTGTTATCACTAAAGACAGGTTGAAAACTACAATAATTAAATTGATAATATACCTCGTGATGAATGATGCCTTGATTTCTTGGAATGTCCTGCAAAAGGAAAACTTAGATCAAGACATCACACACACACACACACAAAAAAAAAAAAAATGGTGCCATATGTTTTTGTCATGAAAAGAAAAAAGATACAGAATGCTGCCCTCTCATTTCGTTTCATTCAGGGTCCGCCAAAAATGAAAAACTTCTTGAAACCTCCAAAGACTGGAAGATACTTTATAATAGGTGGATCCTGCATAATAAGTAGGCATAAGCAGTATAGAATACAATCGCTTGCCTGGAGATATTTCTCACATCCTCCATACACGATTGAGCCCATCACTCTTTACCTGCACACAGAATTGAGCAGGGCAGCAAACGGTATACATCATTTTGCATGTATGGGGCAAGACCCCTCTGATTCCTTCAGGAAGATTTGCATTGATTAAATATGGATGGATTTATTGATTTTACTTGAATCTTTCCCCTTGTCCTTTGCATGGTGACCTCTCTCTCTCTCTCTCTCTCTCTCTCTCTCTCTCTCTCGTTCCTTTTCCCGGTCAGAGTCCCTACCTCTTATCACAGTCACGAAGCTTCGACCTCTCCCTCTCTTTCCTTGTGTCTCTCCTCATTTGCATCTATTCTATGATCGGGTTTGGGCTTGACAGCCGTTTCTTCTTTCCCATCCCCTTCATTTGGCATGGGTTTGACGTCATCACTACTCTTCTTCGACTCTTTCAGTTTATCAAGGGCCAGTTTTATCAATACATCCTTGGACCCACCAGCATCTTGATTAGCTGCCACCTTGGGAGTATTGGTATCATCAATGGCACCATTCAACAAGTTTTCCTAACCAAAACAGAATCAATGATCACAACCACATAATAAATTCACTCAAAAAAGTGCAATGCATTTTTACTGAGGGAAAAAACTAGAGTATACCCTTGAAGCTTGAGTTTGAGAATCCCATGCCTTGTTCATTGAAGTGAATGAATCACCATCTTTACAGACATGTACATATTGTGCCTTGGGAAGGCTATACAAGTGTGCAAGAACTCGACAAACCTCATCAATTCCAGTCTTATCTGCATCAAAAGCTTTCCACCAAGGGGGGTTTTCAGGCAAAGGGATCTGGAACCTTCGGGCGGCTGCATATACAACCCCACAGGCGACAACTTCATTTCTGAATCAAACACACATGGTTGTCCACAAACTGTTCAATAGAAGAAATGTCAAGCATCCAAAAAAAGCAGCTGTGGTCCAAGTGAGTTGCAAAAGCAAAGGACAACAGAAATGTCAATTCAGAACATGAATCATCACAGCAAAATAGACTACTGTGCCCACTTCCTATAAAACAAACTGTTGTTCTCAGCAAATTATGCAACCAGTACAAACAAAATGCAATATCACAGCAGAAGATTAAACAATAAAATTCTCTTGGGGCCTGTTTGTTTGCATTGGATTACATGGAAATTCATGGTCAAATGAGCTCCACCGAAGGATTATTAAAAAGATAAGGTGTGATGATATGAGGTGAGGGGTGAAGGACATAAGGTAGCAATGTAGATGTGAACTTGACTTTCCTAGGATTTGAATTACTAGGTTGTTGATTGAGTAATCTCATATTCCCTTGATTCAATTTTCATTAAAGAGAATATTATTTGATGGTCATTTTTTTGTATTCACCTTTGGTTCTTCATTTTAAACCACTTGCAGCAAGAATTCCTGTGTATTAAATTCTACTGCATTCCATGCAAACAAACAGGGCCAGGGTTTGGTCATCAGTTAATCAAACACAGTGCCAGGTATAAATAAGATTATGGAAATGAACATCAATGCTGGAATAGGAAAATTCCAGAATATGACAAATTTATATCTCATCTAAAACAGTAACACAATAAGAAAAAAAAAGCACCTGCTTTGAAGAACTATGAACTTTATACAATATAAGAAAGAGTCAAATTGCAATATACAAAAATCAAGCATTATAGGGTCATAGTAGAAGCATCAGCACAGTATGATCATGGCATCCTCAACAGATGTATGAGTATCCTGAAAAACCAAAAGATAGCACACGAATTGGCCAAGCAAGCCACTCCGATGAATATTGTATACCAGCTAGAGCGCTTGTGTGTGGATCATTTATTGCTATCAATGCTAACCTCCAAGAATTACTTCCGGGCCTTCCATTTACATATGGACGAGGATGACATAAACTGCACATAGGTCCCCAAGCTGTAGCTCAGCTGGTAAGTGATGGAAGTGTGTGAGTTAGACTATGCGAGCCTGAGTTCCCAATGTAGCGAAGAAAAAAAAAACTACAAGTAAGGACTGTCAAAGAACCCCCATTACTCGACTGGCAGAAGGACCCAACCTAAGAAAATCTGGTAGGGGCCTATTTTGAGATTGTTTGACAATGTTACCAGACTTGAGTCCACAGCTATGGAGCTATCAGGTCCTGTCCAGGTCCATTACTGTAGTATCCAAATGGCTGCTAGGATTGCGCCCAACCTTTGTACCAAAAAGATAAACGAATGACAATAGACACCAACACGCCCCTCCTTCCCTTAGTTTACCCAACTAATCAAGAATCTAATCTGCAAACAAGGATAAAAATAGAAGAATTTACAGGAAAAATCACCCTAAATAGCCCCAAAACCAAAAAGGACCCAATAGATATTTTGCAACCAGAGTGGTCCCCGGGGCCTTTCTCGGTTATTTTTTTTTTCTATATATGAGAGGAGTGACAATATTGTCGCTCTACACACTACATTGGGCGCGAAACCCATTTCCTCTTTTCTTCTTCCTCACTGCTTCTCCTCTCCTGCAATTTCGATGCTCCTCTACTCCAAACTCTCTTAATACGGTGCTCCTCTTCTCCACACGCCCAATCCCACTCTATCCTCTCCTCTTCCCTTCCTGCGCCATTAAACTCTTCATTCTCGCAACAACGAATCACACACACACGTCATTCTCTCTCCATCTCTACCCCCACTTCTTCCAAATTCAGCTTCCACACCATTCATTAGAAAACATCCTTCTCTGTTCTCATCATAGTTACATGATTCATAGTTCGATGGATTTGCATTCGAATTTGTAGTTCGTAATTCGGCACTTAATCAAATTCGAAAATTCACCAGAGTAGACTCATTTGATTCGTTTTACAATTCCCTTAATTTGTAGTTCGAGTTCGAAAAATTTGATGTACTAATTCGGATATATAATTCAATAAGGTTGGCAAATAAATGTTTTGCAAAAATTCTTAAATGTTGTAAAAATTTATGTAAGAATGACAATTCATGAAATTTCTATATAATGATTAAATAAAATTTAAATTCAGCACAATCACCTTTTATGTGTCTTATCCAACTATCAGAATTGATCTTGAGTGTCTCGCTAACACTTATATGAGAGAAGTGGAATTATGCAGTTGGGCCCACCTTAAAAAATTTCAGAATGACTCAAAATCAACACCGAACTCTTGGATGAAACATTATCAAAGTTTACTCCGAAACTTGTATGCCCCACTATAAAATTTAGCATTTTAACTTAGATTTCACTTCAATCACGAATATATCTACCATTAACCAGATCAAGTAACAAAATGTGATTAAAAAAAGTTAAAATTACATTTTTACACAGTCAATCTGATGTCGAGATTGACTCTAACTTAGTTGGTGGTGTAATCCCATTACATGTCAAAAGTGGGCCATGGATGAATTTAATATTGCAAAGTGGACTAACTCGTCACAGAAGAATGACAATATTGTCATTCTTCTAAGAAACAAGGTTTTTTTTTTTTTTTTTTTTATACATGATCCCTTTCTTCTTCAACCTCGAAAGATGATACTGCAAGGTGGACTCTACCAAATGGAATGTACTTTCATCTTCCTCAACCATAGTATCGAAAGGCAACGAATCAGGAATCTCAAGATTTTCAAACCTCATCGAATCGAATAGCGCTTTATTCGAACTGAACTATTCAGGATTCGGCACCCATAACAACAAATTAGGTAACATTGGTTCTCACCACCACCACCACCAAAACCATCTTCCCATCCGAAACCCTAGCCTCCCTCAAACCCCCCAAATCCGATCCATACAAAGCTTCTCAAAGTCTAGGGATGGGACAAGATTTGTGATTCTATCGCCGCATTCGCTAGGACATCCCTAGGTCGAGAAGATACCTTACTCTTATTTGATTTACACTTTGATTTGTGTGGTGTTTTTGGAGTAGGATTGTGAAATTGAGTTGATTTGGTATTTACCCTTTTCTTTATTGTGTTCAAATTGAGATTTGCAACTTGAAATCTTAAGATTTTTTTCATATGCAACTTCTAATGCATACTTTAAGAGTATGAAGTGCCTCATGTTTCAAATTTCTTTCACTATTCTTACCTATTATAGTGTTGTTAGCCTCAATTGATGTTTAAGGATACAGTTTGTGAGTATCTATTATATTTGCATGCAATACTTTCTCAAATGTAGCCATTTAATTCCATATCTGTGTTTGGTGTTTTGCAAGTTGACTGATTTAGTAAGAAATATTTGAGAGGAGTTTGGAATTAAATGCACAATGGTTGGGTTTATATATGCTCTAAAGCTGTGGGTAATGGATATCTAAGAAGCACAGACACAGACACGGGATACGGACACGACATGACACGGACACGCCAACATGGCATTTCTCAAAAAAGTAGGACACGGAAACGTTGGGGACACGTTAATATTTAATAATAATCTTATAATAATAATAATAAATCTAATCATATCTAATTATATACACGGACACGGACACGCCGACATAGTAGATCTTCTTCTTCTTCTTCTTTCGTTAGGGCTGGACGGACAAATGAGTTTTTTTCTTTTTAGGGCTGGATGGACGAATGGGGTTTTTTTTCCTCTTTGGTTTTAGGGCTGGAGTCGGATGGACGAAGTAAAAGAACCCCCTTTTCCTCTTAAGTTATAACTTTTTACAAACAGCCCCCTTTTCTTTTCTTTTTTACTCTAATTTTAAATTTTTTTTCCCAATTAAAAGAGGCCAGCGTGTCCCAAGCGTGTCCAGAATATAAAATATAAAAAAATAAATAGGATACTCTTTTTGGCGTGTCTAAGCATGTCTGTGTCCGACACGTGTCGGACACGGACACGACGGCCCCGGAGAGGTGTCCGTGCTTCCCAGATGGATATAAATGGGGGATCTTGAATGTAAATAAGTTGTTGTAACTTTTTTCTTAAATAGAGAAAAAAATGCTTTTAAACAGTTACTCTTTTTTGCTCTAGAGCCTGCAAGGATGTAAATGTAGGATTTTGTATTTTTATGTTTATAATGTTTGCATTTGTGATGTTACTAATGTTCGCAGGGAGGATGTGCAGCGAGGATGTAGTAAATGGATGATTTTTATCATGTTGGTATTTATTGCATGAGAAATTTACTACTGTTTGCATGGAGGATGTAAATGGAGGATGTTGTGAACGGATGATTTTTATAATGTTTGTATATGTTGCTGGAGAAATTGACGTAGGTTTGCATGGAAGATGTAAATGGAGGATGTTTATAATGTTTGCATTTGTTGCACATAATTACATGACCACATAACTATAGAATCAACGATATAGCCGCCAGACAGCAACAGCAATCTACTTGTTTACAGGATTTTAGACAATGCAAATTTTGTAGTTCAGAGATTCTAGAAATCCTATTCTATGAAGGGAGTTTATCACTATTCACCAGGAGTTGTGAAGTATGGGCGAGATAAAAGTACAGACTGTAAGGCCCCTGGCCTTATTAACTAAGTGAATTAATATAACTAAATAGGACTAAGGTCAGTTAATCGAATTTAATAGCCTAACACATCAGTTTTAAGTGTTGAGAGCGGTCTTGGTGAGCTACGGAATGATCAGAGTGAGTTTGAGTGTAGTAGTGGGGTACTTCGCAATTATGGAAACTAGGAAGCAGTTAGATGCAATTTTAGTAAATGAGTGCATTGGGCAGTTTTCGTCATGCATAACATTTCATGTGTTGAACCCATCATGACCCGATGGCCCAAAACACATCTATGAGCCCATTTACATTATAGCCCTCAGGCCCATCTTCATAGGCTAGAGGCCCCTACTTGTAAAGCCTAAAAGCTTTTTTTTTTAATAGTTAAATTCATTATAGAGAAAACAGTTAAATTCATAATGAGCCCATTTATAATGAATAGTTTGGAGCCCAAAACCCCAAAATACCGAATTCTAAAAATGTAACCGTGGTCTACGGAGAGGTCAACCGCGGCAGTTTAGGGTATGGGAGTAAAGTGTGTTAGGAACCCGTTGGAGGTGGGGTTGAAGGCTTCCATACCCTAAAATGCCACGGTTGACCTCTCTGTAGACCACGGTTACATTTTTAGAATTCAGTATTTTGGGGATTTAGGACCCATACCTCTAAATCCATGACCCCTCGCTTGGAGAATTAATAAGTAGGAGTTGGACCAATAGTAGGGGGATGTGTGTGCTTGACATTCCCTTACCATTTGCCCGGTTACGCATGTGAGGAGCACGTTGAACTATGAGTGGTGTAGCAGGATTCCGGAATGCCATTAACGTAAGAAGCACCAATGATCATACCAAGCATCATAGGCTCGTGTAATCACTGTAGTAGACGGTATGAGCCTTACTTTCTTTTTAAAGTGGGTATGGGCCTTGTGTTGGACAAACCTAACCTTAGGCTGGTTTACCATCCATCCCCTTTGATCCCTTAATCATGCATTTCCGAATAGGTGAGTAATAGGCTAGCGTTTCCATATATCACATGACGGGTGCATGTATCCACTCCGTTCATCTCGTCAGTCTTCCATTGGTTGCCTAATGTGTAATGGATTTAATATGTCCTGGAATGGATTAATGAACTATGAGTATGGTGTGATCCATTAGAGGATATCCCGGGCTAGATGACGGGTATCAAGGACCACTCGGTTTGTGATTATGGGCATGTTGGATTAAACACGCATGTGGAGTAGTTCCCCTCTATCTCACTTTGTTTGTCTGTTAGGTGGTGATACCCAATGAGAGGCTAGCCGGGCACTGAGTCTGTGTGTATGACATTTGATCCTTTGAGTCAGGCACCACTAGGCTGGTTAGCCTCCAACGTTTAGGGCACCTGCTTGTGGATAGAGGTTATTTGCATCCATTTCTGTTACTGTTTGCACATCAGGAGGTGGACATATGCCATCCGGCACAGCGTGTATCGCGAGAGGTGATGCGCAACTGATGCTGACCAAGTTCGCCTGGGTTGCATTGTTATAGCAGGTTCGCCCAAGTTGCGTTCTATTCTGAACAGGGTATCCTGTGAGTTAGGCCTATGTGGTGTACCACGTTGATAGTGTGTGTAGCTAGGGACGATTCGTATGGTTGTTATTTATTCATGCTTCTTGCCTAGCTTCCATGATTGTTATTCACATGATCTATGACTGTCTTACTCAGCTTTGATGCATAATAGCTATTATCTACATTTATTTATTTGCCAGATCCCATAAATCTAATGATGTTACATTTGGTGCTTAGGTACTAATGCCCCCGTTGAGCAAGAGGGCGAGACGAAGCAGGAGATTTCGCCGGATGACGGATATCATGAGTGGAGCGCTGACGACGTAGTATGACTAATTGAGACCAGCAGTGACAGAGCCAGAAATCTCTTCCAAAGGAGGCAAAAAATAATTAAAACTTTCAATAAAGAAAAGATGTATAAAAATGTAAAAAGTTGTATTGACATAAATACTTGTAAATCCATTAGCCCATTCAATTACATCAACGTTTGTCAATCACGAATGAGAATTAGTGACCCTTTTTTCACCATTTTTGTTTTTTTATTTTTAATTTGTGTAAAACAACATTTTTTGTACAATATTTTACGGACACAATCAATCATGTGCTCAATCGGACGGAAGGCCCCACTCATACTGATATGAGATTTAGGATATTTCATTTGAAAGGATGGTATTCATTTTGAACAGTTTGGATTACAATTGCATTGGCCCTATGATGGATTCCCAGAGACCTATAAGTCAACATATAATAGTGAATTTTGGATATGCAAAGGAATCAAAAGGTAGGTAGTCAATTCATTGCACTCTTTTGTTGACAATTGTAACCTATAATAAGAGGGAGGACCACAAGTGGTAAATAATGGAATTTATAAGTAACAAAATTGGATGTATCAAAAAGATTACCTTCATTTGATCTAGTGGGTCATCATTATTCCCAATCTAACTATTCGTTTACATGGCCCTAGATTTTCAATCCAATCTAATCCAAATCAATAATCTTGGCAAATTAAAATAACATGGAACTAAAAAAACTCACGAAATAAAATAAAAAAAATGAATAACAAGCAATTTATTTGACAAAAATACACAAGATATGAAGAAAAAAAATAATATATGCATTTAATTATACTCATTAAAGAGGAAAAAGAATAATATATGCATTTAAATATACTCATCAAAGAGGCATTAATTGAACTCAAGCAACAAAAAAAGAAAAGAAAAGAAAAAAGAAATAAAAGGCATATGGGTTGAAGAATTCCCTATATTTCTATATTTGAGAACCAACTCAAATTAGTTCAAGAGAAGAAAGAGGAGATAAACTTGCCCCGTAAGGAGAGCCGACGTCTTGTCTCAAAATGACTTGCTGGTTCTCTTGTGATTTTATTACTTGGTTGTAACAAAAAGTGAGGAGAGACAAAAGTAGAAGAAAGACAAAACTACCCATAGAAAAGATTTAAAAGACCTTATCCCATGTGAGATTTTCAAAAAACTTGAGGCGCCCCTACATAGATCCATCCCCGAAGACCAGCACTGGAGAGCCACACTTAGACCTTGGACTCTTTACATTTTGTAGTTGACACTGTTTATTTTGGTGGCCATAGTTGTTTACGGGCTGATATATTTATATTTGAAGTTTATGGCTTCTATTGCTTTCATCAGCTCTGTAATTATGCAATAATTATGTTGGCTAACCATCTACGAAGAATGTATGAATTGTTGCTTCTGCAGTCCGTTTATGGTGACTGATCATCATCCATAATCTCATTGCAGACTTCGATCCACCCAGAGTTGAGGCTCCTAATGCAATTCGAAGGAAAGTTTTTAATTGGCCCCAATTCTCACACCCTTGGGATTGGGTTAGAATCCAACCTAATCTTAGGGGCGTGAGCATGACATAGACCCGGTGGCGAATGGGACTTAAGGGACTAAGATCATCATGCTATGAAGATCGGATGGAACCAAAAGAGGATTTAACCCATGGCTGGACTCCACTCGAGGAGTCTAGGATGGGCTGAACCCCATCTGATGGGATTTAGGAATTGGGGCACGGCTGAACTCCATATTTGGAGTATTAGCCTTGGCCGAACCACTATTGGGTCTAGTCAAATTGATATCTCTAGCCTTTGTAGATTAGGGAGGAACATCATCTTATACCAATTGGATACCAATACTGATCTGGATGGGGGCTCATTAAAAGTCCCTAGTGTGTAAGGGGCTGATTTAGTCTCAATATGTTATTGGGATCAAAAATATTAAAGAACCTTAATTGAATTGTTTTACAAGATTTTCTGAACATGTGAATAAAATGGAACTATAAGGACCTAGACCTAGAGAGATACGGACAACATTGGGATCATTGAACTTGTAGCACGTTTACCGTGGAAACGTCCACGTGCAAAGACCGTGACCTTGTATTATAACTGAACTGCAATCCTCAAACTCGATTATCCTACTGGCCTTGTGAAGGTCCTAAACTTGATGATTATTTTGCTGTGGTAAGTATTTGGGAGATCTTGAACTCAAATGATGCCCTTCCCTGACAGAATTTAATCATGGACAGTATTTTGGAACTATAGCAGAATACTAAGAATTCAATGTACTTGTATCGTCTTCGACTGTTGAATAACTATAAAGATTTCTGTATGCAAATAGATTGGATAATCTATTTCACTCAGTATTACTAATTCTCGGTTGGCCCCAATCAGGTAACTAAAATTTGGAAGCCGGAGAAGATTGTGACAATCATGAGGTAAGATTTGATATTTACGGCTTAGTGGCAAACTCAATAGTTTATTGGAGGATTAGACTCCTTCCAATATTAGTTTGAAACTTATTTCTTTGTGAACAATAAGACTAGTGGTTTGAGTTTATTCTAGTTTTATTTAGTTTGATTTAATTATTCATTCTTTATTTGAACTAGACAGTTAATATGAAAATTTAATTTTATTCTGTTCAACGTCTCGATATTCTCCTTTTTTTTTCCTCGGGTGGCCAGGACATATGACTTATGCCATGGAATGTGATGCATGTTTTACCCACAGCGCGGAATTCATGGGCCCTGGATTTTGGGTCGTGACAAGACCTCATGGAAAGTTACTTCTAAATGTAAGTCTTATAAATGCATGTAGGTATGGGAAGATTTTCATTTGAGGTCTTTTAGGAACTCTTAGGTGGGGCCCAAAGCTAAACAGATTTTTTAGTCAAATATTTTAGACATCATTAAAATAATGCTTGAATATATAAAATGCAAGCTTACATGAGCCTGAGATAAAACCAAAAAACACTTAGTGTCACAGTTTGATAGATGTTAGTGACTACGAACAACTATAGAACAAAACAGAGGGTTTGAGGATGATATTTCAAAGTGGGGTGGAAAAGGTTGAGATAAGTTGGGAAAATGTTGGGCCAAGGCTACAAAGATGATGATGATGATGATGAAGTTGGGAAACTGTTGTGCGGTCGTCGTATGCCACTTCAATTGTATGGAATTTTTTAGAAGATGACAATTAGAGTTGCACTGTTGTATGGAGCTATATGTCGAGCAACAAAGAGGAAGCAAGAAAACGAAATGCATGTGGCTGAGATGCTATGCTAAGATAGATAAATGAATTGATGAGAAAAGGAAAAAATTAAGAATGACTACATGAGAGGAAATGTACGGGTATATAGTTGTATGCCACTATATGAGAGGAAATGATCATCATGTGCCACTTCAATTGTATGGAATTTTTTAAAAGATGACAATTAGAGTTGCCCTGTTGTATGGAGCATATGTTGAGCAACAAAGAGGAAGCAAGAAAACAAAATGCATGTGGCTGAGATGCTATGCCAAGATAGATAAATGAATTGACAAGAAAAGGAAAAAATTAGGAATGACTACATGAGAGGAAATATACGGATATATAGTTGGCTCCAATAACACAGAAAGCCACTAATGTCATTTGGAATGTTTTAGAAATTTATAGAGAAGACCAGAAATAAACCCTGTATGCAGATTGCAAGTACCACCTGCACAAAAAAAATAGACAAAAGGGCGAGAAGAAATGAGGACTTAGAGCAACCACATGACAAGTGACTTGTTAGATTGCAAAGTAACACTGAATTTATAGGCAAGTGTACAGGGCACTGGCGGAACAGGGGGACTGTGGCAGGGGCCATGGCGCCAAACACCACTCCCCCACCCCCACGCCCCCCACACCACAAAAAAAAAAAAAAAAAAAAAAAAAAAAAACCTGAAAACCCCTTTAGGTTTTAGAAAAATTTTATAATTTTTTACATGTGGCCCCCAAAGTTTTCAAAAAAAAAAAACCTTTGTATTGTGAAAACTACATTCCTTTTTTAACATGTGGCCCTCCAAGGTTTTTTTTTTTTTTTCCTACAGTGGCCCCTCACCCTATGTTTGGGAAGGGGGGAGGGGAGGGGAGGGGAGGGGAGGGGAGGTAAAATTAATTTTCCCTCCTCTTGTTTGGATAGTAAAAAAGGAGGGGAAAGAAAAGTGAAAAAGTAGGATTTTGTTTGTTTGTGAGGTAGAGAGAAAATTACTAATTTACCCTTTGTGAAAAAGTAAAAAGGTGATGAGGGCATTTTAGTAAAATTCCCTCCCTTCCCCTCTTTCCCTCATACTTTCCCCCCACTTTCCCTCCCTCCTTCCCAAACACCATCAATTTCCATTTTCCCCCACTTTTTTTCCTCCCCCCCCCCCCCCCACTTTCCCTCCTTCCCAAACAGAGGGTCAAAGGAAGAATTCATGGGTCTGCCCCTAGTACAGGGATAGATGAAACATTTAAACTAACAAACTAATCGCAATTAAATGATGCGATCAAAATGACACCAAAGGATTTATTTTTTTATTTTTTGAGAATAACAAAGGTATAATTTTTAAAAAAGAAATGGCATCCAAGTGACTCAGATCATGGAAATATATCATATTCTAACTAGTACATGAAATTATCATGGAAATGTTCAAGAAAAGGATTAAAAAGAAAAACTACGCACAATAAATTCAACCACACAATAACACTAGCAACTACATAGGAAGTTTTGTCCGTACCTATCATTGGCTAGATTCCAAGCCTCCTGTCTCAACTCTGGTGGGGTCTCAAGGGTGGCTAGATAATTAGATATGAACTTGTAAGGATGCTCAACATGACAGATAAAACCCATTTCTTTAAGTAAATGGCGCTCCGTTCCATTCAAATCCATCTTCAGTTCTGAATATTTCTTCAATCAAAGGAAACAAAAACATGACTAGAGATCCCCTTAGAAAAGTCATCAACAAATTTAAAGTGAAACTGCAACTAGAAATAATACAAAACTTCCTCTCTTTTTTTTAGAAAAGTGACTATATTAAAAAGAAAAGCTATACAGTATAGGAGATGTATACTGTAACAAAAGAAGCATGAAGCCTAGACCCAAGCAAAATTAAGGGTCCAGCCCCAACTCAGAAGACAACTAGAAAGACAAAACTAAGGCTGACGAATATATATATATTGACCAATGAGTGAATATACTTGCATTGGAGAAAATTACTCAAAGAATCATTCAAGGTCAGTGTAAGAAAATATTCCAAAAACTTATGAAGATTCAGCACGAGGATCTTAAACAAAACCATCAAAGAGAATACAACCTAATGCAAAACTCAAACCTCAGGAAAGGAAGCAAGAAAACATCCAACAACAGGGTGCATGCTCTAACCTTAGAGAACGGATCTACGTTCTCTATTGGCAAGTTCTCCCTCCTACATTCCATCCTATGGAAGACCCTGAGAACATGCTTCGCTTTTCTTGGGCTTTCCTCCAGTTTTGACACCAGCCAAACACAACTAGCAGCAACCCTCTACAGTGGAATGAAATGAAATGAGTCTATTATAAACAAACTAATTAACTAGTACAGAAGGAAGCAGACAAATATTGCTCCCATATTTGCTACCAACTTGTACTATGTAGCTCTTACCTGATCAAGGCCAATTACATGCGATAAAACAAGTGAATATCTCTACCAAATACAAAATAAGATAAACAAACAGAAGATTGAATCAGACCTTGACATTAAAGCGGGCAAATGATTTCTTGCAGTAGAATCGGTGGAACAGAACCTGCCCAGTAGCCATTACTGCTTGAGGTCTGTTTATTAATCAAAATTAAGATAAAACAACAAAAGGACTTTTTTTCTTAAAAACGTAAAATGGTATCATTCACAGAATACATAAATAAAAAATGAAAAGATGAAGGCGAGAGAATTAAAAAGTAACAAAGGATACAATCTAAGTAAAACACCACTTTCTTGGATGAGATC
The DNA here is from genome assembly GCA_029852735.1 of Persea americana. Lineage (NCBI taxonomy): Eukaryota > Viridiplantae > Streptophyta > Magnoliopsida > Laurales > Lauraceae > Persea > Persea americana. Next base: position 97,666,849 of record CM056809.1, read on the forward strand.
ACATCCATAAATGCGAAGTGTTGTTTCCGTTGATTCATCCATGCCATCTTTCCTAGAGGACAAGTTCTTCAGCTGCTCATCTGTCACATCCCCATTTCTAAGAACGGGGATTATGCGTGAGATTAGGGCCAATTAAAATTTTCTAACATTAAACCAATACAACGTGGCCCCAATCATGTCCCATCGGATCGAAGTCCGCGGTGAGGTATAAATATTTCCTCGGTAACCATAAAACATAGCGGAACATCATAATAAACAAATGGTTTGATATTAACATTTCAGAGTATGCACATCTTTCTTTTCTATAGTTTAAGTTTAGCAAAAGATAACAAAAGTATATTAATTAATGGTTTCTATCAAAACACAAGCCAAAGGAAGAATAAATATGAACTAACCAAAGTATGAAGGCACTCGTGTGCTAGTCACGACGACAATACCGTCGACACACAACTCGTACTCACCATCAGGCTAAACTACCTGAAGCATCGCCTCCACTTTCCCAAAGGTAAATGTACTCGACACCTATGCACCAAGTGCAATCGGCAAGCAGAGATATATATATAACATCAATAGATATGCAGAACGAAATAGAGTAAACGAATAGACATGATCAAAGGAAATGCATAGCATGTGAATCATAATCAAACTAATAGGGACATCTAACAAGATAGGCGGTCCACATAAGCTAATCACCACGGGATAGTATCACTGCCCTCTCAACTCGAACCGAGTTGTGGTAAAGAAGATGCACAAGGAGAAAAGCCCGGCCAAGCAAACAAGAGTAGATGCATGGGGTACAAGCAAACGATCATCAAAACATCCCATAGTCAAAAGCATCCGATGGTGTACTTCCATCCATTAAAATCCGAACTGCAAACGGCCAAGAGTAACGGTCCTATCACAGTGGTGCCCCAGCTATGTCGAACGGTACAGCTGAGTAGTGCCTGACACAAGAGTCTTAATCATACAATAGTGAGGGACTAGGCTTTCTTGCGTGAACAAAATTTGTTAACAAAAGAAAGACTACTTTTCCATCATCAAATCAAGACCAAACAAGCAAGCTTTCTCAAAACATCAATATCATAAGTAGTCCTCATCAAGCCTTTACAATTAAAGCCACCTAACCTCAACACCTCCATCAAGCATCGGAACAAGCGGAACATCAAAAGGGATCCTAAGTCCATCATTTAAGTTCTCCATATGGTCCCAAACAAAACAAAGTAAAGTAAGCTAATGAACATGTCCCTTGACATGTAGACAAATGTATCAGATGGTACAATCCAGAATCATAAGCGATAGACAATCCAATCCTAAGTACAATGTTACTCCCGAAGCATCGTACATCCCTACTCGGTCAACGAAATGAATTAGGGTTCGCGATACCCGAACAAACAGTCTTCGTGCATAGATATAAAAGAGGGTATCCCGTTGCCCCACACCGTTCAGTATTGAGCTAGGTTGAATATTGATACAACCAGAATAACCGTGAAAAACGTCGGCTCAAAACATCCTCACACATAGTCAAATAAGTCATCAAAAGAGGTAGCCAAGGTCCCACCTCAGTCCATCCAGTTCTAAGTCAAAGAGACTCTTAAGAAAGAACCCTAGTTCATCCGGTCGACCTCCTTCATAGCCGGTCAACATCCGGTCGACCGGGTACACAGTAAGAATTGAACCATAAATGGGAATTGGCTAAGTTGTCGTAATACCAGTGTTGCCGGTTGACTGGGTGACCCCACTCGGTCAACCGCATGGCTTCAGAAAACAGAATCAAGCTTCTTTAACCGAACTGAGTTGGAGAGAAACTCCATTTTTATCCACACATGCGGGCAAACACAAGAATAGGGCCTAGCCCTCTCCAATGACAATAGACATCCTCCAAATCATAAGTCCAATCAATCCTATCCAATCAAATCAATCTAACCATCCAATTAAGAATCCATTTCATTAAACATATAGTTCTAAGTATCATGTTTTCCCAAATCGAAGACATCAATGACCATGTGGTCCTCTAAATCATCATCAATCATCAAATCAAAGGAGAGACAAACATATCCAAGCATATGTATAAATATCTACTTGCCTTCGGTTGAAAATGCCCAAATCCACAAATCCTAGCTCCATAGCGCCCAAAATCCAAACCTAAGGGAAATAGTAAAATAAAACTAAATTAAAACATAAACCAAAAGAAAGGGAAAGCTCTAAGCTACCCAAGCACATTGCTACACCCAAAATACATTAACTCAAACCCAAGGGGGAGAAGAGCGTACCAATTAGATCGGTGGATGGAGCGATGGCTTGCAAATTGAAGATGAGATGCTCGCAGGGTCCACGAGGATATGATTGGAGGTGGGGAGGTTGTGGGGCCCACTTGATTAGTGGTGATGGAGGGTCTTGGTGGTCCATTGACAAGGATAAGGAAACAGAAATAAAAAAAGAAAGAAAGAATGGAGAAACAAAGAGAGAGAACAGTGACTGTGAAATGGTGAGTTGGGTGGGGGGTTTCACACGTTGGCAGGGAGGAATGAGAGAGAGAATGAAATACAGAAATGGGTGTGTGCTCACTGCTCAGTCACGTTGGCAGGGAGTGAAATGAGAGGATGAGATGGGCGGGGAGCTCAGTCATGTGGGGAGCAAGGAGAACGAGGGAGGAAGAGAAATAAAGAAAGACAAACAGAGAAAGAAAACGAGAAACAGAGAAGGGGAAATGGGGAAAAACAAAGAGATGGAGTGGGCTGGGATCGCCGGAGATGGGGAAGCTCGGCGGTGATGGTGGTGATCGCCGACGGCGACGAGGAGCTCCGGGAAAGTGAGGCGGCATGGCCGGGAGAGGGAGAGATGAGTGAGAGAAAAGAGAGATGGGAGATGAGATGAGAGTGGAGAAGAGAGAAGCTCGGTCATGGCGGCGGCGGCGGCGGCGGCGGCGGGGGCCGGCGGCCGCCAGGGAGGGAGAGAGAACGAGAGAGATGAGAGAATAAGCGAGAGGGGGCTGCTGTGTGGAATGAATGAGGGGGGCTCTGTATGACCTAAAAGGAAAAAGAAAAATGAGTGGTGGGTCACTCACGTGAGTGATAAGGTGGGTGGAGGTTTGCACGTTGGTCAAGTGGGGTGGGGTAGGCATGTCAAACGGGCCTGCACCCCAATCCCAGGGTTCGAGTATTTATAAACTTTTGTAAAATTGAAAATGACATAAAATACCCCTTATATGACCGTTTTATAGCTATTGGAGATGGTAAGATGGATAACTTTTTAAAAAAATAGTCATTTTTGAGCGGGCTGTAGGGGTCGGCCCATATGCCTGGCGGGCCAAATGGGCCTGATGTGCCTGGTACCCTCGGCCCTGCACTGCCCATGTTGACCGGGCTGTGCCGAACCGGGCTGGTCCGCCCCATTTGACATATCTAAGGTAGGGTATGATTGCAATGAGGTGAGATTCACATGGGATAAGGGTGGGGTTTGACTTTAGAAACTAATAAAATAAGCTTAGATAGGTTAGGGTCAAGTTAGGTTTTGGATCGGGTTCAAGGGTTCGAATCGGGATGCAGCAGAAAGACAAAGTCCGGGAAATTAGGTAATCTACTCGATGATGCCAAAATCTCGAAAAGCGCATAATACTAAAAAGTCATCGAAACTTTTTAGAAATAGTGACATACACCCCTACTGTATCCAAACGGGCTAGGATTTCAACCCAACTTCGCATGCACAATCCTAATGATTAATCGAACCTGTTTGGCTTATAAACGAGCTTAATTATCTAAAAGCATAATTAACTAAACTAAGTACAACCTTGGAATTCCGGGATGTTACATCATCCGTCAGGTAGAATGTGTCGATGGCTGTGTAAATCATTTCTTCAATATGAACATTAAGCAACTGGAACTGGTTGAAAAGGAAGAAAACCTAATATCAAATGACCACCGCAAAAAAATTATACCTCATTTCCAACAAGAAAAAGTCAGCAATTGCAGGAAACTCAAACAAAACCATTTAATTTTTTTAATGGTTATTTTCATTAAAGTAGTAAACAGTATAAGAGAATAATACTGACTAGCTTAAACAGAAGCACGAGAAGAATAAAACCAAAAAAAAATAGAGACTTCTCAGAAATATCTACATGGACTCAACAAAATAGGAAGCAAGCTCCTTCTAATGGTGAAGAATCTAATCTATGGAGAAATCTTTGAATAACAGACTGATAGACACTCACAGAGCGACTAGAAACTTAATTTTCTTCGTGAAACATCTTTGACTAGTTAAAACCCCTTCAAAACATCTGAAATTACTCTCCTTCCAAATTGTCCATAAGACTGTTAGAAAAGATAATCTCCACAATTTCTTGCGTCTATGGGCCTCAATTGGGGCTTTCAAAGCCTGGAAAATCCCTAAAAGTTATCATAGATCTACATTTTTAGCTTAGAAATCCTAATAAGATTTCGAATATCTCACAAGATAAAAGATTGACATGTGATTAATGAGGGAGAGGAAAGAGAATTCTATTTCGAGAAAAAAGAAATTCCCATGTAATCATATAACGCAGAAAGAAAATCCTATCTTGGATCCTTAATAGGCGGGTTTGACATCCCATCTTTAATAAATTCACCTTTAATCCCTCTTTTTTATGCATAACATTAACGCGACCCCCACCCCCCGGGCATTCTTTATTGATGGCTCCTAAGCTGAAAAGATCTAAGAAGACTATGCGATGACTCCAGGCCCTCCAGCCCTCCATCAATAAGGAATAAAAGTATCACCTGATGAGCTCCAATAACTAAAAGCAAGTATAGAAAGAAAGGGGAGACGTAACATGGATAATTCTAAGTAAATGGGTTTTGCAATGGTGTACATGTACATGTTTTGTGGCCTAAACTTTTGAGTTCATAAATGCGTTGAATTGGAGTAGGAATTCTTTTACCAACCCCAAATTGATGGGACAAGGTTTTATCGATGGCAGTGATGGTTGTAAATAGTAGCACAGTTGCATAGAGTATAAAGAAATTATCACCATAAAAAACTGCATGCTTCACATAATGATGCCTGATATATATATATATAGAAATTATCCATAGAGGACTGACCTCAAATCAATCAAACTGATCTACTATTCAGTTCTACCTGCATTAGAGCCAACAGATCCAACAAAATCAATGATGCAAAAAAAAAAAAAAAAACCCTTTAAAAATGGATGGAGGTAAAAAAAATTGCCTGACAACGATGCGGATAAGAAAATTAGGACAATATCTCTCAAAGTCCTTGGCATGTCGATAAATGGAAGTGAATCCTAATAAAACTCTATTTGAGAGAGAGAGAATAAATACGAGCAAGCAAATGAAGTTTAAGCATACATGTTCTGTGAAGGAGAGAGATGATGGGATGGATCAGTTCTTGATGCAATTGATATTTGAAAATAGGGGAAAGGGAGAAGACCAACCTATATAATTCTACGATCGATGAGGTTAACGATCAACGTTATCTATATGATGATGGGTATGTATGTTTCGATGATCGTTCATTTACATTTAAGCAAGAATAATGAACATCTTCACGATGAGGTGAGATTTGCCTAGTCCAGACCTGCTCTAGGATTCGAGGATAAATAAAAAAAAGAGGGGGAGGGGAGGGGAGCGAATAAAGAAGGCAGATGGAGGATGTGACTTTAGGATTATGATTTCATTTGTTTTAAATAAAATAAAATAAAAATACTTGAGGGAGAGGGAGAGTACTTACCGACGTGAATGGCATAGCACTTGAGAGAGAGAGGGGGGGGCAAAGGGGGTTTTTAGTAGTGCTGCACAAAAAATCCGATATCACTGCAAAACCGGACCGAACCGACCTAACCGGGTGGTTCAAATCGGTTTATAGTTGATTAGTTCGGTTAATGGTTTGAGAATCATAAAAACCGCTTACATTGGTTTGGTTAATGGTTTGGATATCATAAAAACCGCTTAAACCGAACCGTCCATATACATTAACTTAAGTGTTGTTTTTTTACTATTTTAGCATTAGGGTTTCGTTCACTACTTTCATAGTTACATTCGACAACTCATTCTTACATTAACTCAATACTATCTCAATACTTTCATAGTTTTTTCCCCGCTCTAATTTCAGCTTTGGAGATTTTCTTTTCTTTGTTAGATTGTAGAATTTATATTCTATAATATGATTGTGCGCTTGTGTTTAGTCAAAACTCTATTTTTGGAGTAGAATTATTTTTTATATGAATCATTGGATTGTTGGATTTTTATGTTTGCACTAAACACTGGAATAAATGCAAAGGATGGGGTCTCATCATTTTGAAATTTTTAATGTCTGGTTTTTTTAAATAAAAAAAAACAACGGTTTAACCAACCAAACCGAACCAAACCGAACCGTTTGGTTGGGTTCGGTTCGGTTTAAGTCATCTCCATCGGTCAGATCGGATTAGTTAATTAAAAAACCGATAGGTTTGGTTTAGTTATTAGTTTTAGTATTAAACCGATTCGAACCGCCCATGTGCAGCCCTAGTTTTGAGATATTAAGATAGGGGTACTAGTACAACGGAAGTTTTTTCCAAATCTATGCTTGCGCTACATGAAAAAGGAGAGAAATTTAAAACAAAGACTTAAAGTTTTTATCTTGTTTTAAAAAAAGGACACATGTTTGAAAATTTTTTAAATTAGTCCCTAAGTTTTCAGGTAAGTTTTCAATTGAAGACATATTATCATTTATAGGCATTTTCTAGCGGCTTTTTTCCTCATTTTTCAAAATACCCAAATTGCCCTTCATTTAAAGCCATAATATGATTCCAATAGCCACTACATGAAACCGATCGTCGTGGGGGCATTGATTGTCCTCAATCACCGACTCACCGTGAGGATACCAGTATAGAAAATGAGAAAAACATAGAGAAAGTGAATGATGATTTTATTTTAATGAAAGATAATTTTAGTGGTTTAAAAAACCGAGGGAGGGGAAAAGTTACTGAAAAATAGCTTTACGTGGATGAATGTCCTTAATTGAAAACTTCATGAAAAAACTTAGCGACTAATTTGAAAAGTTATTAAACTTGTGTCTTTTCTTGAAATAAGGTAAAAACCTGAAGGCTTTATTTAAGAAATTTCCAAAGATAAATAAGAGTATGGCGGCCTGTGCTTAAGTGACTTTATGAGATGTCAAAACTTAGTAATTAGTGATCACACCTTTAATCATAAATATAAGCACTCAACATCAACAATAAACTAATACAAAAGATAGAGCTAAGAAATCCATTAGACCCTAATGTAAAATAATAATAACAAAAGAAAATATATAAAAGTAAATTTTGTTAATATAGATAATATTAGTAATAAGAAATGCATTTTAAGTTTTGTTACCCATTCCTAATTTCAAAGTCCAATAAGAAATAACATATATACTATTTAATTTTTTGAGAAATCTTCTTGCTAAATCTCAAAAGAAATCAATATTTTTAAATAAGATGAAAAGAGAAGGATAAGTAAAGGATATACTGAATTAAATCAATGAAACCGGTCAACCTTACAATAGGCAATCTGCTCTTCACAACTGGACCATGCCTGATATTTACTTGTAATCACTTTAAATGACTAATGAGATCAAGAGTTATATGCGCAACGATAGTTTCATTGGAAATAACTCAACGCCGAGAATCCTTCAAAAGGAATATTCTCTTGTGTTCACTGTTTATTTTGCTTCGAAAAAAGGTTAAGGAAAATTAATCTCAACAAATATAAAAAATCTCCAAAAGCTAAATTAATATTATTTGTTGTTAGTGATGACTAAAAGCTAAAGAGAGTCGCAATTTTTTACGACAACCAAGAAACAATAATTTGAATGATCAAGATGCTAATTAAATCTTTATTCATCTATAATGTTTTGAGTACATCATGTAGATTCAGAATTTAAAAGAATACAACTTAGGGCTTGAATATTGCAATGTACGCAAATATCTCAATATTGCAAACATCAATGAGTCAATATTTGATTTCCAACCTTTGTTTTCCAATCATATTAGCCCAAGGGCCATCATTTAAAGGATTGGATCTCAAGCAGCTTGTTGCACTTTGTTTGCTCAGATAAATGCGGAGAACAAATATAAAAAGGTTGAACTATGGATCAAAAACAACAAATGAATGACAGTTTCATGTAAGTTGTATATAAAAATCACATATACTTGCCTAAGTTTTGTAAAGTATTAAAAAGTATAATGAAGGATACTTTGAAATCTAACTTAGAAGAGATCACCAATTATCCCATGCTCTTAAGTTTCTCTTTATTCTCACTTGTTAAATTCCTCTTAGTTGAGCGTAAGGTTGGCTTTCAATCCCTGTTTATAATGTCTCAAGAACTTGATCGACACTTGGATGTGCAACATTTAACTACAAGATTATGGTGTCGTCAAGTAGTAAAAGACTAAAGAGTACTGATTATTGATCCCACGGAGAAACGATGGAACAAACGATGAATCCAATTTAAGTAGAATTGAACTAAGATATAGCAAATATAGACAATTGAAGTGAACAATTAAGACAACTAAACTATGTGTGAAAAACAAAATTAAACTAATTGGAATGTGAAAAAAAAACTAAAATAGCAACTAAACTACTATAACTAACAATTTAAAATACGAAATTAATAAGATCTAATAAACTACACTAAATTAGTGGATGAATGATGGTGGATATGGAAGATTTAATGTGAAGATGTGGTGTGAAATGTGTATGATTTTAAAACAAGTGATGTGAAATGTAGATCAGCAATCTAGAAGTGAAAATAACAAATAAAATAAAGACTAAAATTAACAACAATCAAAATAAGAGATTAGGCAATCCAAAATCCACTAAGTATGTAATTAATACAACCAATGCATATTCTAATTCAACTCCCAAATCTACAATCCAATTAGCAATTCTTATCTAATTAGATTGGATGATCTAGCAATGAAGATTAAAGTAAAAAAATATATATATAGAGCCAAGATCCTAGATCATCATCTAGCTACCCTAAAAATAATTCATCAAAACCAAGCTACACAAGATCAAAGATAAGGGCTCTAGAGCATGCTAGGTGAGAGAATTTAATTAAACAACAAAGCATCAATTGAGATTATCTAAGCATCAAGTGTAGAGATAAAGCATGAGAAATGAGAGAGAGTCGCATAATTAGATCTAAAATCTACTAATCAATTAAGGCACAAGTAAGGAATTTAAACTAAAATATGAATGTAATTGAACTAATCACATTACTTAGCTTCAAAATGAGGGCCTAATCCAAGAGCTTTAATTACTAAACATCAAGAAAGAGCTCCAAATATTCATTAATGATCTTTAATTACACACTCTCTCTAGATTAGATACACTTAAGCCCCTAATTACAATCTAAAAGTATAGAAAATGAAAAATAAAATTGCTAAAAGACTAACTTGCCAAAAGATTTTTTCTTTACAAGGATTGCTTGATGATTGTCTCATTCCAAAAGCTAAAAGCATATATACCTTTTGTGTTATGTGGTCCTTCAATTTGAGGATTTGTGTCATGAAAAACTTTGATTGGCGGAATATTTTCTTACATGGATTTGTGTCATGGTAAGCCTTTTGATTTGTGAAATATTTTCTCACAAACATTACCTGCTTCACAAGCACTTAAGCTCTAATCAATACACCAACTACTTATCTGTGTTAGAAAATGAGTTCTTTTATCCTTAAAGTCTTATCCTCTTATTTTAGAATTCTTCAACTCTTCCTAAGATTTCTTCATGTAACTTATTTATCGAAATCTCTTCTTAATGCCTTATGACATTAGCCGGAAGATTGGGGTAGTCGTGGGCACAAGAGAAATTACATAAAAATGTACTATAAATAATCGGATTTATGCATGATAGTCCGATAATCCGTTAATGTGATAGAAGGATAAAATCTTCGTGTAAAGCAAATGATATGCATATGAGATGCTGATAAAATTCAGACTAATGAGGAGTAAAGTATGCAATATCTAACACTCATCAATGCCCTATGTCCCATTAACAATGAACTAGTCCCTTAAGTCTTCACCGAAAAACAAATTGTGTAGGACGATTTGTGTGAGCTTTCACAGGATGGTTATAGGCATGCGTTTAACAATGGGCGGCTGCACAAATGAGGACAGCATAAACCTTTTCGGTGACGCTATTCAATAATAAAATATACACTCGAAGAATGTAATGAAGAAATGAATCTCTAAATAATAATAGAATAATGCATAATAGTCGGTTGATGAATAAAGAAATAATAAAACAAAATGATTTTGATTTATTTATTAACCTTGCATTCAAAATCCTCTCCCACACACACGTTCTTTGTGCAACATCTATTTCTATAGGTTTATGTATTCTCAAATAAGGTTTCTATTCTTGACTAAACTTGCTAAACTAATTATTTGCTATCTAATGAGTCAAGGTTTGCTATTTCCCAGAAATTATGAAAACACTTCAATAATTATTTTAAAATAACAAATAGGTTCTCATGTCCCAACGAAAGACTGTATGGCTTCTATGTGATCATATGACACATGTATAACTACCATGTGGGTCATACTAATTATAGATCACTTATTTTAAATAATAAAACAATAATTTAAATAAATTTCGGGGTTACACATGCCTTGAGCCCATGAACCTGGTCAAACCTAGACCCGTGCTAAGGTGTGACGTAGTTTCGATTTGATGCAATCGAGCTGTCTAAGTTCCAAGTAACCAAAATCAGAAAAAATCTAACCACTAGACCAATATGTAGTAAAGAAAACAAAAATCCAAAACTTTAATGGTGAATGAACAATGCTGAAAAATTAAAAATCTGACACGTACGAGCTTTCTCAATCTCCTAGCATCCGCGTGACACAAGAGAGAGCTAAAATAAAGCCCAAACAATACTTTATTGATAATATTGAAAATTTGTACTGTAGCTATTGCAGTAACGAATAAAATAATACCTATATATAAGACTTGCAAATCACCTCAAAACCCTAAGAAACCTACTATTAGGGGTACGCATAGGCGGATAGGATCGATTTAGAAGGAAATCCATCAACCAAACCGAACCCATCGGTTTTCTAATTTAATAAACCGAACCGCCCATATGCTCAAACCGAATCGAATTGAGCCGAACCAAACCTATCGATTCGGTTGGGTCACGATTTTTTTTCTTTATTTATTTATTTATTTATTTTCACAAAATTGGTGAGAGATGTTGGACTTCAAGTAATGAAGTGAGGGCTCGAGTCTTCTTCAAGTAATTTTTCATATTCCTTTATATATTTATATAATTGGTTCGGTTCGGTTTGAGCGGTTTAATCGCACATTCAAACCGAAAACCGAACCAAACCGAATGGTTTGAAGGAAATTTGAACTGTGATCGAATCTATTTACTACAAAATCGATCTGAACCGAGCAGTTTAGCGGGTTTTTTGTACACCCCTAGCTATTATAGTTAAATCTTACCACAAAGAGAAGTATCAAACAAACTTTCTAATTGGAATAAATCCAGAAATTTACAAGGAAAATAAAAGAAATTAGAGAACCCCATATTCTGGGTTGTCTCAAGCACTTTGGAGGAGATCTGATGTGGGCCCCCTTTGATGAATCAAACCCAACATTCTTGTAGATGAGACCCGGGCGACCCTAATGATGCCTTGCTTCCTTGGGTTGGGTCAGTTTTGACTCATCTACCTTATGTCCAAAAATCTAGCAAGTGAATGGCTTGTTTCTTGTCACGAGTTTATGGAAGATTTTCAAAACAACCCACTTATTTCACTGTTTTATTTAAACAATCCCTATAACTGATTTTCTTCATTATTTGGGACTATTTGAAGCCCAATTCTTCACCAAAACTTGTTGGGACCCTTGAGGACCCCTTAGAATGCTCCAATTGTGCCATATATGATTCAGCTAGCACAATAATATCTTCATCATCAAATTCTACGTCAAGGTGTAACCCCATCTGCTATGGGGAGAGCATAACGTGCACAAATTAGTAATTACCATCACCACTCTCAACTTGTTCCTTTCCTTTAAATTAGGAGAAAGATATGAATAAATATATTTTGATCCTATCCTTTTGCGCCTCCCTAACTTTTCTTTTTCTCTTGTTTGCCCTTCAACAATCTTTTTTTTTTCCCTCTTAGTAAAGAATGAAACTTTAAAAACACATAAGGTGATTTTGGTCTTTTACTCATAAGAAAAACTCATCAAATCATCAATAACGTATATATTTATGGGATTTTTCTCCTTTTATTCTTTTTTCTCCTTGCCCATTATTGAGCCTAGATACCTGACCCGTTTGAGATTCCTAATCATCACAGCTCCTTTAATTTATTATCAAATTTTGAGTTTTTAGCATTTTACTTCAAAACTTGGATTAAATAAATCTGATTTAATTCCTAAGTAAGAAATTTGAAGTTGCTGTAAATATAGGTGCTTACAAGTTTTTATTTTTATTTTTTTATACTAATTACCTGTCAAATGTTCCATCAAGATTGGTGGTTTTATAAAAGTTTTAAAAATAATTTGGGCTCTAAACAATGGGCCAAAGATCAAGAATTTTTATAAACGTCAATACCATCATATTATGATATTGAACATGATTTAATTTAATTTGTAATCAAAATCATGTGCTCCTCCGGAGTAAAAAAAAAAGCTAAAATCATGCAATTTAGAACTCTTCTCTAGTCTTTCGTGCCTATTTTTATTATTGCTAGATATAAAGAGCAGTCTATATTCATCTTTTTAATAAAATATTTCTGGGTATAATGTAATAAGTGAAAGCAGAACAAAATCTCAAAGCTATGAGCAAGCAGAGAAGAAAGGAGCCCAGAGCTCTTAATTCATTAAATGTTTTTCAATAATACATCAGTTGTCTCAACTCAGAGATATACAATTCAGAAAACTGAATACGGTTAGAATGAATCTATTCAGTTACAACCAGCTGTCACCAAGTTGTAAATCTGGACCGAGTGATATGATCATCATCTTTGCTATTAGCCTCCCTCAAGCACAAGGGATGATTAGTAACTTGTAGCTTGGACTGCAAAAATTGAAATCGGCGAGGATGAAGACCCTTTGTGAATATATCTGCAACTTGGTCTTGAGTAGACACAAAGTGAACATCAAGATCCTTGCAAAGCACCCGTTCACGAATAAAATGATAATCAACTTCAATGTATTTGGTCCGAGCACGAAACACTGAATTTGAAGCAAGAGAAATAGCTGAAACATTATCACACCAGATGACAGGCCATTTGGTCAGAAAAAGCCCATATCCTTGAAGAGAATCCGCAGCCATGAAAGCTTAGCAGTCGCGTGAGCTAAATATCGATACTCTGACTCTGTAGAAGACCTAGCCACTGTGTGTTGTTTCTTAGTACACCAAGAAACTGGAGTAGGACCAAAAAAAACATAGAACCCCGTAGTAGACTGGCGATCAGTGGAATCCCCTACCCAATCAGCGTCGGAGAAGGCCACAAGGCGAAGAGGACCATCAGTAATATGAAGACCATATGAAAGAGTGCCTTTAATGTAGCGTAAAATACGTTTGAGAGCAACAAAATAAGAGTTAGTTGGTTGTTGCATAGATTGGCATGCTAAATTCACAGCAAAACTGAAATCAGGTCTTGTTAATGTAAGATATTGAAGTGATCTAGTAATACTTCGATAGAGAGCAGGGTCACGCATTGGAGGAGAAGGTGTATGGGAAGAAGGCTATTTTGAAGAACAGGGTGATCCACTGGTTTGCAATCTAGCATAGCTGTTTTAGACAGTAAGTCTCATGCATATTTAGACTGAGAATGAAACAATCCAGCAGGAGTAGGGGAAACTTCAATGCCCAGGAAATGGTGAAGGTGATCCAGATATTTAATCTCAAAGAGTATGTTCAGCTGAGCAAGGAGAGAAGTAATATCAATATTGTCACTCCCTGTAATAATAATATCATCCACATAAAGAAGAACCAATGTAACAGAGCCACTGTATAGCCTGATGAACAAGGAAGGATCTGCATAAGTAGTCTGAAATCCCCAAGCCAATCAAGTAATTTGAGAAGTGCTCATACAAGGCCCTGGGTGCCTATTTCAGTCCATATAAGGATTTGTGTAATTTACACAAATGGGAGGGAAGGGACGGATCAACAAAGCCCTAGGGCGAGGTCATGTAAATGTCCTCATTCAACAAGCCATGAAGGAATGCATTAGCGACATCCAATTGATGAATAGCCCAGTGAAAATGAACAACTAATGTAAGAACAACCCTTATGGTGGCTTGCTTAATAGGAGTGTATAAAAAATCCGTCAATCTGTAAATCCAATCCGCAGATTTTGTTTCGATCCGAAGGCCAACGGATTGGTGATGGATTGAAAATTGTGTAATCCGTTAGCAACGGATCGGTGGTGGATTTCACCCTTAATCCGCGGATTCGATCTAATCAAATAAATAAATATATATATATAAATGTAATGGGTCAGTATGTAACCTTATTAATAGAAGAGGATATGATAGGCATACAACTCTCAACTCATGCCCCTTTAATTCAGTGGCTTCATAATTTATGGGTTTTTTCTTCTTCTTTTTTTTTCCTTGCAATGTATAGGGACGAATTGAACGAATTAATCCAATCTGATCCGCTCCTCCATGGATCTGATCGGATCGGATTTTAACAGTCACGGATTGGTGATGGATCCCAAATTTGTCAATCCGTAAGTAACGGATTGGTGACGGATTTGGCCTAATCCGCACCAATCCGATCCGTATACACCCCTATTGCTTAACAATTGGACTAAAGGTCTTAGTGTAATCAACTCCAAATTCTTGGTGAAACCCCTTTGCTACCAATCTTGCTTTGTATTTTGCAATCGAGCCATGGTATGACGCTTAATCTTGTACACCCATCGACAGCCTACAATATGTTTGTTAGGGGAGAAGGGAACAAGAGACCATGTCCCCTGACGTTGAAGAGCTGAGAACTCCTCAGCCATAGCTTGGCGCTAGACAGTAAGTTTGGAAGCTTCAGTATAGTTAGAAGGTTCAGTAGTACAATAGTAGGAAGTGGTAGGCAGTTGGGTTGCAGGATGTTTGTAGATAGGAAAACTTTCTTTTTAGAAATCCCAACTTTAGACCGAGTGACCATGGAGTGGTTATTAGTGGAAATAGGGCACAAAGAGGAAGTGGTAGTGGCAGGAGTGGATAGAACATGAGGAGAGGGTGGAGCAGGAGGAGAGGAAAATGTATTTTCTTGAAGAGAAATGGCAAGTGAAGAAGGATTTGGTGAAGAGGAACCAGTAGCAAGAACCTCACTTGTTGGTGGGAGAAGGGTCCGAGACAGAGGAAAGGGAGAAGGCACTGGTAAAGAAACCAATGTAAAAGAAGAAGAGGTTGATGGAGAAAAAAGTGTGGGAGGAGAAGCGAGGAAAGAAGAAGAAGAGGAGCCTGGTAGCCAATGAGAAAGAAGAGAGCAGAGGAAAGGTAAGAAGTGGAGCAACTGGAAGCGAAGGGAAATGAGGTTTCATCAAATCCAACATGGAGGGAAAGATAAAGATGCCCAATGATAGGGTCAAGACATCTGTAGCCTTTCTGAGAGAGACTGTAGCCAAGAAAAACACATTGCTTTGTCCGTGGCTGAAGCTTATTTGAGTTGTAAAGGCGTAGCCAGGGATAGCAAGAGCAACCAAACGCTTTGAAAGAGGAGTATTGAGGTACTGTATGAAACAAACATTCCAAGTGGGAAATAAAACCCAAACTTTTCATAGGCATCCTGTTAATGAGATATGTAGCAGTGGAGAAAGCATCAACCCAAAACCTGGGAGGCATAGGCTTGAAACAACAGGGTGAGACCAGTCTCAACCGAGTGGCGATGTTTCCTCTCAGCACACCCATTCTGTTCAGGGGTGTAAAGACATGTTACTTGATGCAAAATGCCATTAGAAGCAAGAAAGTTATGAAACTGTGTGTGCACGAATTCACCTCCACCATCAGTTCTAAGACACTTTATTCTGATGTCAATTAAGTTTTCTACAAGCTGTTTAAAGGAAAGAAAAACAGAGAAGGCATATGATTTACATTTCAAGGGATAAAACCAAGTAAAGCGTGAAAAATTATCAATGAAAATCAAGTAGTAACGAAAACCTCCTACAAATATTACAGGGGAAGGCCCCCAGACATCATTGTGTACAATTTCAAGAGGTAGAGATGAAACTGAATCTGAAAGAGAAAAAGGAAGTTTATGGCTCTTTCCAAATTGACAATGTTGACAAAAAGACAAAGAAGAGGAGCCTGTTATTGGAATAGCAGAAGCAAGACGTTGCATAGAGGAGGCTGACAAATGCCCAAGACGCTGAAACCATGTATCAATTGTGGAACGTGTACCAGGAAATGCTGAAGAAGCAGATGAAGCTGAAGTGGTGGGGTGGAATGGATACAGACCATTCCTACTACGATCCTGAAAAAGAATTTTCTTCGATACTCGATTCTGTATGGTAAAACCAGATGAATCAAAAGTGAAAAAAACAAATATTATCTTTAGAAAACTGATATTTGAGGGACATGTAAAACATTGTTAAGATTGAAGGGCCCAGCGGGTGTATGAGTAATAGAGGAGCTAATGTGAGAGATTGCCAAACCTTGGCCATTACCAACTACAAGTTTATCCTTCCCTTTGTAATATGAATGAATGGATAGATTTTGCAAATCATTGGTGACATGAGTAGTGGCGCCAGAGTCAGCAAACTAATTCTGCTCTAGATCAGGTGAGAAGGAAGCAGCTATGGCAGCTAGTTGAGAAGGAGGATGACGACCTTGATAGGAGAAATCCATCCTGTGATAACAATCAAGAGCTATATGTCCTGTGCGATTGCAAATTTGACAACAAGGCCTGGAAGAAGAAGATCGAGTCTAAGCATTGGCCTGTTTTTCAATAATACATCAGTTGTCTCAACTCATATATATATACAATTCAGAAAACTAAATACAGTTAGAAGGAATCTATTAAGCTACAACCAGCTGTCACTGAGTTGTAAATTTGGATTGAGTGATCTAATCATTATCTTTGTTATTAATAAGTAGACCATGTCTTATTTGTACCCATTATATTGAAATAACGGTTTTGAGGTATAGTAGAGTAATTTTTATTATTTGTTATGTTCTTTTCTCAAATTCGTCGTTAAGAAAATCCTTTCCCAGCCACTGCACTCGGGTTCTGATCAATGATCACCACACAATAATGAACAGTTATTGATATATATATATATATATATATATAGGGAGATGCTCTTATAGTAAGGTGAGAGATGCTCTCATAGAAGTATCTCCCATATATATGTCCAATCTTTCATATAAAGTGAGAGATATCTCTTATAGGAATATCTCCCTATAAATATACCACAGGTAATAAAGCATAAATAATATAATTTGTTTGTTTAACCCCGCAGCAGGATGCTGGTGCATTTCTTCAGCGGGTTTTGAAATTTAGACGACATTAACAGAGGACCCCGGAACTCTGTACTGTACACAAAGAATATATACATACAGAGACATACACGTGATATCACATGAATATTTTATGAAAAAGGCGAGGACGTAATAGTCATCTGGGAATAGAGAGGTAGGGCATTTGCGTCCCGTTGGATTAGAGACGAGTCGTTCGAGAAGCAGAGCTGCAGACGCAGTCGAACAGAGAGGCTCGTTCCCTCGTTTGAAAATTAGTCCCAAGTCCCAAGTCCCAAGTCCCAAGTCCCATTTCCATCCCGATTAGCTCATCAGATTCAGAAGCGAGGAGGAGGGGGGGAGAGGAAAGAGATAGATTGTGTGTGAGAGTGAGTGAGAGATGAGGAGATCCCCTATCGTCTGCTGCACTAGTAGGAGCAGGGGAGGAGGAGGGCTCCTTTTCCTCCTATTTTGGGTCATCTTCCTTGTTGGTGGGTCTGGGGCTGTAGCACCATCTTCATCATCAGCTTTTTCTTCTGCAGGAGATGCAAGAGCAAGAAAAGCAGGAGGAGGCGTTGAGAGGGAAGAAGGACATCATTATTCTGTCCCAGAGATGACAGTGCCAGGCTTTCTTTACACCAGACCCAGAGGACGCTGCACGCCACAGTAACACCATCATCTCGATCACCCCACAATCTTTCTTTTACTTTTTTTTTTTCCTGTCGTCGTTGTTGTTGTTGATAAAATAATGTACTTGCATTTACATTGCCCTGTTTTTTTATTTTTTTTCCTTTGTGCATTTACATGATTATCAAACATATTAACAAAATAACAGGTTCTGGAGCAGCCGAAGGGAGGCATGGCCGAGGATGGTCCCTGAGATGGCGTCTGTGTCGAAGGTGTTTGGATCGCTTGCCCTGGAGCGCTACCGATGGGATCTGACGTTGCTGGAGGCCACGGAGAGGAACGACGACGGCACCAACGCCTTCTCTCACTTGCTCAAGCAGTCCACTGCGGCGCTCCTCAATTCCTACTCTCGCACAGGATTCCCCTACACTCCCTGGGAGGTCAAGACCCTCTTCATCCAGTCCCTCGTCTCTGTCCAAGCTGCAGCTCACCAAGCCAACCTCTTCTCCCAAGCCAACAACAACATCGCGTCCTGTGTCTAGTCTAGTCTTCTGGTCCCTAGCTCCCCACCCCACCCACAAGCAAGTTTTTATTTTTTTTATTTTTTATTTTACCTCCTTACCAGGCACTCGGGGCTAGAAGTTAGAACATTGCACTCTTCTCCTCTGCTGGTTGTGTAATTGACAGAAAAAGATGCTCTCCACCATTCATTCTGACGAATGAATGAACCATTTGTGTGTATACGTGGTGCTGCATGTGTCGATTAATTAGGGTATTATGCTTGTCTAGTATCTCTGAGGAGGAGATATATAAAATTAAACTTCTTAAGTGCCCATTTGGGAAGTCTATTTCCAGCCTCTTATGGCCTTAAAATGGTTTGAAAACAGCTATAGGCTGTTTGGTTACCGAGTTGGGACCCTCTATTTCAAACCTCATAAAGAGGTAGAATGTCTAAAACGCACAGCTGAAAATCTTACCAAGTTGTGGATCTTCAGAAATTTATGGAAAATGTGTACCATTGGATTTAAAAAAAGCCTATATCAAATCGTCTTTCCGTGTTACCAAATGGGCTATTTGCAAAAACATCTATTTCAAATATCACACGGATCTGTTTCACATTGATAAGATTTGCCAAACAAAGCAAGTTCATGAATCAATGCATCTGATCTATTTATTTAATATCCAGTCAAAGTGCTCAATCAGCTGCTACATTGTAGATAATCAGTCCATCCAGACCAAGCTAATAATAACTAGGGCTTCCATTTTTGGATATTGTCTATTGAAGAAAATTATCCTCCCTGTATTCTCGAATATGCTTTGACCATTTATCAACTGATATTTTGCCAATATAAAAATTGTAAAACAACTATATTTTACTTCACACTTCACTCTTCACTCTTCCCGCAAGCAAACATGCCCTAGATAAGTCATACGGGTCAAAAATAATTACCGAAAAGAGAAAGAGAAGGAAGTAAATAAAAAAAAAAAAAAAAAAAACCAGTCTTAACGAAAGAAACATACGCAAGAAATGACAATTTAATAAATGAATGACCGATGCCTCGAATCGCATTATCTACTCATCCTGGGCCTTTTTCCTCCTAACATTCCACGTTCAGAGGAGACTCCAATCCCATCTTTCTGTAAAGAATCATTGCACCAATTTGTATTTCGAATGTTGATGCTAATGGCAAGTTCAGACCTGGGCCAGACCTGTAATGCCATTTAAAAAAAACATAGCCATCTTACATGCTGCCTTTCTGTCATTGATTTTATATATGGAAACTAATTTTGAGAAGATGCTGCGACATTATCTTCCTCCGCAGCTGCTGTACCCATGGTAGATCCAGTGGCAGCGACGTCCCCCCGATAACTGTACTTCTTAAACACCCTTTCCTTGTTTGCCTTCCACCACTCTTCTGCTTGATGATTAGCAAACCTTCTTTTACTGCAAATGAATTGGACATGGGTCGATTGCAATGGAAACAACACATGAGGTGCATAAGCTAGCAACACTTGACAAAATTAGTGCTAATAAGTACTCACATAGCATCACTTACATGAATGTAGTCCATTAATAATATTGTGGCAGAGGTGATCATAATGTCTGAAATTGTCCATGATCAATCCCATCTGGGATTCACACCAAGGCCACTGTGCCTATTGCCCAATGAAGAGGGAACACAGAATGGAAAACCAAAGATGTGACAGCGGGATAAAAGAAGTTGCGTTCCAATGAGCAATTCACCCAATGGCTGAAACCGGTATGACTCAACAAAACTGGGTGGACATGACTAAATTGATTCAAAACCACCCAAAAAAAAAAAGGGAGACTGTAAGACCACTTCATACTCATCTTATAGAACTTATTACTGTTGGATGACTCATACTGAGTTTCAGAGACTGAGTCTCTGAAACCAAGTCAGTCCCGTTCACTTCTCAACTGTGTGTCCATCACCTGTTATAGAGATGAACAGTGTTATCAGATGTGAGGTGGTTCACTCTTCCACTCTTCCTAACTTGAAATGGAAGCAATGCGGTGCATTTGTACCATGATTCAGAATTTGAACAGACTGATCTTGACTTGTCATGTTGTCAAGTTGATCAGGCGAGTTTGACCGAGCTAGACCCAAAACTCTATTAGACTTGGTTGAGTTACTCACTATAACAGGTTTTGATTGGAGTCCAAGTTCTGGTTTTAGAACACACTTGTTATGTACTAACCCAAAATGGAATTAACTAGAAGGTGAATACCTGAATCTGACTCGCTTGAAAACTTTGGTCCCGTTGCGAAGTTGTACAATAGTCACATATACACCAGGCTCAAATTGTTCAATCAATTCAGCTTCTCCTTCATCACTATGCTTTTCCCTGTAACTATTAGCTGATTTTGAGCTACTTCGTTGATGATTCCTGCCATCAACATGAACCCCAGAACCATCCATCCTTTGATCACGTAGATTAGCTGGCCCTTCATGGATCAAGAAAGGCTTATCAAGTGAACTTCCTTGTTCTGGCTCAGAAGAATAATTTGGAATTTTCTTAAATAAAGCTTCCACTTGCATATACATGGCTTTAAAGGTGTTACTATCGCAATCCTCAGGTGGTAGTTTTCCTGCCATATCATTCAGCTGAATGGCATGTGTAAGCAGCAATAAAATGGTTTAGTTAGCATGGGTTGGTAATGCCATCGAATACATGAACAGGAAAGAAAAATCAGATTTTTTTATCCTTCATAGGATCTGGTCAGTGCAATTCTTTCTCCATTCTCTTTTAATACATAATCAGGAAAGAAAAACCAGAATTTTCTTTCTTTTATACTCATATCATGATGGGATAATGTAGTCTATGCTCTTGATAAGAACTGAGATGATAAGAAGTTAGGACACGGTGCCGTGTGCCTTTTGCTCTAGCTATGATGGTGATAACCACGACACGGGATGCTGTGAGCGTTATGTTTCATGCTTATGACAAGCTAAGAATCCATGATGGTACCATGCATAAAGCAGATAAGTGATTAGAAAGAAATGCAAGGGGTGGCTTATTGCAGACGAGGTCTGTGCTATGTGTCCCTGTGTGTGATGTGTTAAAGATATATGCTATGTGTCATCTGGCCTTTCACAATTATGAGTTCTTGATATGATGACACTATGTGCATGTTGTCTCATGTTTTATAATCATGAGATTATTTATGATATGATTGAAGTTTTGCCTTGTGATTCATTCCATTGAAAGTAATTCTGATGAATCCATTAACTCTTATATCCCTATTATAAGTGCAAATTTCAATCATTGTTTGTTTCCATTGATCCATGGTTACCCTTGTTGATCTTAATTCTTGATTATGTCATGTGATTATGTTGCTTCTCTTGCTGGGCATTAGCTCATTCCATTTTATTTTTCCAGATAATGCAGAATAAGTGAGCATAGACGACTGGGGTTTCGCATCAAGCGAAATGTGTACATTTTGAGAAGTTGTAGGGATTTTGAGAATTTCCAGTTTTTAGGACATTTCAGTAGTTTATTTATTAGATGGAACCTATTGATTTGGTTTTGTACTTTTAAGACTTCAAATATATCAGTTTGGATTTGTTTAGGACCTTATTAATTGCTTAATTAATTAATTGGACTTATCAGTTAAGTTTTGTTTTTTCCATTATTCATCTATGTGATTAATTAATGATTTGACCCATGCTCATAATGTCAGTTCATGCCACGAAACTCGAGGCGCCAGGTTTTGGGGTGTGGCAGTGACACTTGTATCTGTTAAATTTTCTACTAACAACAAATATTGTTTTGGATTATGGATACAAACAGCTGAATTGGATGCTTACGATCATCATCAAGAACAAAAGAAGCATAGGGTGGTTTTTTTTTTTTTTGGGGAGTTGGTGTGGGGTGGGTTTTGGGCAAGTATGGGTTAATGAATCTTGACCCAAACCATTTATAACTAGTTTACAATTTCCTTATGGAATATGATGCAGGATAGACCCATAACCCATGAGTTAACCGGTCCTTTGGGTCCAGCCCTTTCAATTTATGTTTATTTTATTTCCAGTTTTATGGCTTACGTCTTTTAAGAAAGGATGTTTTAGTCTTGACCATTGAACATGATTAGATGGTGAGGATTAGTTCTAGGGTTTTCCTTTTGCTTATATATTGTTGTAATGCCTCCTTTTGGCATAGATTTTGATAAATGAAAGAAAGACTTGAGTGTTTGCTCAATTCTTCTCTTCTATGAAAGGATACGGTGTGAGGCCATTGCGTGCGAAGCCTATTCACTTCAGGCATGAGGTTTGCCTTATCCCCTACATCCCTCCATCTTCCCCTACCCGCCCCTCATTGATCTCCGTTTCGATTGGTATCAAAGTCGAAGATTGATCCACCCGGATTCGAAAGTCGGCAGTCCATCATCCCTACATCACATCACCATCACCATATCCCATCCAGCAGTCCCAGCAACCCATCAGAACCTAAACCCTAAAATTCCGGGTGCCTACTCCAAAATCCCAAAAAATTGCCAAAATCCAACTATAGTCCTTGTTCTGCCATCTCCAACAACCCCAAATCAGATTCCACAACAACAAACCACCTCCTTTGCCAAAATCCGTCCCTACTGAGACCATCCCAAGCTACTTGGGACCCTAAGAACTCCAAACCCGCCCCCCCGCCCCCCGGGACCCCATCTTCCCTCACCCGCCCCACATCAATTTCTGAATGGGGATTGATGCAGGGCAGGTAGGGGAAGATAGAGGGATGTAGGGAATAGGTCAAACCTCACGCCTGAAGTGAAAAAGGCTTCACCCCTGATGGCGAAGAAGAGAGCAAACACTCAAATATTTCTTTCATTTATCAAACATATGCCAAAAGAAGGCATTACATCAATATATAAGCAAAAGGAAAACCCTAGAACTAATCATAACCATCTAATCATGTTCAACAGTTAAGATTAAAACATCCACACTTCAAAAACGTAAACCATAAAAAAAAAAAAACTCTAAATAAAATAAAATAAACATAAACTGAATGGGCTGGGTCTGAAGGACTGGTTGACTCATAGAGATGGTCATGGGTCTTGTATCACATATGGTCTATGTCGTTCATTTGATAGAGAAATTTGGAAAAACTCAAGTAATTAACTCTGTTTTCGAGTCCTACTGCTGTTCTACATGCAAGAGAATATACAATTTGAACTTTATATATAAATATTCAAAATAATAAAAAAATCTCTAGTACCAAACCAGAACTATACCGTCACAGAGTGGGTTTATCAAATCCACAAAGCCTAAACCCATCACAGGACAGGTAGCGTATGAGGCAAGGTGTGAGATTCTTGATTTTCTTATGGGATTATGATTTAAATAAGTGTGATTAATAGCTAATAATCTAGTTTTGTGCGTTAAATTATTATCAAGGTTAGTTTGGTGGGATTGACCATAACAAGGACCTATTTGTATTTTAAGTTATAAGTAGCAGGGTTATATGTAAATATGATATTTTCATTTTCTTGGTTTCACTGGCTTGAGAACATTATTTTGAACATCTTTTATTTTTGAACCCCACTGTTTTGATGTGTCATTTGATAAAAAATTATATGTTTTCATTCCCAAGGACTTATTTGTAATTTAAAATTTTATGAAAGTCTGTGATGGTGGAATCATTCAATGATTTTGGATTCGTTGGAAAACAGGTCAAATTTCAAGCAACTTTCGTTCTTGGCCCAGTTTCATTTGAAGTCGTTTGGAACCTTTTTCCAGTGAGATTTGATACCTGATAATCCAGACGTTTTTGAAATATCATAAAACATCACTATTTCAAATTTTTGAGAGTTTTCTCAGGTTTTCTTTAAATTACTAGATTTCTCTCGTTTTCTCTCCATCATCCAAGTGAATTCCAGCTTCTCTCACTCTCTTCCTAATTCCAGCCTCTCCATCATGCTTCATCTTTTTCTTCACCTTGTTATTCTTTTCTTTCTTTGTTTTCTATTTGGTATGGAATGGTTAATGAAGATGGTGGAGTTTAGATTCTGTATTCTTTGAAGGAGAATTAGTAGAAGTTCAGCTTCCCCAGCTCACTGTTCCACCTTCTTCATCTTCTTTCTTTGTTATGATGATCATCTTATTCATCTTCCTACTTCTCATTATCCTTCTTTTCTTCTCATTATCTGTCATTGTCTACTCTCAATCAGCTACTTGTTGGAACTTGGAAGTTCTGAAAGCCCAAGTGTTGTCTAATTGGTAGAAGTCACTGGTGTAAATAAATGGATGTGATAAAGATCGAATGTTAGTTTGATTTTCAGAAATTTCATGAAATTCTATTAAATTCAAGAAATCTATAAGTTCAGAAAATTGATGGTTTGTTTGAGTTAGTAAGTTGTATTTCTGATTCAAATGACGAATTTAATCATTGATTCTATTTGTTATATGTTGTTAAGTAAGTGTTTGCAAAGTATAGAAAGAAAGGAGAATGATCCAGAAACAGAGAAACTCAAAATAGATTTTCAGTTTCTGTGAGCCCTTTGTCAAGGGTGAAAGGTCTTATAGTTGACTGCGAACACACTACGGCTAGCCATAAAAGCTAACCGTAGAACAGTCTGTTAGTTGGGAAATTGCGAACCTGAAACTACCCCTTTTCTGCTCTGCATCCAGGGTCAACTGTGAGGTCAACCGTGGCACTCATGGTTTGCCGTGAGCCAACCGTGGAGACTAAATTTTTATTATTTAATTGTAATTTGAATGTCTGGTTTGGTAAAGTATCTTGCATTGATCAAACTATTTTGAAACTATAGGATGTGTATGCTTATGATGTTTATACAATGTGATTTCTGCATTTTCTCTAAATTTAATATAAATGTGTAATTTTATCAGTTTAATTATTGAAATTATGTTAAATGTAATGTGAATATCTCCGACTTTGTACATTTCACTATTTTAATTATTTTCCAATATCCTGTATTACTTATAACCATTTGATTTCTGAATTTGACCATTCTCGTGACATTTCTGATAACTCAGATAATCAGTAATTATTCATGTTTAGCTTAGATTTTTAAAAGAAAAACCTTTATTTATGAAATGTATCTGTTATATATGACTATTCTGAATTGGCACCACTTAGCTTCGGTCCCTCTGTAATTGGACATGGTGAAAGTTGGACTATATCTGTTTTGTAAACTAGCTGCAGCTTAGTTCTGATATCTGTTGGAGTATTTTATATTCTTGGTACCTTTGTACTCTGTTCTGGTCAGTGGCCACCTTCTGATATTACATGGTACTGTCTGCTATTTTGTTTACTCTAATTATCTCTCTCTTAAGAGAATATAGCTGATGTGGTTTTTCCTCCTGTTATTTCAGTATTATGCATTTATTTCTGAATCAAGCATTATGATGATTTATTTCTATATATTATCAGTTTTAAACACATTATTTCTATTTATTATATTAGTTTATTTGATGTAACGTTTGACATTACAGGAGATCCTGCCCTTAACGGTATCCAGGAGACTGACGGTTGAAGAGACTATCCAAGGCATAGGTGAGTGGTCTTCAGAGGAGATCGTTTAATGAGTTGGTGAATGGATACTCATCACAATGGAGAAGTGTTTCGACGTGGAAGTATTTGGGAAAGTTTTGATGGTGGTGTGATGAGTTCGCGAAACGGCTTTTGTATATAAGACTTATCTCTGTAAATTATAAAGACTGCTCAGGTGTAAATTATCTTGAGGCTATTATGCTCTGTTTGTCACCTGTTTATGTATATAAATGTTCTTTCATTGTTTCATATGTTTCCGCATTAAACTTTTGAAAAGTTCAGATTTAGCTCACATTTCAAAAGTTTCAATGTTCTATCATTGTTTCATTTTTTGTAAGTGTTAGTACTTTTAGCAATTTGTTGACGGACCTCATCATGAACGTCCTTCATGTGCTTGGCAAATTGTTCAGCTTCTTGGCTAGGCCTGGCTTCGGCTGGTAAAGGACTCAGGTCAATCGGAAGACAAAGCTGAATTCCTTTGACAACTTCAAAAGGCGATCTTCCAGTTGATCTGTTGACGGAGTTCTTATAGGCAAACTCCGCCATGGGTAAAATAAGATCCCATGAAGCAATGTGGTCTCCGACGAGACATCGAAGAAGATTACCCAAGCTGCGATTGACGACCTCAGTCTGGCCATCAGTCTGAGGATTGGTGGCACTGGAGTACTGGAGCTTTGTCTTCATCATATGCCATAAAGTTTTCCAGAAGAAGCTCATAAACTTAGTATCTTTGTCCGATACTATAGTCTTGGGTAGGCCATGAAGACGAACAATCTCTTTGAAGAAAAGAGTGGCAACCTTTCTTGCATCTGCTGTGTTTGCACAAGGAATAAAGTGTGCCATTTTGGAAAACATGTCTACCACAACAAAAATAGAATCTACCCTTCTTGTAGTCTTTGGTAAGCCCAAGACAAAATCCATGCTTAGATCTTGCCACGGCTCATGAGGAATAGGAAGGGGCTGATACAATCCTATGTTCTTCTTTTGTCCCTTTGCAAGCTGGCATATCCTGCATAGTTCACAAATGCGGGCAACATTTGTTTTCAGGTGGGGCCAAAAGAAGCGGTCTTCCACAAGTGCCAAAGTCTTATCTCGCCCTAGATGTCCACTGCATCCACCTCCATGCAGCTCGCGGAGAACAAACTCGCAGATAGAAGTAGTTGGCAAACACAATTGATTTCCACGAAATAGATAACCATCATGTATAGAAAATTTGGGATGGTAAAAAAACTCACCATTAAGAAGAGCTTTGTAGAAGTGGCCAAAATCATGATCATTAGGATATTCTCTGCGAATCTCTTCAAAGCCTGTAACTATAACGGAGATGGTCGTGAGTAGGTGAGAATGACGACTTAAGGCATCTACAACCTTATTTTCCGTTCCTGACTTATGACGCAACACAAATGTGAACTGTTGCAGATACGGTTAGCGCTCATCTTCTTCTGTGAGTTCAAGTGCTGTAAAGCTTCATGATTGGAGTACAACACAAATTCTTTCCCGATCAAATAATGACGCCAATGGCGAAGAGCTTGTACAACTGCATAATATTCTAAGTCATACGGCGAATACTTCTTGCGTGAATAATTTAATTTCTCGCTAAAATAAGCAATTGGGTGGCCATCTTGACTTAAGACTCCGCCAACACCAACCTGCGAAGCATCACAACTAACTTCAAAGACCTTGTCAAAATCTGGAAGTTTCAAAACAGGTGCCTTTGTCATTTTCTGCTTGATTTGTTCAAAAGCACGAGTGGCTGCCTTAGTCCAATTGAAGTCACCTTTCTTCATGCAATCAGTTATAGGAGTCATAATGGTGCTGAAATTGTGAATAAATCTCCGATAGAAAGTGGCCAATCCATGGAAACTACGTACTTCATTGATAGTTTTGGGAATGGGCCAGTCAACGATTGCATTGATCTTTTCTGGATTAGCTTCAACTCCTTGGGACGAGACAACAAACCCCAAGAATATAACTTTGGAACTCAAGAATGTACACTTCTTCAAATTAATGTAAAACTTCTCTTTGCGAAGTGCACGCATCACATACCTGAGGTGATCAAGATGTGCATCTTTGGACTTGCTGAAGATCAAAATGTCGTCAAAATACACAACGACAAATTTACCAAGGAAAGGCCGTAGAAGCTGTGTCATAACTCTCATGAAAGTGCTGGGAGCATTGGATAAACTGAACGGCATGACCAACCATTCGTATAATCCATCTTTAGTTTTGAAGGCCGTCTTCCATTCATCTCCTGTACGAATACGGATTTGATGATATCCGCTTCTAAGATCAATCTTAGAGAAAACGGAGGATCTGACCATCATATCAAGCATGTCATCTAACCGAGGTATCGGAAACCTCTACTTAATGGTTATTTTGTTAATTGCTCGGCTGTCAACACACATTCTCCAAGAACCATCTTTCTTGGGTGTCAAGAGGGCTGGTACCGCACAAGGACTCATGCTTTCGCGAATGTAGCCTTTCTGGAGGAGCTCTTCAACTTGCCTTTTTAATTCTGTGTGTTCTGTAGGGCTCATGCGATAAGCAGGTAAGTTTGGAAGCGATGACCCGGGGACCAGATCAATAGCATGCTGGATGTTCCTCATAGGCGGTGGCTCTTTTGGAAGATCTGCGGGAATCAAGTCTTTAAAATCATGCAACAAGGACTTGATTTCTGGTGGTGTAGAAACTGCCTGTACGTCTTCTGCCTTTTTGAAATCTCGTGGGATGAGGGCATAAACAACTCCTTGTTCTTTACTTGCTTCTTCAAAGTTCCGCATTGAAAGGATGCGAGAACTAGGCTGTGAAGTAGCTTGTTTTGCCGGGACTGATGGTGATTGCTTCGCCGGGGTAGTAGGAGGCTTAAGTGGAAGAAGAGTAACCTTGCGACCTTTATACTTAAAAGTATGGGTATTCTTTTCTCCATCACTGTGGACTTTGTTATAAAAAAGCAAAGGTCTTCCTAATAGAATATGAGTAACATTCATGGGGATAATATCACACCAAATAGAATCTTCATAACCACCAATTCAGAATGTTACCTGGCATCGCTCGGTTACTAGAATTGTTGAATCATTCACCCAAGAGACTTTGTAAGGCTTTAGGTGTTTTTCTGTTGGGAGCTTCAACTTATCAATGACTTCTTGGGAGATCACATTCATCTCACTTCCGCCATCTATGACGAGATTGCACAATCTGTCACGACACTTTGCCATAGAGCGAAATATGGTGGTTCGCCTCCAATCTTTGGCTGCTTCTTCGGTAGTAATGAAGAGATGACAAATGGACAATGTCCGTCCTTCTGTTTTAGCTTGATAGAAGGAATGATCTTCTTGTTCAGGCGGAGGTTCCTGCTCGTCATATGGTGATTCACCTTCAATTTCTTCATCAACAGGCTCTGAATCATAATTATCCTCGTCATTATGTGCATAGTGAAGATTCTTTGAACCCGGGCATTCAGAAGCATAGTGTCCTTTGCCCTTGCATAGAAAACAATCGATGTCCTGCTTTGAACGTGAAGAATTGGCAACATTCTTCCCTTTGTTGGCAAAATTTGCAGGTCTTGATTGATTCTGAGGAGGTGCTTGCCTGTTGGAGTTTTGCAGAGGAGGTTGTCAGGTTGAATTTTGTGTAGGAACAACCCGCTGATAAGTTGTATCGGAGGTCCTCCTTTGGAGAGGCTCACCAAAACGCCTTGAATATGGATATCGCAACTGTTCTTCGACGCGGAATGCTAATCGATGAACCTCTTCAATGCTGTAAAAGGTGTGAGTAGTCAACTCCCTTTGGATCTCTTGACGCAATCCTTTCTTGTATCTGGTGATAGCCCGTCGATAAGTTTCAGGCACTTTGCATCGCACCATGAGCTCATGAAACCTTTCTGTGAAATCATCTACAGTGGAGGTCCCTTGTTTACAGTCAACTAGTTGATCATAGAGAGAATCAAGATAGTCAACCGGGAAATATTTGTCCTCAAGTTTCTGTTTCATCTCCTCCCATGTACTGATAGTGCATCTCCCATAATTTGCATTCCTGTCATCAATACTCCGCCACCAAACACATGCTGCACCCTTCATCTTCATCTTGACAAAGGAAACGCGTTTGTCTTCTTCCATATTGTACCACTCAAAGTAATCTTCAAGGGCTGTAATCCAGTCGGTGAAGACTTTCACATCCATGCATCCAAAGAAATCAGGAACATCAACACGTACCTTCTTGGTGATGTCATCTCATCAGCCATGACGGTCTTCATAATCAGTTTCATCCAAAATGCGCTCCATAAATTGTCGACAAGTTTCTTACGGTTCACCATTGACAGAATGTTCCACATCTGCCTGTCGGTGGCTTCCCCCTGGTGGTGCCTTACTGCCACCTTTGTTGGTGGAAGGTCCGGCGTTGTCATTGTTCCGGTTGCCCGAAGGAGGTGTGTTCCGAAGACGTTCTTTAACCCTGTCCATTCTGTCCATTAATTCCATGATGTAGCTATCACGCTGGCGGTCCGTGAATTTTCCTCTGAATGTAGCTCCAATGCGAGTAGTCGGGATCGGGGTAGACATGCTGCTGCTGATGTATTTTATTTTATTTTATTTTTTTGCTACTTACTGTTGTTGGGTCGAGCTTGACCTGAACTAAGGCCCGAAAGGTGCAAGAGGCCTATTGCTGATTCGCACGCGTGGGGTGCCTTGGGACTGGCACGCGCAGGAGGAGAGAAAGGGTGTTTTCAAACCCTTTCGTTGCTGTCTGTGGATGAGGAAAGGAGGCTGAGAGGAGAGGGCTGGGTGGTGGCGACGAGGGTGCGATCGAGGCTGCAACGCAAGCGGCCGGCGACGAGGATGCATACGGCAAAGGCGTAGGTATGTATGTTTTTTTTTTCGCTGTGCAGTCGTCTTCTCTTCTCTGTCTCTCTTCGGTTTTTTTTTTTTGGGTGGTGGTGATGGAAGCAAAGGGGTGGGCTAAGGCTGGTGTTTGGTCTGACTTTGGATGTCGGGGTGATCGGATGGGCATTGCTCGGGTTAAGGGACTTGGGGTTTTTTTTTTTTTTTTTGTGGATTGGGATTCGATTAGGGTTTGGGGTCGTCTGGGAGTTCGGGAGAAGGAAAAAGGGCTGGGTGGAGTGGCAGATTGTGGTTAGGGTTTTGGACAGTGGCGATATGGGATTATGGGTTATGGGAGAGGGATTTGGATGGGTGTCTGGAGTCAGCGATGGAGACGGTGGATCTGGGAATGGAGGGTGTGATTCGGTGACGTGGGGTGGTGGGGATGATGATGATAATGGACGGTGAGATGATGATGGATTGAGAACCAAACAAAGTACCTCGGGTCGACGATTGGATCGGCGATCTGAGACTGATCTCTGCTCTGATACCAATTGAAGCAACGCAGGGAACAAAGGAGGTAGCCAACGGGCTATTCTCCAAGCTAGAAGGCTTAGGGTAGGATGTCTTGGTCTCACACCACAGACAAGAGAGAAACACACGATTGAGAGACTCAAATTTCATTAATTTTCTGTATATCCCAAGAGAAGGGATTACATCCTTATATAATAAAGTCTAAACACAATTTTAGTAATCAACCCATATACCCTAATTCTGCTAAATTATATCAATTATTAGAAATCTAATAAACCTACTAAAATTGAGAAATCATCTAGAGAAAGAAATTGCCATGGGATAATCCCAGATTCTGTCATGGCTGGGCCATGTGGGCTTTGGGCCTTCTGGAGTAAACTTTCAAATGTGGTCCAGTGGTCTGGCCTGCATCACAGACGGTGATCACCGACAAGGCATGATAATCATTTCTACCAAATATTTGCCGTGTATTTTTCAGAAATCAAAGGGTTTGTGATTTTTGTTATCAACTGCACGATCCTTTCTATCAAAAGGACGATGTGATTGCAGGAGGGCATTAGAAAATAATTAGAGATCTAAGGAATGATAAGAGATTCGTTCGAATTAGATCCTTATCCTTAGAGCTAAGGATAAGGTTTCGCTTGAATTTGAATTTTTTTTTTTGTGTTTCATTTGTGTAAATTGAGATCCTTTCTCCTAAAATAAAACTACAGTGAATGTCATGGAAGTATAGTATTTTTAAAAGTTTACAGATATAAACACGCATTTTCAGTATATTGATATTGAATAGGCCATGGTTTGTTAAATTGCATATTAGATATCAGAAAGAAAGAATTTGATAATCAGAATGCAACCAAAGTTGAATAAGAATACCTGGCATGTGAGAGACTTGATGACTTCCTTTGCAAACAAACACTTTGAAGATTCCTGAGCAGCCAGCGAAGCAGCTTCTTGAGCTCTCTTTTCTGATTTTTGTAATTCCACATCTTGATCTTCACACCTTTCTTTTAAACTTTTAACCTAGAGTACACATTAAATCAAAGATACTCATTTACTTCAAATTAGTATTCGAAATACTAATAAATCGAAAGGAACATGTACTTGAACATAATAAGCTTACCTGGGCTTGCAACTTCTGGATGTCTTGGTTCAAAAGCTCATTCGTCTTCTTAAGGCTGTCAATGACACTAGTAGAAAATACTGGAGTTGCAGCACGAGGAGGGCTCGACCTCCTTGAGTATGGTGATGCTGGCCTTGAATTGATTACTGGCGGTAGGGATGATGTAACGATTGGTCTTAAAGCGTATTGAAGTGTGTTTAAAGAAGTTGGGAAAGAAATATCTTTCAGCTGTCACAATGATGGACTCTGGTAAGAACGGATTAGGGGAAGAGAATCAGCTTTCATCCCTTGCTTAACCGATTTGAATCCAAGGTACTTTACTGGTTCTGTATTTTGAGACAATAGATACTTTGATGACCTTGTTTCTCCCTTTTCAAACCTATCCCCGCCGTCAACTGAGCGCCGAGGGGCTACACTCTTCCTAGTGGAGGCCGGACTATTTTCTGATGCTTTGAGTTTTGAATAGCAAGAATCACACACACGATATGGTTTGCCTGGAGTTGGAGCCAATGCAGCTCTTAAAGCTTTCTTGGAACTGCAAGCATGGCAATGGACTAGTCCACAGTTATAACAATTGTGCCTTTTTCGTGTAAAACCAAATGCTTGTCGACAGCCCGAGCAGAGAGACTGGTCAGCACTGGAAACCCACTTGTGAACGCATATGCTTACTGTGAAATTTGACCCACATGATATACTTTTAACATGTCTATCTTTTAATGCTTCAACAAGAGAAGGTGTTTTTCGATCTTCAATATCCCCATGTCCCAACCTTCCATTGGCACCCTTCCCCAAGTAAATACCTCACTTCTAGAAGTCAAGACAGCAACGTGGAATGCTCCACAAGCAATCTCATCAACGGATTCAGTTACCAGTTTATCCTGTGACTGGTCAGCACTGGAAACCCACTTGTGAACGCATATGCTTACTGTGAAATTTGACCCACATGATATACTTTTAACATGTCTATCTTTTAATGCTTCAACAAGAGTAGGTGTTTTTCGATCTTCAATATCCCCATGTCCCAACCTTCCATTGGCACCCTTCCCCAAGTAAATACCTCACTTCTAGAAGTCAAGACAGCAACGTGGAATGCTCCACAAGCAATCTCATCAACGGATTCAGTTACCAGTTTATCCTGTACTAAGCAAGGTATCCTACCATCAGACAGGGGATTGCCAAGCTGGCCATGAACTGTACGGCGGCTACTGCCCACAGTAAAAACATGCCCTGATATTGTGAGAGCAACTTTAATACTATGTCCACAGGCCAGCTGGTGGAAATTGTAGTCAATGAGTGATGACACACAAGTAGGTACCAGCCGTGTTTCCTTGTCCCCATGACCCAGACGGTGTTTGTCTCCATTGCCCCATATGAACAATTTTCTAGATGAAATGTTCCCACCCGGCTGTCCCATAACCTCTACAATTGCAGCTGTATGCCACACTCCACATGCAACAGTAACAGTCTTTAATCCGCTCAAAGATTTGACTTCCCTTGGATAAGCTGTGCTTTCCCTATCTCCATGCCCCAGGACACCAAATGATCCATCACCAAATGTAAACAATTTCCCGTTGGAAGTTGCTAGTGCTGAATGCCATGTGCCACATGCAATAGACAATACTTGGAGCCCTTCTAGAGTACCACAGACTCTTTTGGGTATCCGGTGGCTGACATCAGTGCCATGACCTAAAAGTCCAGCATTATAGGTACCATCTCCCCAAGTAAATAGATCGCCAGCCATGGATACAGCACAAGTATGATACTCGCCACATGCAACAAAATCTGTATTGAAGACTGCCAAAGATTCAACAAGTTGAGGTTGAATAAAATCTTTATCTATTCCATGGCCAAGACGCCCTCCAGATTCCTCTCCCCAAGTAAATACCTCACCTTGCCTTGTCACAAGAGCAACATGACTAACACCACAAGAAATCTGATGAACATCCAAAACTACATTTGACTCTATGGGCTTAGGAATCAACACATCAGTCTTTGAAGTGAAAGAGTTTATTGATCCATCAGCTAAATTCCCATCATACCAAACCTCTCCCCAAACGTAAACGTCGCCTAAAGATTCACAGTCACCAGGTCCAGAACTATGACTAGACCAACTAGGAGCACTTGAAACACTAAGTCGAAAACCGTCTCCATTGCTTAATCTCGGTTGCATATTTGCATGGTCTGACCCCACATCTGATTTTGATAAACTTAAAGAGGAATCACGAGAACAAAGATCAACAAAGGCCTTTGTATTTAGACTACGGGAAATACTTGAAGCAATCTCTAGTGTTGCACCAAAAGGACGGCTCTTTGGAATGAATTCTCCACCATCCTATATTTAAAAGAAAATGAAAAGATAAATAGAATTACCGAGAGAGCGATGAAGAAACTTCTAGCAAATGATGAAATTACTATACAAAAAGATTAGACCGGATGTAGCATGGACATTTTTACTATTCCAAATAGAAGTGTATTGTGGGTGAATACTGGATTTGGGTAGATCTTTTGGGCCATGACATCCATTGCTATCCTGATCTGAGCAGACTAATTTTAGGCAATCCCTAGTCCACTGCAAGACCTTATCCCCCTCTTGATTGGCTCATCATTGGTGGGTCCCACAAAATTGAATACATGGCAAACCAGTGCATTGCTACTCATAGTGGATCTTCACCTGTCCACCTTGTTGGCCCTGTGGGGTCCACTTGCAAGCACAGTGAGTGGTCCCTTGAGAAATGCCCCAGACAGAATGCACCTGGTCAAATTTTTACAATGAGTGGATGACGATAGCCATCAAATAGGCGCCGAAAAGATTGACCATCAGACCAAATTGTTTTAACCATTTATTTCGAGGCTCTTCGTCTTATTGGTTTTCACCTACTAATCATGGTGATTTTTAGACCACATGCCATCCACATCAGGCCCGTTGTACTCAACCACTGAATGCATATATGGTATTATATACTTCATGAATTTAGCAGATGTAATACACCAAACAATTAAGCTCAAATTTATGCCATATGTACCATACATTCCAGTACAAAAGTATCTACCAGCAGGACGAGTTTAGTCTGTATCCAAGAGATAATGGGACAAATATTTTCAAACAAAACCATGTGCCCAAAATTGTTTAATTGTGTAAAGTTGAACTTTACTCCAATTAGCATACAATGAGCAACATAACCACAATCCTCAGTGCATATATGTATTCCTTGAAATAACTTTGCATCCAATTGCTTTAGAATATTGATCTATTAACTTAAGTTTCATGTTCCCAATGGATTTGGGAAAACATTCCAAGGTCATAACCCAAGGAAAATAACTTTTCATCCTATCCGAACTCTTATTTCCTTCTTCAGAATGTTCAGTTTAGGCAAGACCAAAGTTGGGTGAGCACACGCTTAATCCCAGGACATGCTCCATAGTGGCAGGTGCCAAACCAACTCACAATCAGCTTACATGGGGCAGATGCATACAAGTTTCTGTAACTCCAGGAATTGAGATAAATTAAAAGGAATAGTTAAAAATAAAAAAGCATATTCATGCCTCTTTTAATGCATGTTTAGGGCATATGATGTTGGAGGCAGAAGGAACCATCAAGAACTAGTGGAAACTGCCTCACATTGAGTGTAATACATAACGACACAACAGAAAAATGAATTAATATACACTGTAAAACATGACTGAAAATATAGGTAGGGATGCAAACTCACATCAGAAGATCCATCAAACCAGGAATGTCTACATTGGCCTGCAAAAATCAATTCCTTGAGGCCTGCATACCACACTTCTACCTCAGCTTTGTTCTTGCAAATTGACAGAGCACAGAAAAGTAAAATACAACTATAGGCTAAAAATTATCATCAGATAACTGGAGGTCACTTTAGAAGTTTTTGCATAAAAAAGTACACAACTGCATAAATCTCCACTAACCAGATCAAGACTCTGATCACCGTTATTATAAACAAGAGAAAATGACAAATAGTCCTTTCGAGGGCATAAGTATCTCCTAAAAACAGACTGTAGAGAACCGACAACCAATGAATAAAATGGATTTATTATTTATGTACATGAGAATTACATATCAAAAGAACCTCCAAGATATTACAACATGAGAAACTAGTATGATCATATACAATCGCAAGAAACATCATTTGGTTCTTAATACAGTATTAACTCACAGTTCTCTGCCTGGGGAGCTAGCTTCAATTTCCTTTTGCCTCTGTGTGAATACCAAATCAGCGTTGTTTCATCCTTTGAACAGAATAATATATTAAGAAATAATTTAATCACATGCTACTGAAAGATACACCGACAAGTCTTCTTCTTTTGGGTTGAGGGTTTGAGGTGGTGCGCTGGTGTGGGGAGGATGGGGGATAGGTTATTTAAGTACTAATGAGGAACTATGAGCAAATAATACAAGTAGGGTCGCCAGTAAAAGTCAAAAAAGAAAACCTGAGATTACAGTTTCAATCACATGAATTCTCTCTCTCTAACTCAACACCACTATTCCAAACTGACCCCTTGTTTCAGCAAAATATCAGCTGGTATATTGCATTCAATTCTACATCTCAAAAGCTTTCTCCGACCCACAACATAAAGACAGACCAAAGATAAATGTGGACTTCCACAGACTGGTTCTCATTTTGTCAGCTCATGACATGTTTTGAATTCACTTTTCTGAGTTGTACCTTCTTTCTCTTTATTGAAATTTTACTGTTACCGATTAAAAAAAAGAGCACATGTTTTGAATATCTTTCAACAATGTCAGACCCACCATAGGATTCTAGAACTTTAAAGATGTATTACAGCGTCCTACAAACAAGGATATTTCACCTGCTATCGTGTTAAGGAAAAAAGACTGATGCAGGACATAACCCTTTCCCTATCAAGGAGCCAACCAAGGTTGATGATCGTGGGTGGTCTGCCTTATTCCTATTCCTGGAGCATTCCACTCATGTGGATAACAAAGCCGCTTCAAAATTAGGCTTCTTATTAGGGTTAGTGATGCAGGCCGTAGGGTTAGGGCTTGCTAGAAAGTGCCGAAGCACGTGTACGCAGATGCTTCAATGAGTCTCTACAGAGACGATAACGAGGACGCACCTCAATAGGAAAAACCAATTCAATTGATCAACTCTGAGAATTTCTTCTCTACCATGCCATATAAATAAGAACACATAACTTAAGGCCTAAGAAACCTAATTAAACTAGTAAACTAAACAAAACTAGAACTTGTCTTAATTATAATTCTTTAAATAAAATTAGAAAGTAGTGACATATAATTAGTGAATAGAAATCTAAATCTAATTGGGCCCTACACTTGTGGCATGAGGTCTATCTGCATCATTCTCTCCGGCTTAGAAAGAACTCAACCTCGAGTAAGGTAAATGTCCACTTGGGTCGAAGATCAATCAAACAAACTTCCGATCCATTGGTTGATCTGCAGCTTTGGTGTGCGCCTTGAAAATTGTAGTCGATTTACTCCTCCAATTTGATTTAGGTTTGACACAATGCTTCTTTTGATGACCGGATTTTTTTTGGACGTGCGATTGAGCCTTTGGATACTTCATGTGTAGAATTTGCACCATCAAATTGCAATTTGTAAGCTTCCATTGTTAATCTCCAAAGATAAAGTCAATATGAGGGCTGTCAACGGATACATCTTCTTGTGAAAGCAGTAGACCGGATTTTCTTTCTTTTTCCTTTGTGTCTTCAAGCTTGTGATCGACAATATTCTCTTGGTTAAATGCGGTTGCATTGAATCTTACCTTGAACTCTTTTATTTCTTAACCTTTTTCCATCATTGCAACAGTCACTTGGAGTTGATTGACAGTAGTGGATAACTGATCAACAACCCTAGTCAATTTTGCAACGTTTGCAGAAAATATCTTCATGGATATAGACCTGATGTGTAGATCTACTCTCCATGAACACGCTTGTGAAAGAGTGATTGGAGATAGGAATTCAAATGAGCCCAATATCGCAGAAATAAATCTGGATCATCTGATCTAGTCAAATTGTATGTTGACCGAATCTGATGGTGGCTGATGTGACGCTGGACTTAATGTCTTAGCTTACTGGAAATAGGTTAGGCTTATTACATAAACTGTAAAGACACAAATCTGTTGAGGTTGAATTCGATGATCAGAAATGATAACATCGACTAACTTAAATATATTCTGTAGTGTATATTTACAGTAAGATTGAACCCTTGATTTGGGTGATTTCCAAATATAATAGGAAACTAATTTGAAACTAATCTACAGATTACAATAATGCTAGTTGTACAGAAACTGTCCAATGACTAAGTCATTTGGGCCTACTGTTTTGTGTTTGGGCTGAACCAATAGGTTGAGTTGACCCATTTGTGCTACTTCTATCTTTACACCCCCCCCCCTCAAGCTCTGGATGAGAGAATGTGAGCATCGAAAGCTTGTGGACCAGATTTTGGAACCTTGATGATGTATGAGTTTTGGTGAAGAAATATGCAAGTTGATCAGTGGAAGGGATGAAAGAGAGTTGGATTGTGCCATCTCAAATATGTTGGCGAATGAAGTGACAGTCAACTTCAACATGTTTCGTTCGTTCATGAAACACCTCATTGAAGGCTAATTTCCTAGCACTTTCCTATCAGTAAAAAGAGGAGTTGACTGAGTAATAGGAACTCCTAAATCTGCAATAGCTACCGAAGCCAGATAATCTCAGTAGTGGTGTGTCCAATGGCTCGATATTCCGATTCTGATGATGATCGAGAAACTACTTCTTGCTTCTTGCTTTTCTAAGAAATCAATGAAGAACCAAGAAAGATAGCAAAACCAGTTGTCAAACGTCGATCATTCACATCTCCAACCCAATCAGAATCAGTAAAACCAAGCAAGTGAAGATGAGAACTAGAAGACATAAGTAGAGCTCTGTTCGTAGTCCCTTCACTCCCTTGTAAATAGCGTAGAATCTGAAGAACAACAGCCCAATGGACAAATGTAGGATGAGCAACGAACTGACTAACAATATGAACATAGTAAGCAATATCAGGCCTGGTTGTGGTCAGATACACTAAATTGCCAACAATCTCACGATAGCAAGTAGCATCCACAAGAGGAACACCTTCTGTAGTTCGAAGTTTAGAATTGGGCTCCATTGGAGTGGAGACAGATTTACTATCTGTGAGACCTGCTCGGTGAATAACATCATTGCAATACTTGGTTTGAGAGAGAACATATCCAGCCGGAGAATAAGCTACTTCAATTCCCAAAAAATACCGAAGAGGGCCCAGATCCTTCATTTCAAACTGTTGATGTAAAAATTGTTTAAGAGAGGTAATACCCATACTATCATCTCCTGAAATTATCATATCATCAACATAGAGTAAAAGGAAGACACAACCTTTTGCTGAATAGTGTGTGAATAAAGGAAAATCGTGAGCACTTTGACTGAAACCAATACTAAGAATTGCAGTGCTGAATTTATCAAACCAAGCACGGGGAGCTTGTTTGAGTCCATATAGTGCTCGTTTAAGTCAGCAGACATGATGAGGTGGACGAGCGAGATCGGGCGGAGCAGTCATATAGATTTCTTCTTGAAGAAATTCATTTAAGAACGCATTTTTGACATCAAGTTGATACATAGGCCATTATCTAATGGCTGCCACCGAGATGAATGTTTGAACATAGTCATCTTCGCTATAGGAGCAAATGTTTCTTCGTAATCGATGCCATATTCCTAGTTATAACCTTTTGCAACAAGGCGAGCTTTATACCGATTGATGGAACCATCAGACTGTCTTAATTTTAAAGACCCATTTACACCCAATAACATTTTTGTCAGGAGGAAGAGGAACAAGTTCCCATGTATCGGTTTTCTGAAGTGCAGCTAGTTCTTCCTCTACGGCAGATCTCCATTCTGGGGTGGCAATGGCTTCTTTATATGACTGTGGTTCAGAGAAGGAATGAATGTCTGCAAGAAAAGTCTTATAGGAAGAAGAGAGATGATCAGTGCAAACAAAGCCAAAACGAGAGACAGGTTTGCGAGTTTGAACAGGATACCTTTTGTCAGGAGGAACACTTGCATCGGGAGCATTTGATCTAGGCACAGGTATGGAAGAGTCTCCTTTCGGGCGATGATGATAGACTTTGAAGATTGGTGACAGAGGTGGTGGAGGCAGCGAAGGTGGTGGAGGTGACTGTTCAGATGGAAACAGGCCAGGAAAGGGATCAATGGGACGAGATGAATTTGTGGCAGGAGCAAAAGCCGGTAAGGTATAAAAAGGATTATGTTCAAGAAACGTAACATTGTGAGAGATTCACAATCTATTTGATTTAGGATCATAGCAATGATATCCTTTTTGTTCAATTCCATAGCCTAGGAAAACACAGACAATAGACTTGGGTGAAAGTTTTGTCCGTTCATTATTATTGAGAAGGACAAAGCAGGTGGAACCAAATACTTTTAGGTGAGACAAATCTGGTTTTGCAGAAAACAATTTCTCATAGGGTGAAAGCCCACCTAAAACGGTTGAGGGGGTTCAATTAATTAAATAAATTTTAGTTAAAATTGCTTCCCCCCAAAACATCAATGGAACATGAGGAGTAGATCAAGGATTGAGCTGTATCAAGAATATGACGGTGTTTCCTCTCCGCAATACCATTCTGTTGTGGAGTGGCAGGACAGGACAACTGAGCTTGGGTGCCTTGAGTGTCTAAAGAATCCCGGAATCTATGACTGATGTATTCCCCCCCGAATCTGACCTAAAGATTTTTACCCTTTTATCAAATTGTGTCAAAATCATAGTAGAAAATGTAGTGTAAATAGAATATAATTCAGACCTATGTTTCATCAGATAAATCCATGTAAAACGAGTAAAGTCATCAATATAATTCCGGAATGATCCCAGGTGGGCCACGCCTGATCACAGCCAGTTATCTAACAGTATCGAGCCTTTTCTGGAGCATGCAGACACAGAAGTTTGCACTGAACTTCTTAAACAGTAAGATGATGGACAAATGATGGAAAAAAGATCTTGTAGAGTCCGAGAGCTTGATCTAGCTCTGATACCATATTACAGAAATTGTAAAGACACAAATCCGTTGAGGTTGAATTCGATGATCAGAAATGATAACATCGACTGACTTAAATATATTCTGTAGTGTATATTTACAGTAAGATTGAACCCTTGATTTGGGTGATTTCCAGATATAATAGGAAACAAATCTGAAACAAATCTACAAATTACAATAATGTTAGCTGTACAGAAACTGTCCAATGACTAAGTCATTTGGGCCTACTGTTTTGGGTTTGGGCTGACCCAATAGGCTGAGTTGATCCATTTGGGCTGCTTCTATCTTTACAAGGCTAACTTGTAATGGACCTGACTTGGAACTGACCTGTGGTGGAAACCAGGCCTAAAAGGGGCAGATGGTCTGCCTCGATTTCCGTGCGAACAAGGAAGAGAAATAGGGAAGGGATTTTCTAACCCTTTCCACTATTGCTTAGCGGAGAGGAGAGGAGACGTCTGCAGATGGTCATGCTGTTGGTCGGAAGACATCTCCAGGCAGTGGCAAACTTCCAGAGACACAGTGCGGATGGTAGCGGCAGTGGCGTTGCAAGGGAGACGAGTAGTGTCGTACCGACGTGCTGCTTCTTGTTCCTCCGATCAAGGCGACTGGCAGTGGTGCTGGTGTGGCCACGTGGCATTAGCGATATTCTGGTTGGTAACTTCTGAACATGTATGCCTGCTCTCTGCTCTGGATCTTTTCTTCTCCGCTTCTTTTCCTTATCTTTTTTTTTTATTTCCTTTTTCCACTTTTTTTTTTCCGGGTTGGGGTGGAATGGGTTCAGTCGCAGGGGCTTTGAACGAAAAGGGAGGGATCAGATGAAATAATTTTGGTCGGATGAGATGGGTTTAACCGTTGGGCTTCGATTTGGGGATAGGATTGAGGAATCTGGGTTATATGGATTTGGGTTTCGGGAAGCAGGGAGGGCTTGGTTTTTTTGTACGGTTGGTTTGTGGAGAAGATAGGGTTTGGATTTTATTTTATTTTATTAGGTGGTTTGAAGGGGATTTTACGAGACGGGGAGTCCATCTTTGAACGCTAGAAGGAGAGGCCGGAGAAGAGAAAGCCACTTCTTTCCAATTTCTTAAAACAACATCAAGTGAGATCCCTTTGAAAGAAGGTAGAGAGGAAGCCCAAGAAGCAGTAAGGACTTTCACCTTATCCCTGAGAAGATCCTCAGCTAATGAATTGTCATTAAAACATCTATTGTTCCTCTCTTGGCAAATTACCCAAATAGTTGGCACGAAAGAAGTCCTCTATAAGATGCGTGATGCAGCGAGATTCAGGAAGAAGAGGGCCCCACCAAGGATGATTTGCTTTCTTTAAAAGATCAAGTTGTTGCAGTCCCTCACATTGACTTCATCTTCCGGGATCAACAATGGAAGCTTGATGATTGCACTCAAATATGGCAGATTTTACAGTTGCAGTCTCTCATTGAAAGAGTGCTTGTTCGTGCTAAATACAGACATTCAAAGAAGTGATGCTTCCAATCTACTTTTAGATGGCTGAACACATTGCATCAAACTCCCAAGCCATGCCATGCAGATCAGAAGAAGAGGCAGACATTTGTGTGTTTGAGTTTCGACCTAGGCAGGCATTTTCCGAACTTATGGTCAGATTCTCTACTGTGTTATCAACCTTTCAACTCTCCGGAGTCTAGTTTTTCTAAGAGGGGGAGGGTTGATGCAGTGAGATCCAGGAAGAAGAGGGCCCCTAGTGGACCCCACCAAGGATGATTTGCTTTCTTTAAATAGTTTAGTAATTTTAGTAATTTAATGTAATCTCTGATTTGAGAGATTTTAGTGATATGATTTACTTAGAGATTTTAGGGAGTGATTTTAGAAATCATTGAATAATGGTAGTTTCTTTATTTAGACCATTCCTCTATTATAAATAGAGAGGGATGCTTGCTTGTATGGTAGGCTATATTGATAATAGAAGTTTAGAGGTGTTCCCGTTTCCCTTTCGGTATTTTCCATAAGTGATCTTAGGGTTTTGGATCTTAGGGCTCGATCTTACCGTTGGAGGTGTAGATCTTCATCGTGGCCTCCGGGCAGTGCCATCAATGCGACCCTTACTATGACCCACCCCCAACTTCCAAACCTCAAAAAGTTGAGAGAAACGGGTTGGAAGGACTCCACTCATATCAAACCACATGCAAACAGAATTCCAAAGTCCTTGGGCCACTCTACAATTCAGAAAAAGATGGTCCACTAATTCTGCATCCTTCAAGCACATGGGATAGGCATTGACAATAACCATATTCCGACGTCTAAGTTTATCCATTGTTAAGGTGCCTCCTTGTAAAGCTATCCAAGCGAAGGCTAGGACCTTAGGAGGAGCCTTGATCTTCCACAACGAAGAAATAAGAGAAGCATTAGAGTCCTCCCTGTTGAAAGCATCATAAAAGAGGCAACAGAGAATGACCCATCTGTAGAGTGAGGCCAAATCCTCGAATCCCAACCATCCAATGGGAGATAAACATCGTTAATAAGTGTCAACAACGAGCAAAACTGTGTTTCTTCTACCACCGAGAGATTTCTTCTAAACGTAGGTCCCCACCTAATCCTTCCTTCTTCG
Organism: Persea americana; assembly: GCA_029852735.1. Classification (NCBI taxonomy): domain Eukaryota; kingdom Viridiplantae; phylum Streptophyta; class Magnoliopsida; order Laurales; family Lauraceae; genus Persea; species Persea americana. Next base: position 97,711,032 of record CM056809.1, read on the forward strand.
TGCTCTACATAATCACTAACTAGAACTTTCCCAATTTTGGCACAGCGAAACAAATTAGGAAATTGAGTTGCTAGCGGAGAGTCCTTGATCCAAGTATCCAACCAAAACCGATTTCTATCACCCTTACCAAGATGGTAGCGAATGGATTGAGTGAAAGGTTCCAAGACAGACAGAATCCCTTTCCAAATCCCAGAACTCCTACCAGAACCACCATGCACCTCCCAACCCCACTCTGGAGACATTGTATTTGGAACTAATTACCTCCTTCCAAAGATTAATTGACCCAACTCCGAGGCACCATAATGACGCAGTCCCCATTTGATGCAATTGGACTGTCTAGGCCCAAATAACCAAAGCCAGAAATATCCCAACACTTCACCAATATGCAGTAAAAAGAACAGAAATCCAAAAATTTAATGGTGAAGGAACAATGCTGAGAAACCCAAAAACTGACCTTAATGATCCTTTTCAATCTCCCAGCATCCACATGATACAAGAGAGAGGAAAAAACAAAGAAAAACTGCACTTTTTGTAACTTTTATTTTTGGGTACTGTAGCTGCTACAGTAATGACGGCTCTATAGTCTTTAAATAGCACTCCAAAACCTTCCTAAAACCCCTAAAACTCTTATCATAATAGATCCCTAACACCAATAGAACTCCTACTATGCTTTCCTAATCAAACATGCATGAAAATAGAATGAAATAGAGAGAAATCTGTAGGATTTCTAGAATCTGGACGCCTCTGCTATCTGGCAATAAATTTGCCGTGGGACCCACATGGCCCATCCTTTGATGGAAACAAACTCCTCCATCTGTTAGTGTACTCATGGGCGCTCCTTGTGGTGCAAGTTTAATTGAAATTGGGTCAGTTTTGACCCATCAAATAGGTGGCCCAAAACTGCTGTACGTGACTGCCTTTTTTGTCTTCATAATCTCTGAAAATTGCATACAGCACCTGTTATTTACTGTAATAATAAAACAGTCCCAGAAACACATTTTTGCCTTCGAAGTAGACTGTTTGGGCCCAAGTTCTCCATCAGAATTTATTGGGACCCTTGTGGGCCATCTTGGGATGCACCAATTGTGCCATATAGGATTCAGCCATAACTAAAATTAGATCATCATCAATTTCAATATCATTCTCCCCTGGTTGAGAAGAACTTGTCCTTGAGTGTGCATCTTTGTATTGCCATTTGTGTTGGCGCTTTTGCGTCTTGCAGCACTTTCGGGGAGGAGCTTGAAGTTCTGTCTGTTGCTTTAAATTGTCTTCATGATGCTGCACACCGATTACAGCTGTTATGGGAATTGAGCTTTCAATCTGATTTGCTACTTCACGAACCTGCTGGGATGCTTCTTGTTGCCGCTCTATTGCTTCCCAAAATGGATCAACATATTCAGATTTAAAACGATCTTCAAGAGTCACAACCTGCAGTCTGCATTCTTGGGTGGGAACAATTTCTGGTGCGACATTTATCGTTGGCAGAATGCACTCTGGCGTTTGCACAAATTCTATCACAACTTGATTTTCAGCTACATCTACTTGTTCATCTTGGCCTTTATCAAAAATCTGATTTTCTAAATTCACTTCTTGAATATCATCTTCCACATATTCATCAAATATAAGAGGTGAATTTAAATCATCTTCAACATTCCCAACATCAGTATGTTCCATAACTCCATCTTTTTGAATTTCCGCATGACATATATCACTCAAGAAACTCCATCTTTTTGAATTTCCGCATGACATATATCACTCAAGAAATTACTTACATCTCCTAACAAAGTAGGGTTCGTATAAATTTTCTCACGAGTAGGGCCAAGGACACTTTTCGCATTGTCTTTGTAGAAGGTTTATGTATTTTTATAACCATCGTGAAGTGTCCTACGGTCATACTGCCATGGCCTACCCAATAATATGTGAGTGCATAAGGGCTACATCACACCATACATCCTCACAGTATCTACCACTAATAGAAAAAGAAACTAATGCCTTAGGAGGTACCGGTACCTCATTACCGCGCTTGAAACATGAAAACTTGTATGGTGTCGTATGCTTTTCTGTCGGGGAGCTTGAGCTTGTCGACGACTTCTCGTGATACCACATTCTCGCAACTACCCCCAACCACGATCAAGTGGCATTTGTGGTCCTTGATAGTACATGTAGCGCGGGAGATGTTAGTGCGAAGCCAATCATCTTCTGTAGGTATTTTTGGAGAAAACAGTGTTCTATGGATCATCAAAGATTGACCTCAATCATCACCATAGATAATGTCATTGTCGGACTTGGATTTATCAAATTCAGGCCCATCATCATCCGCTACATAGGATGGTGTGTTTGAATCTTCTTCATGTTCAGCCACATGAATTTCTCTCTTCCGACATTCTGATGATATGTGACCATATTCATTGCGCTTAAAGCAACGGACGGTCGCTTTGCCTTTGCCCTTATCATCCACATTAGTATCTCATCGGCCCATCTGAGTTGGCTGATTTGAAGGACCACTTGTAGTGTCTTCTTTTTGTTGCTGCCCAAATTTCTTTGATGAGCCCTCGTCTTTAGAACATTGCGGAATTGATGTCCTAGACCGTGGAATCTCAATTGCATGTGATTCTTCAATGACGCTTGCTTGTTGAATGGCTTCTGTCAAAGTGTAGCAAGGATGGTAAGCCATCACCTTCCATATGGATGGTCGTAATCCGCCCTTATATCTCTCCACCAGCTGATCCTCATCTTCCATAACATCATTATGGGCTACTAAGTATTGAAATTCCTCTGTGTAGTCATCTACAGAGCGATTTCCTTGTTGGAGATTCTGTAGCCGCATAAAAAGTGTTTGCTTGTACGTGGGAGGAAGAAAATACCCCTTCATATATTTCTTCATCTTCTCCCATGAAGTGATCGGCTGCTTTCCCATGTGCCGACGGGACTTCTAAAGTTGTTCCCACCACGCAACGGCTTTTCCACGAAGTTTAATAGCCACCAACTTGACTTTCTTGTGATCGGCCAAATCTTTGTATGCAAATACCTTTTCAACCGTGTTCAGCCAATCATAGAACTCATCGCCTTTCATGGTGCCATTATACTCAGGAATTTCCAATTTAATATTTAAGACCCCGATCAGTGTCTTCATGACGTTCCATATGCCGTCGTCTTCTCAACGAAGATCGACTATGGAACGGGTTGATAAATTCTTCGACATCCGTGTCATCGTTGTAATTCTCACGATGATTCGGACGCTCCAGATGCTCCAGGCGTTGGGTCAGCCGTTCAACTTGTTGCCTTGAATTCTGAATCTCAGTATCTCTTGGATCCGGTTCATTACCCACATCGCTCTCAACCTCTGGCCTACGGCCAAGAGCTCTTCGGGGAGGCATTGATAGGGAGACGGATTCACAACACAAATTGTAGGATCGATTCGTGCTCTGATACCGACTAACGCAGTCCCGATTTGATGCAATCGGACTGTCTAGGGCCCAAATAACCAAAACCAGAAATATCCCAACACTTCACCAATATGCAGTAAAAAGAACAGAAATCCAAAAATTTAATGGTGAAGGAACAATGCTGAAAAACCCAAAAACTGACCTTAATGAGCCTTTTCAATCTCCTAGCATCCACATGATACAAGAGAGAGGAAAAAACAAAGAAAAACTGCACTTTTTGTAACTTTTATTTTCGGGTACTGTAGCTGCTACAGTAATGACGACTCTATAGTCTTTAAATAGCACTCCAAAACCTTCCTAAAAACCCTAAAACTCTTATCATAATAGATCCCTAACACCAATAGAACTCCTACTATGCTTTCCTAATCAAACATGCATGAAAATAGAATGAAATAGAGAGAAATTTGTAGGATTTCTAGAATCTGGACGCCTCTGCTATCTTGCAATAAATTTGCCGTGGGACCCACATGGCCCATCCTTCGATGGAAACAAACTCCTCCATCTGTTAGTGTACTCATGGGCGCTCCTTGTGGTGCAAGTTTAATTGAAATTGGGTCAGTTTTGACCCATCAAATAGGTGGCCCAAAACTGCTGTACGTGACTGCCTTTTTTGTCTTCATAATCTCTGAAAATTGCATACAGCACCTGTTATTTACTGTAATAATAAAACAGTCCCTGAAACACATTTTTGCCTTAGAAGTAGACTGTTTGGGCCCAAGTTCTCCATCAAAATTTATCGGGACCCTTGCGGGCCATCTTGGGATGCTCCAATTGTGCCCTATAGGATTCAGCTATAACAAAAATTAGATCATTATCAATTTCTGCATCACATAACCACTTAGCCAGGAGTGCTTGATTCATCACTTTAATGGGTTTAATGCCCAAGCCACCTTGAGCTTTGGGTTTGCAAACCAGAGACCACCTCACCAAGTGGGATTTTTTCTTAGTCTCAGACTCTTTCCACAAGAAGTCCCACTACAATTTCTCTATCCATCTAACAATCTCACTCGGGCACTTAAACAAAGATAAGTAGTAGATGGGCAGACTAGATAGAACCGATTTAATGAGACTAATCCGCCCCCTCCAAGAGAGATAATTCGCCTTCCAAGAAGCCAGTCTCTTCTCTAACTTTTCCACCACCGGAAACCACAATGATTTTGAGGGAGTACCAATACAAAGGGGCAAACCAAGATAAGATGTTGGTAGCATTCCAACCTTACATCCTAGGATCCCCGCAAAGTCACGAAGATGCTCTTCAGGCATGCTAACACCAATCACTTCACTTTTAAAGAAGTTAATCTTAAGACCCGAAACCGCTTGAAAGCATAATAAAATGGCTTTCACGTTTTGGACTTCATCCTCCTCCGTATCACGAGAATCATATCGTCGGCAAACTGAAGATGAGTGACTATAGGAGCCGAATTGTATTGTCAGTAAACTGAAGATGAATGACTGAGTGACTATAGGAGCCGAATTGTATTGTCGGCAAACTGAAGATGAATGACTATAGGCGGCCAGTGAGAATCTTATTAAGAGACCAAACTACTTGCTCATCCAAATAATGATAAATAAATAAAAGGAATTGTTAGCCCTCATTCCCTTGTTAGTTGTTGCTTGCTAGAGAATAAAGAGAGGAAGCTGATCACTCGAAAGGCCAATGTTCACACAACAATTTTTCCCAAAATCACACTCTCAAAATCATTCTGTGCACTATAATAATACCTTAGCAAACTGTTGTTTAGCACTCAATATCACCCTCCAAAAACCAAATTGATACAGCAGCACTATCCATCCGTTGGGGCAAGACTTATGGTGATGGTCCAATTGTGGGACCCAGGGAAGTTTAGGAATTCTTTATTAATTGTTAGTAGTTTCTAATTTTTAGTTAAGAAGTTGAATTTAGGATTAGTTTCTAATTTGGATAGGATTATTATTTGGTTTCCTAGTTTGATTAAAATTGATTTCTTAGCCCTTAAGTTCTTTTATTATATATATGACATTGTGGAGATTAATAATCACAGAGATTTGAGTTAATAAAACTTTCCCCTTGTGGGTTTATCGTTGGAAATTGTCTTCTTCGTGTGATTGTTCCTGTGGGAACCCCGTAATTGTGCCCCGGCACTTGCGATCATATCGCTACGATTGCATCAATTGGTATCAAAGCCGAACGATCTCCAATCAGTCGGTGCTGGTTACACATTCCTTCCTTCCGTTCACTGTCCACGTCCCTGCCTATACCTCAACCCAACCGAAACCCCTAACCGAGCCCTTCAACACCCAACAAGCCTTCCACAGAACCCCTATTCATCGTCCATCACCAAACCCCACCCATCTGACACCTAGACTCCCCAATCGAAACCCACACAATCAACCTAGCCACCTTCCTGCAACCCCCAACTCCCCACAGCCGTCCCACATACCTGTTTCCAACCTAGCAACCGCCTTAGAAACCTCCTGCAGAACCCTTTGGCCGAACCGACACCACCCAACCCAACTAGTCCCACTCATCCGAAACCCTAGACCCATCTCATCCAATTCCACCAGCATCCCTAAGAACCCACATCACCGCCCTATCTTCATACCCATACCCGAGTAGAAAAAAAAGAGAGCAGAAAGAGCAGAAATAAGAAGAAGAAGAACAGAGAAGAGAGAGAAGGAAAGAGAACAATGTACTTAGTTCATCGCTGCAAGTTGTTCTCGCCATCATCGTCGCCGCCAGGCTTCGTCGATACTTGCTCCACCAAGGACCAGCGCCCATCGCTCCTCGCCTCCCACCATCTCACCGCCTCGATTGTTGAAGCACAGGAGCTCAAGAAACCTCTCGTTGCAGTTAAACAGATTGAAGTCCTTTCCCTTCTCTTATTTTCCTGGAGGTCGAGAACAGAGCACTTCACGTGTCCTTCTTTAAGACAGGTGCAAGTCATATCCAGGTCAGCCCAAGTTCACCTGGCCCATTAGAGCAAAGCCACTTGAAGCCCATCACCCTTTCCAGCATCAAAGTATTCACAGTAAGTGACACGTGCCTGATCAGAGGATTGGGCCTGGTTTCGAGTTCAGATCAGGTTTAGCTCTTGAAACCTGCCCAGTTTCATCAACAGGTTTCAGATTCGTTTTCCCTAGAGTGATCATAGAGAGCAGATCTACACATCAGGTCAATCAAAAACTTTAAATTTGCATATAAAAAAAAATGCTTCCCAAGAAGCATGTAGAAGTGGAGTCTTCCTCCAAGAATAATGATGATTTGAGGGGAATTGTTGCACAATTATCGGTAACTGTTAATCAACTATCCGCAACGATGGTTCAAATGCAAGAGACCCTCGCAAGGATTGAAACCCGATTAACCAATTTGGAAAATAATCAGCGTGAGAATAATCATCGAGATGATAGAGGACATAATCGGAATCAACGAGATCCACATGCCGTCAATGTTGATCGTGATTTGGGTATTAAACTTATGATTCCAGAATATGATGGAAAATTGAAACTGAATGAATTCATAGATTGGTTAGTGTGTTGAAAATATTTTTGCACACAAGCCAATGATTGATGGTCATAAGATTACACTGGTGGCAACTCGATTTCGCAATTATGCTGCAATATGGTGGGCCAAGTTGCAAAAGAAGAGAGAAAACCAACAAATTGACCCTGTTGACACATGGACCGAGATGAAAAATCTATTGAAGCAAAAATTCATTTCTGTCAATTACTCTAGAGATCTGCGTTCAAGTTTTCAAGATTTGAAACAAGGATGTAAGACAGATGTTGAGTATTCTGAGGAGTTCATGACCATGCAAGCTCGTTGTGGTTTGAATGAAGATGATGATGTATTAGTAGACAGATACTTTAATGGGCTTACACTTGACATACAACATATCCTCACACTCAAGCATTTTGATAATGTCGATGAGATTGTTCAGCATGCTATTAAGGATAAGGGAATTGCAAATCATCAAGCCAAAAAAATTTAATGCATCTAAATGGGTTATGCAGAGGAATTTCTCAATTGCAGGTTCTAAACCAAGTGGTTCGTCGGAAAAAGTTTTCACCAAGCCCGAAGGTCAAAATAGGATCACATGCTATAATTGTAAACAACAAGGGCACCGTGCGATGGAATGTCCCAAACGCATCCACCTCATTGAGAATGAAAGTGATGTGAAAGATAATCCAGGTGATCCTAAAGAGAATGACACAGAGGAGGTGGAAGACATTATGCCCGATGAGGGTCTTGAATCTCTCATGGTCATCACCGACACTCCATCAACTACTGAGAAGTAGCTGCGAGAAAATATTTTCCGCTCAAAAGGAACCGTCAATGGTCAAGAATACATGGTAGTCATTAATGGAGGTAGTTGTCAGAACATTGTATCTCAAGCTCTTGTGGATCGATTGCAGTTGAAAGTTTGGAAGCATCATCGTCCCTATTTCGCTAGATGGTTAATGACGGGTGATGAAGTGCAAGTACGATATGCATGTTCAGTTACCTTTTCTATTTGTGAAGATTATACAGATACCGTGTGGTGTAATGTGGTACCCATGGATAGTTGTGATATCTTGTTAGGTCATCCATGGATGAATGATAAGACTGGCACTAATGGCATGCGCGACAACACATACACATTCATGCATGGTAACAAGCAAATCACGCTCTGTCCTATAAAGCCGACACAACCAAAGAAAGGATCAAGTTCTTATTTCACCAAGGAAGCACTTCAAGTACACACTGTATACAAAAGCAACATCAAGAAAAAGAATCGAGTTCGAGGCGGAACTCTTTTTCAACCTGGGGAGAATGATGCAGCAGCACTATCCATTCGTTAGGGTAAGACTTATGGTCCAATTGTGGGACCCAAGGAAGTTTAGGAATTCTTTATTAATTGTTATGGGTTTCTAATTTTTATTTAAGAAGTTGTATTTAGGATTAGTTTCTAATTTGGATAGGATTATTATTGGTTTCCTAGTTTGATTAGGATTGATTTCTTAGCCCCTAAGTTTCTTTTATTATATATATGACATTGTAGAGATTAATAATCTTAGAGATTTGAGTTAATAAAATTTTCCCTCTGTGGGTTTATCGTTGGAGATTGTCTTCTTCGTGTGATTGTTCCCGTGGGAACCCTAATTGTGTCCCGGCACTTGCGATCGTATCCCTACAATTGCATCACAAATGCTCTGTCCTAACTGAAGTCACTGTTCACCCATCATCTTGTAGATTATACTATGGATGAGAGTGCAGTGGCATATGCCATCCTCCACTTTGAATGCCAATCATTTTCTATTCTTTCTTCCACAAAAACCTGCCAGTTGAGAATTTTTTTCTGCACTAGTCACCAACATAGGTATCAAATGTAGAGCAAGTATCTAGATGCCAGTGCTTCAGATCTCATAATTTATGTTATTTGAGTATTTTCTTTATGCGTTTGAATAGATGTAATCACAATATAGTATGCGTTATTATCTTCTACAATCTATACTTTCTTTAGGTTCATCATACCTCTACATATGGTAACATAAGTTATTCATAAATTTTTTTCAACAAAAATAGAAACAGTAAAAACATTCTCCTCAAGTAAGGAAAACTACAAATAAATAAAATATAATAACTCCAGATTGGCAACAACTTACTGTAGAAATTCTGAATGGGCAAAATTTAGGCTTTCCTTTTCAGCTGTACTTCAGTAACAGTGAGCTCTTCTTCAAAGCAATAAGTGCCTTCAAAAGAATCAGAACAAAGCTTTCAAAAATCATAATTAATGAAATTACAAACACGATGATGCATAAATTGATTAATGTCTTTACCATGGTTGAACCGGTATCTCTTACTGTAGCGCCCCGCCCCCCCTTCTTTTTCTTTCTTTTTTTTGCTGTGAATGAAATTAATCATTACAATATACATAAGTTTCAGTATTTCTCAAATGTGGAAATAACATTTACTAGAGAAAAATAACCAGAACTCTCACTTAAGCTTCTTAAGCCTGAAAATATGCTCCACTCTTTTTTGATGGATTATCATACTAGGTGTGACTAAATGGAACCCAAAAGGTATGTTTTGCACATCTAAAATGAAGATTGCATAGGCATTAAGAACATTCGAAATTAATCCAAGATTTGCTTCTAAAAAAGAAAAAAAAAAAAAAAACGAAAGAATATTTACAGATAACAAGATCTAGAGCATCTTTAGTAAGAACAAACAACTACTTTAGAATAATAAATCTACTGCTTCAGGAGAAAAAACATTCATCTCCAGATTTCACGTGTCATATGTTGTCAACTTCTATGTTCTGGAATCACTTGTCATATGTTGTCCACATCTATGCACTGGAAACATTGAGAGGCGGTATGATTTCTTCTGTTTACTTGATTTGTGGAGCGAATATATGAACCTTTTTATGCCGACATTTTAACCAAGTTGCAGAACAAAGGGCAGTTGTCATCATAGTCATTATCATCATTGAAGCCCTTTTCGAAATTTTATTATTATTATTATTATTATTATTTTTTATAATCAGCCCTTTCCGATTTGTAAATAAAAAGTTGGGTAAGACAAAACAGTAGCCTAAGGCTTTAATGTGGCACGCCCAAGTTAAGAGAAGCCAATGCTTATCTTCGGAAAATCTAAGAGACGGGCTCCATGACAGAGAATAGGCAGAGAATGCAGATCAGACGACAACAAGAAGCCGAGAAGTAACACAGGCTCTCCAAGAGGAATAAAGAAGAATTCTTGGCTTCCAGGATGAAGCAGAAAAGATGTTTTCTATTGGAATGCCCAAAAGAAAACTTATAATAATAATCGTACTAATTTCTACAATCTTATTATTATTATTATTATTGTCGTCGTCGTCGTCTTCTTCTTCTTCTTCTTCTTCTTCTTCTTCTTCTTCTTCTTCTTCTTCTTCCTCCTTTTATCCGTAACAGTAAATTAAATTAAGGATAAAGCAACAGTACAAGAATATCTCCAACAAAAAGAAGAAATAAAAAAAAAAAAAAAAAAAAGAGCTGGTACAGAAGCATTTTACCAACACCAAAAACAACAAAACTAAGTGGTTCGCCAATTTTTGGCGTCGTCGTCGGCTTCTTCTTCTTCTTCGTGGTCATTGTTGTCGTCAGTTTTTGTTAGTAGTATTATAATTATTATCAGAAAACACAATTAATGACCTAGTGGGTTCGCCAAATTACTAAAACTGGAAATTACATTTCGGACCGACCAGCTCTTCCAAGATTCAGGTACGAATCTCCTCTATTGTTGAAAGGTGCGCTGCAGAAGGGCGCCTGGATACATAGAGAAGAGATGATTACTATTATTGGGTGATTAATGCAGAGCTGGAAGCGGTTTTGGTGAAAGATAAAACGTGGAAATGAACAATCAATCATCACATGCTTATTCATAAAATTGGCAACGCAAAATCACAAGCGTTCAAAAAAAAAAAAAAAGAAAAAAAAAAAGAAAATCACATTTCCGATTTCTTTCTGAAAAAGAAAAAGGGCAAGAAAACGTTCATTGATTGGAGTTACAACAGAAAGAAACAATAGAAGGGAAAGAGGAGAGAAAAAAAATTGAAATTAAGAGGGGAAAGAGGAACGGACTTGCTCAGGATTCCCGTAGCCAAGACTAAAAGGATCTGTCATTCCATCTGAAAGAAAGAGATGTAGGGGAACCACCGGAGAAGCATCAGGTGCGGCCACGTATTATTATTATTCTCCCTCCTTATAGATGAAAAAAAGAACTCCTCCTTTCTTTCAATCAATTCAGAAATCCGCCACTCAGAGCTTCAGAGAATCCCTCTTCTCTACTCTCCTTTTTCTCCACCCCTCATTAGTATTAACGAAAAACGGCTGCGATAAGAGCTGTGTCCAAAAGCGCTCCTCCTCCTCAGTTTGGAAATGGGAGATTGAAGTTTAATTGAATGCATGCAAATCCAGGGAAAGGGGTAGGATTGGGTTGGTGTTGGATTAGAAGAGGTATCGGTAGAGAAAGAGTGCAATGATGGCTTAACAATCTATCTTATTCTTACCGGCAAAACCCCGGTGCTGCGAACGGACAACAGAACGATCAAATGTACGGATTTATACGAATTAATTTTATTAAATTTATTAATTAGTAAATTTTTGAGTCATTCTTTTTATTGCTAATTTGATCTTCATGTGTTTTTCTAAATATTTTATTCTTTACGTGAGGTGTAAATGGAGTTTGATGAAGCCCGAGCAAGTATAAAAAAATAAAATAAAAGACATATTCTGGCTTAAATTAAGCTGCATTCTGGCCTGTTTGAACTCAAAGAGTTTAATTCCAGAAATTTCCAGTTCAGAATTTTTTTAAACTTCTAAAGCAGTTCGGTCAGCCTATTGGCTGACTGACAACTGATCGATGTTTTCTGGGCTGAAATTCGTAGAAGATTACAACTTCTGGAAAGTTGACCGAACTGAGTTCGGTCAGCCGAAGTTGTAATTCGGTCAACCGACGGTCAACCGAACTGCCTGACCAAATTGTCTAAGATCTCATCCGAGTTCTCTGGAATTGGAACCGAGGGATAACCAAACCGAATTCGGTTAGCCGGCACTGTAAATTCGGTCGACCAACAAGGTGACCGAATTCCCTTAGAAAAATGTCAGAATTTGTATAAGGAAACTGAGCTTTTGGAACTGTAAATTCGGTCGACCAACAAGGTGACCGAATTCCCTTGGAAAAATGTCAGAATTTGTATAAGGAAACTGAGCTTCTGGAAAGTTGACCAATAGAGTTCGGTCAGCCGAAATCCAGAGTTCGGTCAGCCGACAGGTAACCAACAAGGTGACCGAACTTGATGAAATTGCAGATTGATTTCTGCTTTTTCAGAGTAGAAGCTTATTGGTTAAGGCTAGTGTTAATGATATTTTCCTAAATCTTCATGGGTGTTAGCTAAGGTTATGTGAATGTAAATTTCACTAAAGGTGATGTCATCTAGCATAACACATACATTACATAACGAACGTTTCACCCGAATGTTGTTTTAGGAAAATTTAATTGTTTTATTGTTTGAATTGACTTATTCTCTCACGTTTAATACTGTATTGTGTTGTTATGCTCCTTGTTGAGCTACAATTGAATGATGCATCGAATTAATAAAACGAAAGAAATTAATGAAATGAAATGAATGAATAATAAATAATCCTATTGCAGTAGATGATTTGAAGCGTTCCGGAGCTCCGTGGTGATGCCGGTGATCTCTGATCAAGACACTGGTAAATCCCACACATTTGAAAAGCCACTTAATAAAGTATATAATATGAAATTGAAATTGAATGAGTCATTTCTTAAAGCTGGGTCATGGATGGTGCGTCCTTCCATCCTATGCCATGGAGGACAATGAAAAGTCACTTAATAAAGTGTACGCAATGATATTGAATGTTTCCTTTAGGGGAGAACTAAATGAATGAATAAAGAATGTAATTGTATATTGTTCTGATTTGAATTGTTTAGAATTGCTAAACCAATTATTAGCAGGGAATTGTGTATACATTGTTGAACCGTCGTGTTCACAGTGTTATTGATGACATTATAGGCCAAGTTGCCCGTCCCGATATTGCAGAGGCCGCGCCGCCAGCGGAGGAGACCAATCAGGTTCATCCAGGAGGACTAAATGAGTAGACATAGATCGGAGGGCCATTGCTTTAGAATGTTTCGGAAAAATTTTGAGAAATACATGTAGATCCATTTTGGATGTAAATAGTAGTCACTTGCATTGTATTTTGAATATGCAGTGTTGATTTGAACATTAAGTGAAATGTATAAGTTGAACTTTACTATTATGTCGAAGACTTATACAGTTTAAATTGATTGTCAATGTATATATATATATTTCCGCAAAGAGGTATATTTGACAGGTACGAATGTATGATATCCCTTGTGAATTTCGTATTGGCTTCGGTAATGTGAAATTTACAGGAGTAAGTATAGGAGTAAGTATGGAGATCAACACTCGGGGTTTAGCCGTGGTAATCCTAATCTCGGGCTCAGGTCATGAGACTGGTGGGGCTCAAATAGGTCGAATGATGGGCGACAAGATGAATGAGGTGCTGCAAGGCCAGACACAGGAATCGAAAATGGTGGACGAGGCGACATCCAATAACTTGGCACTTGGCAAAGCCCAACTGGGGTCTAAATCTGAGTATCCGTGCTTTGCTTAATGGCGATGAGTTCAGTGGACCAGAGGTTGTATATAAACGCCAGCCGTCTACTTTGTGCCTGCCGAGTTATTTATTTATTTTGAATCGGCCCTGTAGCCCGGATCAAAGAACGAACCTGCTCCACTAGGGATCAGAAAGGTATTGACACCCGATGGCCTGGAGGGTTCCGTGGGAACGGGATGGCACCATATGACACCCAGATATTCCTTTTTTTTTACTTGTGATTTCTATCTACCCAACACCCTATTCTTCTTGGTTTCCGGAAATTCCAAAGCCAAACCTGATATTCTGCGCCTGCATCTGTATTTAAATCCACGTCGCTGGTCATTACATCTACCAATTGTCTCACGTGGATGCTGCGTATGATGCAACAGCATGAAATTTGAACTTCCCTTTTAGTTTCTTAAGTCTCTGTCCTCGTCATTTTTAAAGTGAGATCACTCAAAAAATAAAAGAAAACACTTTAAAAGAGGACTGGTCATTAGGCTGCCAATGGAGTTCTTTAATTCGGTTACTCTGAAATGATGTGAAAACAAAACAAAATCCCAACGTCTGGACTCAGTAAATGGCTAAACGGATTGGGTCTGACTTAGGGCATATTTTTGTAATACTTTTTTGCAGAAAAGTGGATGAACCCAACTTTCATGCATTTAGTGCGGAATAATTCTACGAAAACACTTTTTTGGCTTGACAACAGTTTCCTTACTAATGTTGAAAATGAATTTCTTATGGGGGTATGGGAATTCCATTTTTTAAGAAAACTTCTCCCTCCTGTATAATCTCATTTCCTTACTCTTTTCTAGCTCAACCCAAAACATCACCATTACATTATGATTTTATTTTATTTTTTTATTAGTTGGGTATATGTATGATGATTATTTTTGTGATGGCCGATCTGATTTTCATTAAGGAATTCATAGCCGCACCAAACAACATTAGCACCAATTCAGTAAGAAAAAAAATTCGCACAAAAAATGAATTTCTAAATTTCACTGAAATCCCTTTCCGAGGTTTCCATTTTTATGGAATTTGTTGACATGGCAGTTTCCTCTTCCCGCGGTGAGGGTGTGTACACAAACGTATCCTATTGGTTATATGGATCGGCTGGATTTTAACTACTTACTGCTGTACTGGTTATACTGGCTTGTACAGTCAGCTACCAGTGAATATCACTGCAGTCTTTTTGTATTCCAAAGAGTGTCCCATCAATTTCCATCAATGTGACTAAAATTGTTACAATCGGAAGAACTCTGGCTGTAATTCTAACTTAAGATTTAATTGTTATCTGCAGGATGATCCGACCCTGAGCACTCTAGAGAAGTGCAAGCAGTCGCAGCCTGTCATACTATGGATCATAGAAACCACTGTTGATGGCGAGTGTGCGCTCTTTTGATGCTTTAAATCTTCACGACCAGCTTCTGAATGTCCTTTCCAAGTATGAAGAAACCGAGGCTGCAGTTCAGTCAGAAGGGGAGGCCTCAGACAATTGCGCCATGTCTGTCGGTTGTTTCAGCGTTTCTTCCATTCACAACACAATTGAAAAGGATGATGTAAGGCTGAATCAATGTGCTGGTGGCGATACCAGTGGAACTGATGTTGCAATTGTGAACCGTGAATGATGCAATGGCTCTTAAGTGGGCAGGAATAGCCGGTTAAGTGGGCAGGAATAGCCGGGACCGTTTGGTAATTTTACGTTTAAAATAAAGTATAGTAAAGCATTATATAAAAAATATAATGGAGTTATAATGGTATTTTATTTTTCGTTGTTTGGTATAAAATCATTTTGACTTTTGTACAGTAAAATGGAGCTTTATTGTCATTTAGTGGAGAAAGAATGTTACTTTTTGACTTTTCTTTTTTAAAACGATGGAGGAAATTTTAAATTAAAGTGCTATTAATGTGATCAATTGTCTAAAAATTGGAGACTTTACTTGACTTTTACTAATCTAGTAAAGTGTCAAACGGGCCCGAGGAATATGATATCTTTATTAGTCACTTCGAACATTTTGCTTGTAAATACATGTTCAGTGTTCTTGCTTGCTTGGGGAGCTTACTTGAATCTATACCTCTATTGGAATGTGGTTTCCCTTCACTTAACGACAAGCCTTGAAACCACAAATCATGAATTTTTAAAATACGTCAGAACAAGTGTCAACATCTCTCCACTATCCTCTCTCCCCAGTCTACTCTCTCTCCAATATCCTCTTTCGAACTGCTCTCTCTCCAATCTACTAATGCAAATACACAGACTATGAAACAAATTATGGTAGGCTTTCACGAAATCAAGGTGACCCATCAATTTTTGATGGAATCACTGTGTGCCCCACCTTAAAATGATACAATCATATTGCGGTTCAATCTGTAAAGATTATGTGACTTAGGTAAGATCCCACATCATTTTAGCTAGTCATACTCACAATTAAGTTCATATGAGATTGATGTTAAAATTATGTAAAGTAGGAATGGATTATGCATGATCTGAACCAATGGATTGATAGATCTAATGATTTATTCAGTGAACTATTTTTTTTTTCTAAATTTTTATTTCCTTTTATATTCGCCGCTCATTAATGGCCTTAAAGAGAGTGAAATTGACAAGAGTTTCGTCTCATTAATGATAAAGATATTATGTCTAATTCATCCCAGATTTTTGTACCTATATAGGGCTAGATTTTTTGTCCAATTCCTGATTTTTATGGGTCTAAATTAGGCCTAATTTTTCGGTGTAAATCATGACAGATTTTGGGTCTATTTCAAGACAGAATATTGAGTCTAAACCAAGGCAGATTTTAGAGCATACATAAGGCCATATTTTGGGTCTAAAATAATTATATTATTAATAACTACCCTGAATCAAAGAGTAAAGGACTATAAATAAAATAATTAAACAAACTTAGTTTTCATAGAATAATTATTGAATGATGTACTCTAATCAAAATCATAATTTACATAGAATAATTTATATAGAGAGTTATAATCCCTTTAAATTTGATAATTTGTAATATGACATTATAATTTCCTTCCTCTCCTTCCATCTCCCTCTTCCTTTCTTCCTCGCATGACTCACCTGCTGTACATCTCTGCTGCGCTGTCTCCCTGCACAGGCTGCTGCACCACCTCCCTCATCCATTTACTTGAATAAAACCCATGCATACTCATATCTTTCCTTTTTTGAGTTGAATTTAGTTTTTTTTTTTTTTTTTTTTTATGATATTCCATGCATCGAATATGCCCATGCATTTTAGCAAAATTGTCTATTCTGCTTAATTAATTTTTTTCATGCATCAAACATGCCCACGCATCTAATATGCTCATCCACCTAAATTAGCATTTCCATTTTTTTTTAGTTTGATTTAATTTGCTCCTAGCCCATGCATTAAAAATATGTTTATGCATTAATATGCACATGCGCCATAGAGCTTGGTTACTTTTTATTCCTTTTCAGATAAATTTGACATTATAATTACATAAAAAAAAATCAACAAAAACAACAAAACCAAAACAAAAAAACCAATCCAAAAGTCCAAAAAAACAAAAAGTAAAGAACAAAAAACAGAAGAAAAAAAAAACAATTCTAAGTATTAGATTAATTAAAACAATTAGCTTAGGTTTAATAACTAATTGTCATCTCCTCCTCCCCTCACATTAGGATTAGGGAATTTAATTAGGAAGTTTTAAATTAGTTAGATTCATGAATAAATAAAAATTAATAACTCTCCTCTCCTCCTTTTTCACTAGGGTTAGGAAGACCAATTTAGGGAATTTTAGATTCTAAAACAAAACCAAAATTAAAAAATAATCAAAATCAAAACGACCAAAAACAAAGTAAAAAAATATTAAAAACCCTAAAATATTAATAAAATTAGAGTTAAAAATTAAATAGTAATTTAGACTGACCAGGTCAGACCCGGACCAAGATCTAGGTCTTTCTCAGCCGAGCTAGATTATCTTTAGTTTCTTTAATCTTATTTAGTTAAGCCCCACTCTTTCTCAGGGCCCGCTAAGGGACCAGGAGAATGGATGAGGGCAGTTAGGACCCTAGCATAGGGTGGAGATCCATTAGGAAAATTGATTAGTCATATTGAATCCAAGTAAGAAATAAAAAAAGAATTTACCGAACTATCCTGATAAATGGACCGACGCCTAGTTAAACCAATTTCAAATGCAGTTAGGGGTCTAGGTAGATAATTCCACACTAATTCTTTTATTTATTTACTTACTTTTTTTTTCGATATATTCTACGAAATTATTAGATCTTTTCGGTGACATGACTAGAACACAAACCCGAGTATATTGAAGGAACTCTAAGGATTCTCATTGAGGTATTTAAAAATTCTATTTTGGCTGAAATCAAATAATGAAGATTTGTCAAATCTTATGGATCATGTGTGTTCGGGTATTTTATCATATGTTGAAGCATAAACGAGTTATATTACATGTTTTTCAACAAGTTTGGTTGCTAAATGTTGTCCAATTTCAACATCTTATTGGTATTTTTTAAATCAAATTATGAAGAATTGTTACATCTTATGGATCATGATGTGTCTTTGGTTTTTTTTCAACATGTTGTTTCTTTTTTCAAACTAAGGTATTTAGTACTTTGTATGTGTTCATTTTGAATTACATGTTAGCATCACTAAAGAATAACAACCAACCTAAATAGAGTAACAAGAAATAAACAACCAAAATGAAATAACTATTGTTCATAAATAAAAAATGACATAGGATTTAGTGCCTTGCCAACTTAAACAATTGTAGAAATATGGTACTAGGTATAACTGCAAGCCTGTGATGCCAACTTAAACAATTGTAGAAATATGGTACTAGGTATAACTGCAAGCCTGTGATGAATTAGAGACCCGAGCTTACTATTAGGCCAAGTAATTTATTTTTTGAAATTCTTTATTTAATAAAATTTTCATTTTAAAGAAGACCACATTTTATTGGACTATCTTCAAATAGAAGCTTCATATGGAAAAAAAAAAAAAAAAGAAAAAAAAACTATCTTTACATATGGAACGGGGCTTGGATTAAACAAATTCCAAATGCAGTTAGAGGTTTAGATAGATAATTCCCGGTTAATTTCTTCTTTTTTTTTACTAACTTTTATTCAAATATAATCTACAGTATTAGCATTTGGTTATTTTCATTATATAAGTGATGTTATCAAGCCTTTTTTATTGTGGTATGTAACTCATTGACACTATTATCCGAGTATAATTTATATGTTTGTCGTACATCTATAACCTCGAATCTGTAGCATTGGGTCCCTGTAGAGCAAGGGGTTTCATAAGTTTACTGACTAGATAAAAGAAAAGACAAATAATTAAAAAAAAAAAGAACTTTTCACTGAAAATGACAGATAAAAAAATAATATAAGAACCATATCCAAGTTAAACAAATAAAAAAAAAGGGAAACAAAATAAACCGAAAAAAACCCAAATTAAATCAAACCCAAAAAAGAATAATAAAAAAATGATATATTACACAATATTGTCAAAATGAACCTTAATGGTAATACATGTTGGTGAAACACGCTCTTACAAAAAGGGAAATGATATAAAATAACTAAAAACTTTTTGATAAATTAAAAAAATTACCTAAATACACAAATATTGTCATTAACTTAACCGGCATGATTATTTTGTTTGATATTGTCTGTGTTATAATTTGTACATATTTTAGATTTCTAGAGATTAACTTAACCATTTCAAATGAAGAATTCAATGCCTTATAATTTGTATAATTAATACGAATCTACATAGTGTGGATACCGTGTTATTCAAATTACATTTACTTGATTTATTTTGTTGTTTTATTGTGATTATGTCACTTATTTTGTTTTTCTTACAAGTGCCCTGGCTTCATCAAACACTATTTACACCTCACGTAAAGAATAAAACATTTGAAAAAACACATAAAGATCAAATTAGAAAAAACAAAAGAAAAAGGACTCAACAGTTTACTACTTAAGAAATTTAATAAAAATAATTTGTACGAGTCTGTACATTTGGTGGTTCTGTGGTCCGTGCATAGCACAGGTTCTGCTAGTTTTTGTTCGTTTGGATGTATTCTGAAAGGCAAGCGCTAAGATGATCTGGCAAAATGGGTTAACTGTACTGCTGTAGTTTAGTGGCTTGAAAACTGGAAACTGCATCGAGCAAATGTCCTGTATTTTCTGCCGTTTCTGTGCACGAAACCATGCTTTGATAATTTATCAAGGGAAATTAGTGGCAGTTCGGAGGAAGAGGATCTCTCAGAATTCTGTGCCTTAAAATATGCAAAATATTATGATTAGAGCGCCATTCGGTTTAAAATTCCAGAGTCACAATCCTATGTTCGGTTGACAGAACGTAATTTTTGGAATTTTAAGATCGTGTAAAATGCTCTTTCTTCAATTTGTGGGAGTCATTTTGACAATATGATGTTACATGGAATGGATTCCACTCGTGCATAATTACTTAAAAATATATTTTAATTATTCAAAATTAGATCTACCAATCAAATGGTTCAAAATACAAACAACTTAAAAGGATGAGATGACTTGGCCAAATTTCTCCTGGATTTGACTCGGTTCTGCATAAAAAATGAGAACTGGGGAGAGTCCGAGTCAAAGGAGTGGACTTGGAGAGTTTTCAAACCATGGAGTTGTGGCTGTTTGGGAATTTTGGAATTCCTATAAGAACTTCCCAGTAGGACAACATTTTTCCAGTATAACATTTTCCTTTATTATGATAAAATTTGAGAAACGCCACAAATTCTGAATTCCTGAATTCCCAAAAGCCATTTGAGACCTCTCAGGTGGCTGAAATTTTGAAATGCTTGTTAAGCAATACAACATTTGCAAATACCACGAGACAAGATTTCACATCATGTCCAAAAAATCCCAACATAAGAAATTCCTGTCAGAAATTCTAGTAACAAAATAGGCCCTAAAACTCCAGTCCACAAACCTAGGGTCACCAAAGTTCCCTGTCATGAACAAGCTCCTCATTATAGATCTCCGTGGATCGAAACAGTCCCTAGAATGGGGCCACAAGTGATGCAAAACACAGAGATTTGAGCAAGCCATCCTGATGTCGAGCATAAACAAATCAATAAATACAAAGGCACTTTCGACCAAATACAAAAAGGAAAAAGGAAGAAAAGCGGCACTTTGTAATAATCTTAAAAGATAAGTATCATAAAATATGCTGCATGGTGGCCAAGAGGATTGCAAAGATACATAGCAGAAAAGCATAGTTCATTGCCTGGGAAAAATCTACAGCGTACCTTGGTTAAATCAGCTCTCAAGCCAGAGTAATTCTCTTCTTCCACGTAAGAATAGATATCCTCGAATAACTAACACAACTTCACAATTAATCCATTATACTGGGAAAAGCTCAGATCCGACACAGACATCTCAGATGATATGAACGACAATCCTGATATTACCCTTGGACACCATAAAAAGATCGCTTCAACAGATGAAATCGGATGGGACCTTCTTCGGAACTAGTCTTGCTCAACAATTCGAGTTGTGATCCCTACCGCAACAGTTTTTCCTGATGCTCGCAGGAATATCCTCCCAAGACCCTTGCAGACAGAAAATTCTTCCACACAAACTGCCCTGTCCAGGGCCACCTGAAACAAGAGAACTTTCAATACTGCAACCAACACCTGCTAGCAATCCTGCTTATAATGCTTTTACTAAACATGGGTTGCAATCACCGCTTTACATATCTCAAAGCATATGACTAATAGTTTTTGTTTTCGAATGTTTGTTTTTTTTTTTTACCACTGAGAACAGACTGCAATCATGTAGCTGCTCCAAGACAATAAAATATAATTAAAATCCTGGCCAAAAATCATTACTTCGTGGCCACGTTTAGAACCAAGCAGTCAAATAATAATCTAAAAGTAAAGGATTTATAGGGGCAAATGTCTGTTCCTGGGTCAAACACAGTTGCACAAATCAAAACAGCGTCAGCTGGGCATGCTCCAAAAATTTCCAACACTAGATGATCCTAACCTATAGGAAAGGTAGCCTGATAAAGTGCAATAGTTACCCAGAAATAAAGGGAAAGCATGAAAGAGTTAGGACCCCCAAATGTTGCATACTTATGGAGCATCTATTTCAGTAGGGCTAGCAATAATGACAGTGCTAAAATGACAATCAGAAAGTTGGATTTTTAAAAACCCATGAATGCATAGTTTCACTTTCTAAGCACTTTGCAATAGCTGAGAAGTTTCATAATAATAATAACAACAACAACAACTTACCTCTATCACTGCACTTTGCTTTGCAATGAGACAGCGAGGTGCTCTTTTAGAGACCTTGCCAGTTTTTTGATCTATCACAGACAATATCTTAATTACTCTTGCAGCCTCCTTCGCATGGTGTACATGAAACTCCACCTGCACTTTTATTCTCCCAAGCATTAGATGAAAGGAAACTAATAATCGAGAATTTACAACATACAGAATTTAAGTAATAAGCACAACCTGTGAGCCAACTAGGATTGGCATTGACACATCCAACACAAGGATCTTAAGCTCTAAACAGATGGCAATAGCAACAGGGAAATCTGGGTGACACAGCACGCCGCCTGTCATCAGACAGCTTCCGTCAATGCCTTGCAGACTAACAGATACATTGTCCCCTGCTCTTGCCACACTGCATGTGCGAGAATCTTGTTCCATGGATATGGATCGTACAGTTGCTGAATCCCCGGAAGGCATCACTAGTACCTGCGTTTTATATGACGACAAATTGTTAGAACCTTGGGCAAATATGATTCAGATGTCAAATGCCAACTCTCCAGCAAATTTCTGATGCATAATGGATCAGGCCTGAACCATTGACCCATAGGTCAATCCGGTCCACTGGGTTCAGCCCACAGGCCCAATATTGAGTGAGAGCTACTGTGGGATTCCCTTTTATCCTAATTCTATTTTCATTCCTTGTTTAATTGGAGAACTATTTATATTTTCTGTTCCTATTTAGATTAGGATTGCTAATATATGTGTTTCCTCTTTTATTTAGGTTCCTTTAATTATTAGGAAAGCCTTGATTGCCAAGCAATAGGAACGACCCTCTATAATTAAGGATATGCCTCGTATTTTCACGCTTATTATTATCAATTAAAGATTCCTGAGTTTTCTCTTCAATTATGGTGTTTCCCATTTTCTTGAGTGTGGCCTAGTGCTTGAATTCATATTTGGATTCGATCAATCCCATTGGAGATTGATCTATTTTTCAATTGTGGATCCGGTGCTGCACTAATTTGGTATATCAGAGTTGAAGTCCTGCGATCATCGGGAAGGTAATCATCCTTTCCAGATTTTATCTCTCTCGTCATCCATCCGTTCCATCTCCATCATCCTAATACCAAAGCCCACTCCACAGAAACCCCTCAATTCCAACCCAGCCTAAACCCTAGAAGCCCCAAATCTCCAAATCCCCACCACCAAATCACGTCTTCCCAAAAAACTTTCGCCTCAAACCTCGTCAACCAAAATCCTCAAATCATAACCCCGAACCCATCTTCATCTCCAAAAACCAAAGCCCTAACCTGAATCCCACAAAAACCCCAATTTTCTAAATCTCCATTCCCAACCGAACGCTTACTATACCCTAAACCCAAATTGAGCTCCCCAGCCAACCAAAACTCGAAAATCCAACCCCTAGACCTTCTACTGAACCCCAATTGAACCCATCCCAGTACATAGACTCCCAAAGCCCCAAATCCTCATAAATCCCATTGCACCAAAACCCAAACCCTCCGTCGGCATTACCAAAACCCATACCCCAAAAGAGAAACGGAAAAACTGAACAAAAACGCAAAAAAAAAAAAAAAAAAAAAAAAAAAAAAGGGATTGAAAGGAAAAAGAAAGAAGGAGATTTGAGTATAGGAGGTACCTAGCACCTCATGCGACCTTCACATCCCACTGCACTACAACTTCGAACTCCATCGAAGCCATCAAGCCAGCTTTGCTTCTTCCAGTTTGTCATTCCAGTCAAGATAGCATCGTTGTTGTCGTCTTCTCACACCAGCCCTCGACTGTTCAGCATTTGTCAACTCAGGAGCACAATTGCCCACAGCCAGAGCCTCATCTGCCTTGTTGAAGTTCACTAGAGTCTTGTCACAGAGAACTGCAATAGCTTCTCTTCTCTCTCTCTCTCTCTCCCATTCGTTGCATTCAAAGAGTACGAAAGATTGTGCACCAGATCGACTTTGCACCCATCCGAATGGATTAGATAGATAGATTGACTGTGCGCCCATCTTTTACGGTGAAAATTTGTGGGCATGAAGTGGTTAAGATGATCATATGGGTTGATTATATATATAGGATGGCCCCAACGAGATCTTTCAATCCCCCCCAAGCCTCATCCCCATGTGGGCCCCACAGCGAGGTGTGCATGGACTTTCCATGTGCGTGGATATATATGTAGATATTTTATTTTGAATGGTAACGACTTTGAGATGTTAAAGAGAGAATTTTGAAGGGTATTCAAACGTGGGTATTGTATGAAGGTGGAGAAGATTTTAAAGATAAAACTTGCTTCTTGGTAAATGATGGAAGCAAAATAAGGTTGTAGGAAGATGTATGGAATTTTAACACAACCTTGAAAGAAAAATATAAAAGGTTCTGCAGAATTACAAATTTCGAACGAAAATAAAGGAACGTTTCAGAAGTTGTGGGGAAAGATAATTTAGAGAACCTAGTTTAATTAGAAACTACTGTCTAATTATGTATTAATTACAACTAAAACTTTCTAAATTGTTTTATTTCTCTCTAATCAATTAAGGGCACTTAATTAACTTAATGATGAAGCAAACCCAACCCCCTATGGTCATCCAACACATTGAGCCCCCTCATGGGCCCCACAACACTAATATGAATGCAACATAAATGAACAGAGCTTAATTATTGTTATCGAGTTGAAGGAGTTTACATGTGGGACCTAATCATTCCAATTATATCACAGTTAATGAGAAATTACAAATAAGCCCTTGCGTGTACAATTTACCAATTAATCTAATTTATGCATATATGCAAGCATGACAGATTAATATAAATGAACTCAATTAATTACGGAAATGGGGTCCACACGAGCACATCAAATTTCATATTATCAATTTATTACTAATCAGGTTATTATCCCTGCCGCTTGGATTTTTACTAAAACCTCCCTAACTTGACGATAAAACTAACAGCTGTTAGTTTTTACAGACAAATGACAAAACTATCCTTTGGGGGAGAGAAACGACTTCTCCTCTCCGACAACAACATCCCACTCTCACTCCAAACGAAAAAGCCTGCCTAAGAAGAGGAACATGCGCAGGTAGCGAAAACCCAAAAACCAAGAAACCTCCATATTTCTTTTTGCCGACTGGCCCCATGGAATATCCTACCCCAATCATTGCCCTCAGCAAGGCAGCTCTCTCTCTCTCTCTCTCTCTCTCTCTCTCTCTCCCCTTATCATGTATTTTCTTTCCTTAGATGGCGATGGCAGTAGTGGGCTTCACATGCGCATCTAAGAATAAAGATCTCACTTGAGGGCCACAAGTTGAGCATTTGGCAATTGCTCCCTCTGATTTTTTAATCCTACTGCAGTAATATTCAAAATAATAATAATACAATTATTATCAAGGTATTATGTTGGATGAAAACCCATCATATGAATCTTATCAATTTAATATAACAGTCAATATCAGCCCTAAATAACAGAATGTTCATGAGCTAGCTTGACAAGAAGTGGGGCCCTCATTTCTAATCTTAACGAGATGAAATACATGGTGGATTGATACCAACACTACAAAATCTCACTTCAAATATCCTTGGATTTGGATAACCTCTCATAGCCTTACCATTTTCCCTTCCCTTGAGATTGATATGGGACAGATAAGAAGAAACATGCATAAATATTAGATACTGAAACTTGATCAGATCAATAATATTGGATATTGCAATTAAAATCAAATACATCACCATCCAATGGGAGAAGAAAACAAGAGAAGGGAGCAACACTGAGAGGGAGAGAGAGAGAGATATGTATATGGAGAGAGAGGAGACGTGCAATATTGCCGAAGTCGATAATAGGGGAGGAGATTTGATCGGGCCAAGTCGATAAGATAGAGAAGGGACTGGGCTTTCGTTAAAGAGGATGGAGGGAGGTTGTTGCTGGAGAGGTCCTTAATCTCCACTAAAAGGATATTTTTATCATTTCTCCTCAAGAACTAACAGGTTTTTATTCTACAATCAAATTAGGGAGGTTTTAGAAAAAATACAAAACACATGGGCCTTTTAAGATTCTCTGAAAATACAGGGGCCTTTTTGTAAAAACCTCTAATAGTAGGTGGAAGTAGTAGTAGTAATAATAATAAATTTTGGCCTTTTTATTTTGGAAGTAAGGGCTTTCCACTGTTCTGTTATGGTGTTAGTAGGAAGCACTTCCCTTTGTTTGCCTCCTGCTGCTTTATTCTACTTCTTTGTTTCGATCCTCCTCCCACTGCAAAAAGGCGGCTCCTGCTGCAATTTAGGTGGGCTCCATCTTTCTTTCTTTCTTTTTCTTCCCTCCTCACAACATGAATTGTGATTCATTAATTTGGCATGAAAAGGTAGCATATTACATTTTTATATGATATTTTTCACTTGTTAATGTTTTTTCATATTTTTTCTAAATTTCTATTATTTTAATTTTTGTATCTATTTTCCGAAATGAAGCACCAAAATGCCAAAACGGCTGAAATGTTCCAGCCCTAATGAATGTCCCATGTGTTGGAAGAAGAAGATCCACAATGGTAAGTTTCACGTGTTGGTTAATTTAAGTTAGTTAATCACTTACTCCATTGTCATGCAATGAGCATTATCTGGAGCTCCTTTCCCTTTATTTCAGTTCCACTGCCATCCCTGTCTTCTAAAACCCTTGTGGAAAGCTGGTCCATGGGCCCCTTCTCAGAGAGGGGTCATGTGCTATGGGGATTGCTACTTTTGGCCATTTCTTGGGGAATTTGAAAGGGAGGAATGGAAGAATTTTTTTAAGGCAAGATGAGGAGATAGTAGGGATTGAGTCTTGGATAGTTATCGATCATAAATAAGTAATTTAAAGATGGTAGTGGTGGAAAACCATCCTGAATTTAAAAGATGTAGCTTTTCTGTCTAATGATGGTAGAGAATGAATATGGACGGTAGTGCGATATGCAACATAGGACCATCAGGAATAGGAGCAACATTGAAGAACAGTAAATGAAAGCTTATCAGAATTTTCAGGCCCAGTAAGGCATAGGGATTCTAACTATGAAGAGTTTATAGCCATCGAAGAAATTTAACTGGGCAGAGATTATGCAAGGGCAGTAGGGCACACTTATGCAGATAATTCACAATTATTATTAATGACAATGATGCACCGCGTAATGGGACTTAACTAAATGGATTGTGCTGCCCATGGCTAATTACCCATTTATTTTTATTATTTGCATTTTAATACAAAAGTCATTATGGTCCAATTATGCATGTATTTTAATGCATTTTACTCTACTATACATGAAGGAGAATATTCTCCAGCAAGTGGATTGCATGTGCACTCCAACTCTATGGGGTCCACATGGGCCCACCTTTGATCCGTGCATCCCTATGATGCTTTTTTTGCCCATGATTAGGCATCAGGACCAATTTAACACTCATTGAACCTTCACTCACGGTGATATTGAATCTTAAAAGAACCTATGTTTTTTTTTTTTTGAATGATTAAAAGAATCTATGGTTAAGGCGTCAATAAACTTTTAAGACATTTAAATCAAGAGCTAAGATAACCTGCAGGGCCTATTTTTTAGGCTTCCCATTGTCCATAAGGGGACCTTTCC
The DNA here is from genome assembly GCA_029852735.1 of Persea americana. Taxonomy (NCBI): domain Eukaryota; kingdom Viridiplantae; phylum Streptophyta; class Magnoliopsida; order Laurales; family Lauraceae; genus Persea; species Persea americana. The sequence continues at coordinate 97,738,489 of CM056809.1, forward strand.
ATCTGCCCTCCTCTCACTGATACACGTGTACCTAGTGGGCCCCACAAGCTGGATTGTTTACTAAATCAGGTTATCATGATTAATAATAATTTCAAGGTAAATCTGGGTTTGGGTCCTTACAGGTTGAATATGGATGGAAGTGCAATATGCATTAAAAGACAATCGGGATTCGGGAATAGGAGCAACATTGAAGAACAATAAGGGGAGCTTATCAGAATTTTTAGGCCCAGGAGGGCATGGGGATTCTAACAGGGCAAAGATTATAGTGCTCTTTCATGGGTGGAAGGAATGTCTAAAGAAAGTAAACTATCAAAAGAGATTTATTCTAGTCCACAAATTATCAAAAGAAAGTCATCTAGTGCACTTTCATGGGTGGAAGGAATGTCTAAAGCACCAAGGAGATGGGTTTGTAGTGAATGAAATTAAGGTTTTTTTTTTCTTTTTTTTTTTTACATAGGCAATTCAAACTCACACACCCATGTCCCTAACCGGACGAGCTACAGCAGAGGGACAAACAAAATTTAAGTTATTACTGCAGTCAGGGGAGGTCATTTTTAGGCAAGTACCAGGGAGAGCTTAACAACAAAGTGGATTTCACTGGCTAAAGTGGGGGGTGACAAGCTTCTTTAGAAGCTGCACCAAAGTTTGCTTCTTTGTAATGGGTCCACATCCATAATTTCTAATCTCTATGGCCATAAATGTGCCCATATCTGTTTATTGTTGATTGTAGCCCTTTATTTCCTAATTGAAAACATCAATTACTTCAAAAGAAATTAAAAAATATTTAACATTTCTTACCCCCACCCCACGGCAACCACCACCACGAGGAAATCGCCACACTTTTAATTACAGTTAAGGTGATCGTACACTAATACCATGATTTAATCAATGAAAAGCTTCACAGGAAATCCGTACCTTTATACCATTTCTAATAGCTCCAGCCTCCAGTTTACCAGTAGCTGCTACCTGACCAGATGAATGAAACTTAATGACATCACATATAGGCATGCGTAGTGGCTTGGAGATATCTCTTACGGGAGGCTTAAGGGAATCTATGGCATCCAACAGATATGGCCCCTGATACCTGCAATGCAACTTTCTCAGTTCTTAAAATTTGCAACATCATATATGTCACTACAATTTTCGGCAGAATAAATTGTTCATGATATGGATATATGGACGGCACAACTAAATTGGAGAAAAAAAAGTGCTAAAGCAACCATTTAAGAGGAAAATGAAGATAAAAATAGAAAGAATCACTAAAGCGGCCGTTGGTAGGGGGAGAGGGGAGAAGCAAGGTCAAAATATGTCACTAGTGCATATAGGAAAGAATACATGAAGGGATATAAAGAGTAAATAACTTTCAACTTATCAGCATGCCTTTTGTACAATTAAATCATCAATTATACTAATAACACACACACATATATATAATTATATCTGTGTGTGTGTTGTTAAACAGGCCCAAGGCCCAAAGCCCATCAGTCAAACCAGTCCAACATGCTATATCTCACGTGGATTTGATTTGGGTCAATATTGAGACAGCTGTACATATTTCATTAATTGATTGCCTTCCTAACTTAGAATAGCAATTGTTGTAATTGGTTGGTTTCCTTTCTTAGAGCCTTGATTAAGGCATGTAAATACCTATATATTGATGGTCGATCTCCATAGAAAGACACACAAATTAATACAATCTCGAGAGTATATTCAAAACTCTGTATATTCAAAACTCTTTCTTTGAAAGTTTTGTGGTCGTGAGTTTGTCATGGTATCAGAGCAAGGTTCAAGGCCATCTGATTTTCCTTCTTACAAAGCATTCAGGCAATAGGATTAGAGAGAAAAAAAATCTCTCGTGCAGAAAATAGATCTAGGATCTATTTCAAGGAATTCCAGCGACATCTACACACTGCGACAGTTCCATCCTCTTGGTAGTCCACCTCTGATCATCAGATCAACTTCTGAAATTCACACATACATGGTCGCCTGATATTTCTGAGATTATTGATAATTTTTCTAAATATTTTCAGCACTTCCAGGTTGGTGTTTTACTCATTCTCAAGATTTTCCAGAAATTTAGATTTTTTTCATCAAGACCGTCCAGAATCTTGGATATTCGGCAAAATCAGATCAAATTTGTTTCAGTAGAAGCCATAATAGGGTGCTTCCCACATCTATCATCTTATCTTTGGTCATAAGCATAAGTGGGGCCCACGTAGTGAATCTACAACCACTGACAGGGTCTTCTGGGGGTGTTTTTTGCACCATTATTGTTGGAACAAGGCTATGCAAGATGAATTGGAGGCTTTAGAACAAAACCATACGTGGGATGTTGTCCCGTCTCCTGTGGGTGTCAAACCGATTGGCTGTAAGTGGATTTTTTCTCTCAAGTTAAAATCAGACGGCACATTAGATCGCTATAAGGCGTGTCAAACTGATTGGCTGTAAGTGGATTTTTTCTCTCAAGTTAAAATCAGACGGCACATTAGATCGCTATAAGGCGTGTCTTGTCGCTATTCGCAATCGGCAGGAATATGGCATTGATTATGATGAAACTTTTGCTCTGGTCGCCAAGATGACCACCGTACGCACAATTCTTGCTATTGCTGCATTTCAGTCTTAGCCTCTATATCAAATGGATGTCAAAAATGTGTTTCTACATGGTGATCTCAAAGAAGACGTTTATATGCGTCTATCTCAGGGGTACTCATCCGGGAAGGGTATGGTTGCCAAACTCCGTCGCTCTCTCTATGGTCTGAAACAAGCTCCTCGCGCATGGTTTGAAAATTTTCAAAATGCTCTTCTCTGCTTGGACTTTCATCCGAGCCAGTATGATCATTCAATGTTTTTACATCATGCTCCATCAGGGATTACTGTGCTTCTTGTCTATGTTGATGACATAGTCATTATTGGTCCTAATGCACGCATGATTCAGGAGCTCCAAGCTTCTCTCCTTTCACATGAAGGATCTCGCCCCTTAAACTATTTCCTCGGTCTTGAAGTTCATTAATCGACTAAAGGTATAGTTCTTAATCAGCACAAATACACTATGGATCTCATTGACTTGGCTGGCCTTACTACTTTAGCTCTCGTAGATAAGCCGGTCGAACTAAAAGTCAAACTCAGTCGAGAGGAGGGTGACCTTCTTCCTGATCCTACTGCTTATTGCCAGTTAGTTGGTAGCTTGATCTACCTCACAATCACTCGTCCTGATATCTCCTATGCGGTGAACCTCATGAGTCAGTTCATGACTGCTCCTCGTCACCTTCATATGGCTGCTGTTCGCCGCATCATTCGGTACCTTATTCGCACACCGATTCGCGGATTGTTTTTTCCATCAAACAATCCTATTTCTCTCAAAGCCTATTCAGATGCTGATTGGGTTGGTTGTCCGGATACTCGCAGATCCACAACTGGATGGTGCATGTTTTGGGGTCATAGTCTGATTTCCTAAAAATGCAATAAGCATGAAAAAGTTTCAAAATCATCTACCAAAGCTGAGTACCGAGCCATGTCTGCTGCGTGCTCCGAACTTCTTTGGCTCTGAGGTCTACTTTCCGACATTGGGTTCCTAGCAGACAGTGCTACCCCACTATATGTTGACAATACAAGTGTAATTCGGATTACTGAAAACTCGATTTTCCATAAACGCTTAGTACACATCAAGGTTGATTGTCACTTCATACGTGATGAACTTAAGCGTGATGTCATCAGCCTTCCGCATGTCTCCATTGAGCTTCAAATTGCAGATATTCTTACTAAAGGTCTTCCATGACCAAGCCATTAGTTCTTGGTTAGCAAATTGATACTTGTTGATTCTCCCACATCAATTTGAGGGGGGGTGTTAAACAGGCCCAAGGCCTAAAGCCCATTAGTCAAACCAGTCCAGTATGTTATATCTCACGTGGATTTGATTTGGGTCAATATTGAGACAACTGTACATATTCATTAATTGATTGCCTTCCTAACTTAGAATAGCAATTGCCATAATTGGTTGGTTTCCTTTCTTAGAGCCTCGATTAAGGCATGTAAATACCTATGTATTGATGGTCAATCTCCATAGAAAGACACAAATTAATACAATCTCAAGTGCATATTCAAAACTCTTTCTTTGAAAGTTTTGTGATTGTGAGTTTGTCATATGTGTATGTGTGTATATATAGGGCTCATCAAGTCCATGCACTGGCTGTGGGTCCCCCTTGGGGTTGGGACCCGCCGGGGGGGGTGGGGGTGTTTCAAGATCTAGACAGGTCCTATCTACCTACCAAGTTTGGGTCCCATCCAATCATCCTCATCTGGGCCCCACAAGTTCAACGGTGTACAGTCCATTTGGATGGGTGCAAACCCGGTGGCACCTGTCAACTTTATTGTTGTTGGGGGGGGGGGGGGGGGGGGGGGGGGGGTATAAGATAGACCTCCAGGTGGGCGGCCCCACTGCCGGTGTGTATGGGAAATTCTAAAAAACGCACCCCAAAAAATAATAATAATAATAAAAAATGAAAAAAAACAAAACACAATATGAATTCTCACAAGTCAAAATTTGACACTCTTCAAAATTTTCCTCACCGTTGGATTGATTCCTAAGGAACATGCCTCTAAAACCATTAAATTTTAGGATCATGGATCAAGGGGTTAGGATGAACCAATGGAGTCTAAGTTTTGCACGTAGGTAGTCCCACATAGATCTTTCCATCCAATGGACTTCCATGATCATCATGCACCCCATTGGGCCCCACTAAGAAGGGGGGGGGGGGGGGGGGGGCGGTTTTCCTCCTAAAAAATGCCCGGGCATTTTCCGCTGCCCTATATATGTGTAGGTGTGGAACTGGCAGTAACAAATGAAAGGCCAATTTTGAGCATTACTTACCAAGATGATAAATGAATATTAGATGCAGCTGTCACCAGATTCTGATTTTCAATGGCACTCAAGGGGATCCATGTCACAGAGGATTCCTTAAACCCACATGAACGGAGAAATGGGCTAAGTTGTGTTTTTATGAAATCAAATCTTTCCTGGGAGTAACTCACAACATCCATCTTATTTACCGCAACAATAATTTGTTCTACGCCAAAGCTTCTAATAAGTTGTGAATGTTCCTTTGTCTGCCCTCCTCCATTGCCTTCCATACCCGCTTCAAATGAACCAACAGATGCATCTACAACAAGAACAGCAGCATCTGCTTGTGTAGCACCGGAAATCATATTTGGAACAAAATCTTTATGTCCTGGAGAGTCAAGCACCACAACATGATATTTCTGTGTGTCAAAAAAGGCAACAGCCACTGTCATAGTTACACCCCTTTCCCTTTCTTCAGCACTTTCATCCAATGCCCATGCATATGCAAACGACCCTTTCCCCTGCATAAGTCAATTGGTGCAAATACACCCATCAGAGTAAGCTGTATTCCATGAAGGATTAAAAAGTAAGAATACGGAAATAACTGCCCCAGAAAATAACTGCACCTTTTCTCTGGCGTCTTTCTCATACTTGTGCATTTCCTTTTGAGTAATCCGACCCAAAAGGTGTAGCAGTCTCCCTGAAAGTGTTGATTTTCCAGAGTCAACATGGCCAACCTATTACAAAATGGTAGGATAAAATTAGTTGTGCTGAAAAGGCAAGAATGACTATATCAAGTAATAGGCAGGGAATTTAAAACATGAGTCATTGAGCTCGACCCAAGGAACGGCTTACAACTGCAAGACTTAGCTGGGAAAAGCTATCGTTTTCTTTATCAGAGAGCATCCAAGGTTCCGGCTTGTACTGGGGACATGAGGTAGTTCTTGTATCTGTTGTAGTTTTTGAAGATTCGGTTTTTGTGTCTAAGGTCAAATTTCGTAACTTACTAGTTGGGGCTCCCAATTTGTCATTACTGACAGCAGAGGACTTTCTTTGGTTTTGATTGTGTGTCCCAGTTATAGGCAATGAACTAGAACTCTCTGTAGCATTTGGCATCACTTTAGCAATGCTTTTCTTTTCACTGGTGCTTGATGGAACCCTGTAAGGTGCCAACTGGGCTGTTTCGGCTACAAGACAAAAATGATGTAAATAAATAAACAAGAGAAGCAACAAAATGCAGTTTGCCATAGTTGTAGTTACCTTTAAACCTTACATATCTATTTATACAAAAACAAGACACGAAAGACCTATCAACATAGAACAAATAAGCGAGAACCTATTGAAGTTTGAGCTTTCCTGGAATTTCAGAAACAAAATGGTTTTATGACCACAAGGGTGGTGCTAATTAACTTAATCAAATGGAAGGTGACTAATCATCTTGCTGAAAAACAACAAATCTAACTGTGTAGGAGGTACAATAAACATTTTTCTTTTTTTTTTTTTTTCGTTTTCTTTTAACTGTAACACTAAGCAACAAACTCATCTGATTTACAATGAAAAAAATGAAGTGGGCGTATTGCAGCAGGAATTGCATACAAACAGCTCTTAACTGCTTATTGATGACACTAGTCAGCTTATCCATAAAGCCAGATAAGATCGAGTATCTTTCCGAGTCGCCTACTTGGCCAAGTCCTATGGTTTGTGGGCTCTAAATGCTTGTTTCCTCTTTTCTATTGAGGCTTGTATGGACATTTTGCACTGATTCTAGAATATCAAAACCACCTTTTCTTTTCTTTTATTTGAGGAGGAAAGATTTAAAAGAAGGAAAGGAGGGGGGTTTGTGTGTGTGTGTGCGTGGTGGTGGGTGGGGTTTGGTGTGTGTGGGGGGGGGGGGGGGGGGGGGTTGGGGTTGGAGGGTGGGTTTATGGCCTGTGGCTCATCCAGTAAGAGACGTGTCTACCACCCTTATAAAAGGGAAGAAAGTGTCCTCCTTTACATTCTCTACACAACTAAGTAGGTCCCACTGTCCAAAATCCAGACAAAATGGGAATCGAAGAACCAGTTCCTTTCTCATCTCTCCATCTCCCAGTAGGGAAGATGCTCGAAGGTAAGATTTCTGCTATTCTTTTCTTTGTTACTCCATCTTAATCTGCTTCTTATTTCCTTTCTTCTCACATCGGAACAATGATTCCATTTTTTCTTTTTCTTTTTTTTTTTTCTTTTTTTTGTACCGTGATGGAATCGGTCGAGTGGGTTTTTTTAATTTTATTTTCCCTTTTTCCTACGTGCTATGAAATTGGAAAGAAAAGGGCTTTGGTTGATAGTTGATACTTTGATAATATGGTTGAAATATTACATGGATGATGGAAAAACCTAAATCTGATTGCAATTGGTTTTCTTTTATGGAATGCCTAACATGAGGGGTGACTGGATTGTGTGTCATGCCTACTTTGCATTAAGAGTTCTCTTTGAAATTCCAAAATTCCTAGTAGTGTACATGCTATTTGGTGAAATGGGCTGGTGGAGGTTTATGAATAAATAGGCCAATAAAAAAATTATCTTCTTATGAATAGAATTCTGAAATTTCCCATGACACAAAAAAGATCTTCTTTCAAGAACTTTACCATTGGAGTAAATGGCATTGGTGAATTCTCTGCAATGCTCTATTTTCTTGTGTGAAGATTTTTGAATTGTCTTTATGAAATTGAAGTTTGACTAATTAAATTATTCATAATTTCATGAAAGAGATTTAAAAATTTCCCAACTACATTCATGTAGTGCACGGTAACTGTTTGATTAAATGCCAATGAGAGAATGAGACTCTAATGTTGTGTGGGTTGTTTGATTCTTTCTCTTGAGAGTTTGAATTGTTGGCTTTTTGCAGATTTTGATGATTTTAATTTTAAGTTGCTGGGAGGTTCTAGGGTAGAATATGAAGGAGCTTGGGTGGTTTCCTTTAATTGAAAATGAAGTCTAATCCAACATATTCCTTATAGAGAGGATCAGGACATCTAGCTTGGGAAGTAGTTATATCATTTCCAAGGATTACATCTTGTAATATAAATAGGTACTATTTTCATGATCAGAGGAAAAAACAGATCTTTTAGATAAGCACAATCAATTTGTTAATATGAGTGCTAGACTGATTTTTCCCCTTTGCTAAATCTTTGACTCTTTCAAGTATATTTTCCGATACTTCCTTATTTTATAATTTCTAACAATGTTGAGATGTTATATGTAGAAGTGATTTTGGACTTGCAGAGCTACTAAATGGAGGATGATACGACACCTTTGATAAGTGTAATATTTCTTCACTTCTGATTTCTCATGTATTTATGATAATACCAAGGCTTCTAGCAGTTGAAAGATTGGATTTTGTGTTTCAAATTAAAATAAATCTTGTACACGTACTACACGTAGATATGATGCATGGACCTAAGCGTGCATAAAATGATTTACTTCTTTATTTAGCATAGACAATCTACACTAAAAGCATACAAATCCTCTTTTGATAAGCTTGCATTAAATCCTTGTATTTCTTCTATATTATATAAAACCTTGCATCCTCGTGAAGGAGTTAATCAGTAAATGAACCACGATTAATGCACTCATGTATATTGCATCAAGCGTTCCAGCACAAAAACGACTTCTATGAAGATCTAGAGAAGCGCTGGAGGGGTTGGCTCCATGTTCCTTATTCCTTTTATTAGGATTTTCTTTCAAGGTATTTTATTAGGAACTCAAATAGCGATATTCACTATTCTCTGTTAATCAATGTGTACACCACGAGAAAGATTTGGGTCTGGACTTGGTTTAATTCCGAAGATAAGAGTTGCTAATGTTTCAGACTACGGTCAATGTTAGTTGTAATGATTAGATATAATATTTCTTTTTTTGTTAAAATTTCGAGATTTAGTTTCTGGTATGATGAAAGGTTTTCTTTTCACATAAAAAGGGCAGAACAACACCACATTTCCCCACTTTGGTACTTCATATTTTTATTTCTTTTTTTTTATAACTCTTCTTGGAAGTAAAATTGAATTTAAACTTTTAAAACTGAGAAAACAACCACAAAAAACAAATTAGAGTGCCATGGGAATCGCAGTTTTATTCACTTTACCAATGTTAGCAACCATGGGACTACTTTCTCTCATTTCATAAATTTTGATATATAGATATAGAACCTTTTCAAAATATCAGCCACTATCCTTTCCCCTGAATACTATCCTCAAAGCTTAACCATCTTTTAACTATAGATTATTATTTTTTTACACAGGATTCACTGATGCGTAAAAACTTGATGAGCGTAAAAATGGATATGATGACAGATCATTAGAGGATAAGAGGGTGAGAAGGGCTACACTGCATAGTGCTTGGCTGCAACTACAATACCTTGTATGAGAAAACTCACCGAATATTAGACATATTTCTTTTTCTATTTTGGTAAAGGTGAATTTTCTAAAGCCAAAAGAGAAAAACAAGAGACACAAAGCTACATGAGAAACAATAAAGTATTGGATTCTTCATCATAATTGATCAAATGGGTATGAAAAATAAGGTTTTTTATTGGACCATCGACCGATGATCATGAAAATAGTGTGGAATTCTGATCAGTGACAGGTGAGCCATATTAAATGAATGACTGAACAAAGTCGGTATGATTAGTGATAGGATGGTCGTATGAATCTATTAATATATTAAAGTAGTTCCTTTACTAATCAATCAAAAAAAATGGCAAGAATGTTTGCTGGTGAAGTTTTTTCTTAGGGTGTGTTTTGATGTCATATTTACCTTTCTTTTTTTACCCCTCTTTTGTGGTTCGGTTTTATTATTTGATATTTTGCTTGCTCTGTATTTTTTGTTAACATGGGAGATACCGAAATGGTGAAAGCCATGGTTGTTTTGCCTAGCAATGAGGACGTCAGCAAACTGTTTATTTTAAATAGGAAGGAGATAGTAATTTCAGTTTGGTCTTAAATCAAATCGTTCGGATAGAGATTATTTAATCTGTTTTGAATTTCTTGTGCTTTTTTCCCCATGTCTTTCGAACAAAGGGTCTAAAAGTAAAGGTGAAGATCTACAAGGGATCATCACAGATTCTTACTTATAATAGGAAATGATTACCCACTCTTGACACTGGTAAATTAAATCTCAAGAAAGTGACAGTCCCATCTATGTCTACGTTTTAAACTTTCACAGTTCTGATAAAACCCCATTTAGTAGGAATTCCTACAAATTCAATGCTAAGTAGGTATTGTAAATATGATTCTCTCTTTCGGGCCCAACCATGGCGAATGCAAACCTCCCTGCTTTGTCCATACCCCTGGGGACACAACAAATGGTTGTAGCATGTCTACTGGTATTAAGCTTATCTACCATATTCTTCTTCCTTGTTATAATGGTTGAGAGAAAATAAAATAAAAAATCTGTTGTGTAGATTGGTTTAGTCCAGCAATTTTTTTATTGTTTAATATTTAGGGTCACATCTCAATTCTGCTGGGATCAAAACAGTCATGCGCCTCAAAATTCTTGTACTAAAAGTTTTAGAGATGGTTTGAGTTGATCAATTGTACAAATAATGAGATGCAGCCTTTCTTGTGGGATTCACAAGTTTTCCTTCTAATTCTTTTGGTATTTGTAGTTCCATCCCTAATCAATTTTATTTTTCTTATTCACTTACCATTTTGGATTGGCTTCATCCACTATGCTATTTTGGATTGCGTCATCTATTCATTTGAACATTGCACGTGACCTAAAAGCTGTCCCACACCAAAGTTCAGAAACAAAAACAAATGTATAAAGCGACTCATGACTAATCCTTCAGGTCTCTTATGTTACAACATATATTCTCTGTAGGTTGGAGGATGTTCAGTACATATTGGAATTAAATCAAACAAAATACCCAAAAAAATGTCAATTATGTTTGGATGCATGTGCCTTGCACATGCAGGGCCTAAAATTGGATATGACGACTGTGGACCCAAACTCTTGAGTATCGATGGTAGAGGACCTCCTGCACATTTTTTTTATTTTTTATTTTCACTTGTTTGCCCCTGTTCATTGATATCAGTGAATGTTGCAGACATTCACCAACATTCATCTTCTTCTTCTTGAGTATCGGCATTTTTTTACACTGTCTTCCTCCTCTTGTTCTTCTCCTTAAGTCTCTTCTTTGATCAGTTCATCATCTTCTTCTTCTTCAAGAAAGAATAAATGGAGTCGTTCTTGATTGTGTCTAGATGGTATGGACATGCAACCATTACCGAGCTCCCAATCCAACACTACTCCCACCACCCACCAACTCCAAAACCCGATTGAAGATGAAGAAAACATCTACCCCATCTCCCAATCTTGCAAGAACCTCCCCATCTTCAACGAAATTGAAGGCCTATTTCCCAAATCTCCCCACCACTCTCCCCCTCCCCAGCTCCCCTCTCTTCGCTCCACTGCTCCAGAACCACCCCTACCATGCCTGCCATGCCATCCAACCTCTCCTCCCCGCCACCCCACTTGCAGAAACCCCACTTCAACCCCAATTCCATCCTCACCCAAACTTTCCTCTCCCCCTCCCTCTACTTCTCCCTCAGCCTCATCTTCTCCCTCAACCCCACCACTTCTCCGGCTCCCCCATTGACACCCTCTACCTCTCCATTGTCACGATGTGCATTTGTCGATATTAGTGAATGCACTCATCAATGTTAACAATAGCTGGCCCACGTAAAATAGGCCCAATTCATAACTGACCCCTCATAGGATATATTAGTTGACTCAATATTCTTGTAACAAAAAAATAGGATTCTGATTTGTATACTTTACATATACAACGATTGTAATTGGATTGTAATTGCCTTGATTGAAGGCTGAATATGACTATAAATGAAAGGAGGATCGATCATAGGATCATCCAAGTTTTCCACAAAGTCTCTGTTGTCTCTTCATGGTCGTGTCATGGTTTCAGAGCTTATGATACAACTCTGCTGCTGCTGCTTTTGCTATTTCTCACTCTAAGCCGAAAATCCAAAGAAGAAAGAAGGGAGCCCTGTATCTCAGCCACTCAATAGAGATCAATACAGAATCTGATCTCTATTTCTAGAAATCTTCAGCCATCCGGGAGAAAGAAAACACTGCAGATCAACCCAGTTCAGCTGTGGCCCACCTGCGATGATCAAGAAAACTTCAACGACTCTATCTATGATGGTCGACTGGTTATTCTAGGCATCCTGGTGATTTTTTCAGATTTTTTGGCTGCCTTGAGGTAGGATTTCTGAACTAATTTGTGGATTTTCGAATTTTTGCACAAGTCTTCATCTCAACCGTCCAGTTTCTTGGATTCTCATCCGATTTGGGTGAGATTTTGGTTCATAGGACATGGAAAAGGACTCCCTCACATCAAAAGTGTTCGGATTACAACATTGATTGATCTGTGGGGCCCCAGATCAGATCCAGTGAAGAAATTTCAGGCCGTCAGTCCCATTCCTGGCATCCAATCATCTCTGGACCACCAGAGATCTTTAAGAACTTCCAGAATTTGATTCCTCAGGGGTCGACTGATATTCCTGGGAATTATGGAGATTTTTTCCAGATTTTTGAGAACCAGATATGTGATTTTTAAATCTGCACGCAATTTCTGAAGACTGTTATCACTCAGCACCGTCCTAATCTGTGAAAAGAGGCCTGATGATCTAGTAATTCTGCGTGGAAATACACCAGTTATCCTATTAGCATCAAGTAACTTCTGATATGAGATTAGACCCACCTCTGGACCCCATCTAGGGTGGCAATTATCTGATTTTAAACGCCTGGAAATTTTTGGAAATCCTTTCCTGCAGTACATTTTCTGCTTTTCTTTGCTGATTGACTTGAGACAGGTGCTAGGGTGGTTATCCTAGACCAAAGTGAATTTTCACTGGTTAAGTTTAATGGGACCAATTATACATCATGGGCCTTCCAGTTTCAAATATACCTAGAGGGAAAAGAATTATGGGGTCATGTAGATGGGACTAATCCAAAACCTTTAGAGGATGTGAAGGCAATCTCCAAATGGGAAACCAAAGATGCTCAAATAATGACTTGGCTTCTGGGGTCAGTGGATCCACGATACATCCTGAATCTCAGACCCTATAAAACAACAAAAGGAATGTGGGACTATCTAAAACAGATTTATCAACAGGATAACTCAGCCCGACGGTTCCACTCGAAACATGAGCTTTCTCAGTTTAATCAAGGGACAATGTCCATTCAAGAATATTATTCTCAGTTTATTCACTAATGGACGGACTATACTTAGATTATTTACCCCAATCTACCTAATGCCTCGATTGCGGTGGTTCAAACCATTCATTCCACTAGTCAGCGGAATCAATTCTTGATGAAACTTAGATCTGAATTTGAACAAGTATGTTCAAATATGATGAGCCAGGTGCCCCTCCATCTATTGATGCTTGTTTAGGAGAGCTCCTTCATGAGGAACAATGTCTTGCAACCCAGGCTACTATTCAACAAGCAATTTCCACCGGTCCAATGACTGCAGCCCATGTTGCATGACCCAAAACAGCAGAACAGAGAGATGATTAAAGTACAATGTTATTGTTGTCAGAAGTTTGGCCATGTAGCTACTCAATGTACTCAGAAATTCTGCCCTTACTGCAAATGCAAAGGTCATGTCCTTCCAGAATGTCGGCGACATCCCCAGGGTCCATCTCAAAAAGCTCACATGGCAACTTTAGATGATTCCTCTTCTGCTAACACAGTGATGCCTGCAATGCCTAATGCTAATACAATGATGCCTACCATGCCTGCTTCTTCCTCTTCATCTCTTACCTTAGAAATGGTCCAGCAAATGATAGTAAATGCCTTCTCTGCACTTGGTCTCTCAAATCACACCAAAAAATCAGCCACCACATGGTATCTGGTTTCGAGGGCTTCTAATCATATGACAAACTCTTCCAAACAATTGTCTAAACTCAAACCCTATAATGGAAATCTTCTAATCAACACTGCCAATGGTGGTAGTATATCCATGTGTTTCTTTCTCCACAATTATCTACGAACTTATTATCTGTTGGCCAACTAGTTGACAATAATTGTTCTGTCTCCTTTTCTCATTCCGGTTGTGTTATGCAAGATCAAGTGTCAAGGAGGGTGATAGCAAAGGGCATGGACGTCTTTTTCCGTTGCAGTTGTCTACACAAGATAGGCATTTAGTTGCTTCTGCTTTGTTTTCTAATTCTAGTTTTAATAAATGCTAGATGTGGCATAATAGATTAGCCCATCCTAATTCACGAACTTTGCTTTCTTTATTTAAATCTGGTTTGTTACTTGACAATAAAGTTTGTCTTCAAGATGTTTCCTCTTAATTGTTCTAGTTGTAAAATGGGCAAAAGCAAGACTCTTCCTTTTTCCCATTCATGCATCCTTTAGCATTGGAGTGCTTTGATCTTATACACAGTGACGTATGGGGAATAGCACCTGTGACATCGTATTCTCATTTTAAGTATTTTGTCACATTTCTAGATGATTATATCGATTTACATGGATTTATGTTTTTACATTCCAAATCTGAAGTGTTTACTACTTTTAAAGTTTTTCTGGCATATGTTGAGAATCAATTTTCCACCTCCATTAAAATACTTCGCACAATTTCTAGGGGTGAATATATCTCAAAAGATTTTCAGAATTTCTTACAACACAGAGATAATTTCTCAAAAACATGTCCTTATACACCTCAACAAAATGGGGTGTCCAAGCGGAAAAATAGACACCCCCTGGACATTGTTCATTCACTCCTCTTTAGAGTCATTGGTTCCTGCAAAATTTTGGCCCGAAGCTCTCTCCACAGCTAGTCATTTTATGAATAGACTACCCTCACCAGTCACCTAGAATTCAAAATGAAACACCTTATTTTAGTTTATTTCAGCAACCTCTTACACTGAATCTTAATATTGTGCTATGTCTTCTGCATGTTCCGAAATTCTATGACTTCGAGGTTTACTTTCAGATCTTGGCTTTTCTCAGACATCAGCTACACCTCTCCATGCTGACAATACGAGTACCATTTAGATCATTGAGAATCCAGTTTTTCATGAACGTACAAAACATATTGAGGTGGATTGTCACTTCGTGATCTATATGATCGTGACGTCATTAGTCTTCCGCATGTTTCCAGTGAACTCCAACTTGAAGCTATCTTCACAAAAGGGTTACCTCAACCTTGTCATGAGTTCCTGGTTTTCAAATTGCTATTGTTTGATCGGCATCAATTTGAGGGGGGATGTTAACAATAGCTGGCCCACGAGGCCCAATTCATAACTGACCCATCATAGGATATATTAGTTGACTCGATATTCTTGTAACATAAAAATAGGATTCTGATTTGTATACTTTACATATACAACGATTGTAATTGGATTGTAATTGCCTTGATTGAAGGCTGAATATGATTATAAATGAAAGGAGGGTCGATCATAGGATCATCCAAGTTTTCCACAAAGTCTCTGTTGTCTCCTCATGGTCGTGTCAATCAATACAGTGAAAAGTGAAAATAAAAAATAAAAAAGGGATACAACCAAGCACCATAAGGTGAACAACGCAAACACAGTCTGCTGTTGAAATCAAATAAGCCTATTCAGTTTTTGTCTGCATCTGCAACCATACTGTATAATAACTGTAAGGATTCACTAACATTAGTGAATGCATTTGTCGATATCAATGAGCATATTCATCAAAATCGTGAATACTAAAAATCTTTAAAAAAAGCGATGCAATGAAGGAGCATAAGGTGAAACAACATAAACACAATCCACTGTTGAAGCCAATTTAAAAAGATCCTATTTCTGTGTTATTGGTAACCCTTTCAATTTCTGTCTGCAAGCATGTTGTAGAAAAACTGTAGGGGATTCACCGATTGAAAATTTTCAAAAAAAAAAAAAAAAAAGGATACAACCAAGCACCATAAGGTTTGGTCATCTTTATCTCAGCCCTCTCTTTGAGAGAGAGAAAGAGAGAGAGCTTCAAAGAAGGGAAGAAGACAGAGGAAGAAGGAAAGACTCAAAAAGATATTTATGTCTCCCCAGCAGCTGGGACATACAATTGGTCCCTATTTTGTTGCTAAGGGAAAAGGCTCTTGGCAGATTGAGTTGAAGCCTGAGAAGAAGGGATAGGTGTTGGCCCCGCGTTTGCAAAGGTCTTTCCTTGAGCAGACTGAGTGAGGCTGCTGCCTTGTGCAAGTGCTTGACCGAGAACCAAGGTCTTTCTATTTTGAGATGGTTTTTGGAGCCTTCCTTGACATCTTCCTTTCATCTTCAAGAGAGGCACTTGAGATAATCGAGTCACTATAGACTCCCCTTCCTCTTTTATCAGATAGTTCTTCTCATGTGCCATGCAAGAAGAGGCAACAGAATCGGTAATGTCTTAAAAATTCACGAATATCATCAAACAGAAGCAAACAAAGAAAAAAAAAAGGGGCAGGAGGTCATTTACCGTCAATACTCAGAGTTTGGGTCCATGGTGGTCGTATCCAAGTTTAAGGGGTTTTTTTTTTTTTTTTCCGTAAAACCCCCTTTCTTTAAAAGAATCCAAGCCTTTGATGGTAGCTGTTACTATTTATCTGACTGAATGAAATATAAATGCGAGGACCTATAACAACTTAAATTGATAAATGAAACACAATAATTCTTAAAACTCCTGATTCATAGAACTGTATATTCTATTTTTAAATTACTTTTCCTATATTTCACATTGTTCAAATGTTACTGGGCATGCGCCATGGTCGAGTCGTGATCGGGTGCCTCCCGAGCCTGGTTTTTAAAACCTTAACCATATTCTGTGAAATAGTTAGAATAATTAACGAGAAATCTATGAAACAGAAAGTATCATATTACTAATAAGAAAAAAGGGGAAGGTACCATCAACAGAAAGTAAAATAATTTCCATTAGAAACCATACGCTTCCTGATTCTTTCTGATGGTGGACGTGCACAAGTCCAAAAAAAAAAGTGTTTTATTTATTTTTTCAGTAGTTGTAAGTGAAAAAGATCAAGGCACAGATACCTTTTGATATTAACCTGGAAGAATGCTTCCCAGCAGAAACCAGATCATCTGGAGAGGGCCTATCAAACTTGAAAGGGGCTGCTGCCATGAATAATGTGGATTCAGAACCCATATAATATGGGGCACATTTGAAACTGAAATTGGCAAAAGGAAATAGAGAACTCGTGCAAATGAGTAGCCAAGTAACAAAATTTAAGCTTTCAAATATGATAGAGAGTTACCAACTGGTGGCATGAAAATGGTAGAAGTTAGAAATTATAAACATGTAGCCATATTTCCCAGAATATCCTTTTTGCTAAATCATAACCAGACCTATATCAATACGCCGATTGTAATGAGGAGTCATAAAACCTTTCTGGTAATCATTAAGATTTTCTCGAATATTTCCAATCCTGTAGGGGCTATTGGTCTCTCTGCACTGGAAATCATCACTTAGCTGCTGAATTTTTATAGCCATTTTAGGTGTCCGACGAGGCAATGAAGCAAAGAGAGACTTGGCCATTACTGATGCTCCAGAATCTTTGCACTTGTCATCAACTGCATGAAACAGCCCCATTCTATAACTGACCAGAGGAGCAGCTTAACATTATGCAGGAGAAATAAGGCTGTATAAAGGTCAACTTAACCAGTATGTCACAGTAAGTTTGGATGCAATCCATATAAACTTGGAGGAAGAGAGATAGAGATGATTAACCAAAGTAACATGATTTGAGGCAGCACGCACGCACGCACTACATTAGGCAGAATATATTAGGTGTGTTCATGGGTCGTTCGGTCTAGACTGAGGCATTTCCAGGTTGAGGCCGACTCTAGAAACACGGGTGTATCCGGACCACACCCGACAGAGGGCCGAGTACCTGGTCCTAGCCCAGCCCACCTCAAACACGTCAGGGCCAAGCCTGCCCATTCAGTCAATTGAGCCGAACCAGGCAGACTTTTATCACTGGTTCAGGTTTTCCATTGCTTGTTTGGGAAAATCAGACCCTAAACCACAGGCATTTCTTATTCGGGATGGGCTTCGGGCTTTCTATCACTCAATCCAGACCCAGTCCAAAAATTAAATGGGCCCAAATTTCAAATACAGGCCCGGCCAGAATATTGAAACCCAAGGACGGAACCCAGCCCAAAGTTGACGGCACATGAGCACCCCTAAATATCAATATCTTCCTCTCCATACTCAGATCAGCATATCAGATCGACCTCAAAATCAATAACAGAATTGGCTGAAAAGCATCCTCTTCTCCCCTTTGAAGGGACATCTAAACATAATAGACAAATGAAACATATGATGCACAACTATGTTATCTGAGGGGGTGTTTGGGTACAAGCACGTTAATATATATATATATATATATTTAAGAGGATTTTACTGAGAAAATCCCCTTAGACTCATTGAAGATCAAAAGGGGTTCATAAAGTCTCCATGCACTGTAGTGGTCCTACAGGACTGATTTGGTTTAATTTTTTTCAGTTTTCCTTGAGAGGGGATATCGCCACTACTTTTGCCTTTTTACAATCGATCAAAATCCATTTTAAGAGGAGTCGGGTCCACTTTCAAATGCTCACCGTGGGAATGCTTCTTATATTATAATAATATTTTTTAAAGTGTTCAATCTAATGAGGGCTCATACAAATGAAGGGGATTAATTTGAGACATTAGACTTTCTATAAGCAGGCCCAAACTCAAGAGGGTTGTTGAATTGCGTGGGTAAATTTGTCATAAACATATACATGGGCTCCTTGTAATTGGTGTGGACCTTCTTCTTTTTGTTGTCTCTCTCCACCTCAAATAGGGAAGATGATGATCCCAGGAGAGGAGAGAAAGAGGAGGAGGGGGGTGGGGGGCGAGCATTGATGGAACTGTTTGGGATGTTGGGATTTTAGAGTGGAGTTGCGCATTGCATCAAATCATTCATGGGCCCCATTGATGAGATCCAAACTTTCAAAATTGTTGCCCCACATTCTCATTTCCACTTATCAAAGTGGGATGGCAAATATGAATGGCTCAGATTTGTAGATAGGCCCCACTTATGGATACATAACTGGATCAACGACCCATTTGAGAAATTGTTTTCTCTAAATAGGGGAGGCAACACCAAGATAGCAGGAAGTGTTGACGAAGGAGGTGATTTCCAGTCATTTTGATATCTTAGGTGGTCCTCATTGATGAATTAATCTCCTTCCCGAGTACCTGTCCAAAGAAAATAAGAAAGGAAGAGGAAGAGGAAGAAGAAGATCATATACATGAGAACAACAGAACTTGAAGAAAAAGTGTTTCTCTGGAACGAAGGATGTTTGGGAGGTAAAATAAAAGATGTGCGAGTTTTTGTTGGTTGGTGAAAAGCCGTTGCTGGTTATTCCCTCTCATGTTTCAAGAGAATTTGTTATCAAGGGATCTACAATATTCAACCCTATCCAAAAGAAAGCAATACACTCTTTTTCTAAAGAAACCCTCATAATGTAAGTTATAATATTTTCTTTCCAAACACCACCACCACCATCATGATCAAAGCCTTGTCACAACCATGTTATAAGGGTCAGCTACTTGAATTCTATTCCTCCATTCTGATCTATTCTGAGCCAAATCCTTAGATAAGTTGCACTTTTTCATATTTATTTTTTATTACCTCCATCCAAGTCCTATTCAACCTGCCCATTACCCTTGGTGAACCATCAACCTGCATAGCCAAACTTTTCCTTACTTGCTTCGTTGCCAGCCTACGCTGGACATGCCCAAACCATCTCAAACGGGTTTTTCTAATTTTATCCCCCCAATGATGCTACCCTTAAATGCTCTCGAAAGCGCTCATATCTAATTTTATCCTTCCTAATTTCACCACACATCTACCTCAACATTCTCATCTCTGCTACATCCACAAAATCTAAATGGAATATTATTATCTAATATATCAAAGAATATGTTAAAATCTCTAAAAATCCATAGTTTCCAAACACCCCCTGTAATCTGAACTCTTAAGTAAAACATATATTTCTTTAGAAACTCTAGAAGAAAATAGTTTTCACTCATATACCTGCATGTGTGTCACCATTGCTGGAAACATTAACAGAAGGATCACAAAGAACTCCGCATATATCACAAGAAGGTAAACTTTCATCATTATCATAAGTGCAGATGGAGCAGCGCCAAAGCCCAGGCTTAATAACAGCATGGCCTGCCTGACATGTTCTCCCTGTTGCAGCAAAGAAAATAAAAGTAAATTTAGCAAGTTGAGACAAGTTAAACCTGGTTCTGTGGAATTAGATCCTACGAATGTTTTCATTTAGACTCAAAGATTGAAATAAATCAATTAGGGAGTAGAGAACATGCCATGGAAAAGACAAGGCAGCCTTCAAAAGGCAGAAGCAGCAAAAAAACAGACATACAATATACAGTGATATGTATTTAGGTATTAGGTTCACTGTCTAGTATAACCCAAGTATTTTAACCCCTATTGATCCCCCACCATAACTCAACCATCTTAACCCCAATAAACTCCTCATCTAATCCCTTCATAGCATGGAAGAAAATATCGCCTGCTACGCTGATATATTGGCCGTGGCGACAGTTGCCGCCACGCTACAATGGTTTTAGCGGGCATCACACCCATGGCGACCCATAGCGGCCACTACGCAAGTGTGGCGGCTGCTACAAGTACGTGGCGCTGGGGGGTAATAAAACCCCCCTGATGACTTTTCATTCTACCTTTTCAACTTTTTTCATCTTCCTTCCTCTTTTTTCTCCATTTTCACTGCTGTGAAGCCTCTGTGTCTCCCTAGTGGTCCCAACTCCATTTTGTCAAGATTTATTGCTACCAAATCAAGAGATTCAACTATTCTAAGGAATCTAAAGAAGATTCATCAACTAGGTATGCATTTCTTTGTGATTTTTTTTCAACTTTTGAGAATATCACTCTCTAACTACTATGAATCACAACATAATGGCATCATTGTCTTGTTTTATTGTAGATCCAAGCTTCCTTTTGATCTTAAATGCATATTTTTTTTTATATATTTATTGTTAATTTTATTTTCAGATTTATGTTCTTTAAAAAAAAAACATTATGGAAATTTGGAAAACTCATGAAACATCTTGAAAATAAATTCTAATTGTTAGATCTATGTTTTCCATAGATCATTCCAACATATATTGGTTGTTTTTTAATTTTTTTCCTTTTTTTATTTTTGGATTTTTTGTTATTTCAAAAAAAACATTATGGAAATTTGGAAAACTCATGAAACATCTTGAAAATAGCTTCTAATTGTTAGATCTATGTTTTTCATAGATCATTCCAACATATATTGGTTGTTTTTTAATTTTTTTCCTTTTTTATTTTCGGATTTTTTGTTATTTAAAAAATAAAAACATTATGGAAATTTGGAAAACTCATGAACCATCTTGAAAATAGCTTCTAATTGTTAGATCTATGTTTTCCATAAATCATTCCAACATATATTGGTTGTTTTTTTAATTTTTTTCCTTTTTTCATTTCGGATTTTTTTATTTTTTGAAAAAAAAATGTGAATACTCATGGACAACCCATGAAACCACTTGGAAATGCATTCTAAATGATAGATCCATGTTTCCCATAGATCAATCCATCACATTTTGAATGTTCATTGATTTTTCTCTATTTTTTATTTTCGGATTTATTTATTTTTTGAATTTTTTAAATATTTGAATACCGATCAAATGTCTTGAAAATGGTTCCTAGATTTGAGATTTATGTTTTCCATAGATCATTCCAACATATATTGCTTGAAAAATGCTCCTAAATGTTATATCTATGTTTGGCATAGATCAATCCAACATATCTTCGTCTTTTCCTAATTCTATTTTATTTTCTTATTTTCGGATTTTTAAATTTTTTGAAAAAAAAATTATACTTTAAATAATGAAATACCACTTAAATGTCAAGAGAATGATTCCTAAGCGTTAGATATATGTTTTCTCTAACATGTTTCTTTGTTTTTTTAATTTTTAACATACTACTTGTTCGTATTTAATTATTTATAGCCAAGTATTCAGTTTTCTATTGATAACTTAAAATGCATCGTGATATTGATCCCGCATGGAGCTTTAGTGAGGCAGTTGAGAAAAACAAGTTGAAAATCAAATGC
The DNA here is from genome assembly GCA_029852735.1 of Persea americana. NCBI lineage: Eukaryota > Viridiplantae > Streptophyta > Magnoliopsida > Laurales > Lauraceae > Persea > Persea americana. Next base: position 97,760,491 of record CM056809.1, read on the forward strand.
AAGTTTTGTGGGAAAGTGACCAATGGGGGCATTACAAGATTCAAGCACCAATTGGGTCACATTTCTGGCAATGTTGCTGGCTGTACTGAAGTACCAAGGGAAGTCAGGGAACAAATGAAAGCTTTGGTTAGCCAAAACAAAGATAAAAAAGTAGAGATAAAAGAAAAGAGGCAGCAAGATGTTGATGCTGCCCGTTATGAAGTATTTGGGGATGAATACTTTGATGAGGAAGATGCACAGATGGAGGCTGCACGCCGAGAGTCCATCATGAGTCAACAAGAAGAATATGAACGTCGTGCATTTGCTGCAAGCGAATATTATGATGCAGGGGGCTCATCTACTGTGCCAAGCAAGGGCAAGGGCATTGTGGGGGCCATGCGTAGGGGATTTAGCACCCAGGAACGGGATGTTGATGTAGAAATTATCTCTACTAGAAGAGCAGTTGCTCCCCCTGTTGATGCTCTATCACATAGAAAAGAGGGAGCTAAACAACCAAAAATATCGAGTATTGTGAAAGGGGTAATGAAGGCTGCAAGAGATAGGTTAGCCAAAGTTACAGCAAAATGGCTAATTCACAAGAACATACCACCTACAACAGTAGATTCCCCATATTTCCATACTATTCTTGATGTTGCCGCCGAAGCTGAGCGGGGTATACAGGCGCCCTCCGTATATGATGTGGGCACTAAATACCTTGAAGAATATATAGAAATAAAGGCTTGGGTGGAAAAGTTTAAGCTCATGTGACAACAGAATGGTGTTACCATCATGTGTGACGGGTGGACCAGCGGCACCCAAACACAATTAATAAACTTTTTGGTGTATTCAGTCACTGGGACCGTCTTTGTGATGTCCGTTAATGCAACTGAACATAGACGGACAGTCACATACATATACACTCTTATGGATAGAGTTGTAGAGAGTGTGGGAGAGGAGCACATTGTACATATTGTTACAGACAATGGCGCCAATTTCAAGGTAGCAGGTAAGTTGTTAATGGACAAGAGGACCCATTTATTCTGGACCCCATGTGCAACACACTACATAGATTTCATCTTGGAAGAGATTGGAAGGAAGCCAAAAGTGGCTTCATTGATCAAGGCATGTAGAGGAATTACAAGATTTATATATGATCAGTCATGGGTGTTAGGCTTGATGAAAAGATACACAAATAACCATGCCTTGGTGCGTCCAAGATTAACTAGGTTTGCAACCCATTTTCTGGCTATAGAAAGCCTTGTAAGGTTTAGAACGGAGTTGATTCAGATGTTTGCATCAAAAGAATGGCTTCTTTCGAAATAGGGCAACGCAACTAGTGATCCGGGGTTTGAAGTCCCAAATCTGATGAGGGACAATAAATTTTGGAAGAAAGTGAGGAAGGTATTAAGGGTTTTTGAGCCTTTAGTTAAAGTGTTGAGGCTTGTAGATGGTGATGACAAGCCGACAATGGGCTTTATATATGAGGCAATGGATCGAGCAAAGCAAGCCATTATGGAAAATGTTAGATATGACGAGAAATATATAAAAATTATTGATGCCCGTTGGAACGATTAGCTGCACCATCCATTGCATGCTGCAGGTAATTAATATATATCTTTGATACTTTTTTGTTTTCCAAACTAATATATTTATTATCTTGTTTGCTCACAGTACATTCTATATATTTTTAATGTATGTTATTTTTTTAATCCGGAATTCTATTACCGCGATGCCGAACTACACACCGAAGCAATAAATACGGACTTGTGGGTAGGATTACGGGAGGTATTGAAGAGATTGTTAAACCTAGATGATCAAATTGATGCCATACAAGAGGTGAGTGGGTGGTTACTTAAGAGAATTTAATTATGCTGCCAAGTACCAATTGTCATACATGCAGTAGGGGTTTACTAATTTATTTCTAATTTTCACATTGTAGATATCTATATATACACAAAGGAGAGGAACCTTTGCTAACCCTCTTGTGCAACGATCGATTGGAAGGATGCCACCTGGTATGACTATGAACAAAAGACCCCACCCAATAGTCTTGATCTATTTATCTTAATTGATTAGAAGGACTTGAGGGTTACGAATATCTAATTTTCTTTATTTATTTTTTGCATTTCAGCTCATTGGTGGATGAATTATGGAGAGAGTGCTCCACATCTAAGGAAAGCGGTTGTTCGCATCCTTAGTCAAACTACAACATCTTCCAACTGTGAGAGAAATTGGAGCACTTTCTCCTTGATCCACAAGAAGGCCAGGAATCGGCTTACCATGCACAAACTCAACATGCTTGTATACTGTCATTCCAATCTGAAGTTGAGAAACAGAACTAGAGAGAGAAGGGCAAGGGATGATCCTGCTTATTGTTCTATTAATTTGGATTACATATTCAGAGATGACGATCCCTTACTCTCATGGCTAACCGAGATAGATGATCCACTGCTAAATTCAGATCCGGTTTTTCAGAAAACGGTTCAAGAGTTGATAGATGAGGATATGGGTGAGGCACCTGCAGAAGGTCAGCCACCTTAAGGAGAAGGTACCAGTAGAACTAAGAGGAGTGGGAAAGAACCTGCTCATATTGGATCTTCTGAGAAAGCTAGTTCCACCACCGTCTCTTCGAGTAACCATGGTGGAACTGGAGGAGATGGAGGAGACTGGGACAGGTGGTGCTAGTGAATACTATAAACATGATGAAGACAATGTCGTTCCTGTAGAGAAAGTACATGAGTTACCTCTATCTGGAAGATTTGATTCAAGCCGTGGTTATCAACGGCGCCGAAGAGACTCACCACCTGGGGCTGGAGGTAGTAGTAAGGAAATATGGGTGGAGAGGTTGGTGGACAACAAGTGGCATCATAGACTGATTCGTGGGACCCTAGGTACAGTGGACAAAGACTCTCACAATATTTTCCATATGGTCAAGTGCAACAAGGAGAAGAAGAGTCTTCAACTTCAGGGTCTTACTCATATGGATATGGTCAGCCTTGTTTGGATTTGTGGATCCAATTTCTCACCAATATCAAATTCAATATGGTGCCAATAGAAAGGATAACAATGATGTGGATGAGGATAACCATGGCGCCTTGAATCTTGGTAGACATTCCTTTTGGTGGTGATTAAGGTATTCATATTTCCTTCACTAACTCTCTAGTCTCTACTCTTTGTCATTTCTAAATTGGTGTTGATTGTTGATCACTTCATAGTTCATTCACTTGATTGAATTTGAACCTTGAATGTTGAAGTATTGATATTTGATTGTTCAACGTTCACTAATGACCTAACTCTTAAGTCTTATGCCTTTATTTCATGTTCTAGTTTTTTTTTATGAGCTTTCCATTACTTTCTAAGTTAGCATGACTTAAAAACATGAATACACGTGAAAAAACTAATCATTATTATTATTTTCTATTTATACAGCGATACAAGACCTCATATATTGAGAGCACCGCTATGCCCCCTTTCCTTACTTACTTTTGCAAAAGAACCACATTTTCTTTCATTTTACAATTTTCTGGATTTTCTTGAATTTTTTCAGATTTTTTGGGTGATTTTTTCAAATCACACCGCTACGCCACTACGTATCCCCGCTACACTACGTATCGCCCGCTTCATAGCGGTTTGGCGGCGGGCGTAGCTACCGCTATTTTCATCCTTGCTTCATAAAACCGACCATCCCTCTGCAAAACACTCAAATTGAAAACTCTCCACCAAATTAAAACATGCACCAATGAGTTGGGATAGGTCGCAACCGTAGATGTGCCCACAGAACTCTCATCCATGATCTCCAGGGGTGATATAGCCAGTAAGATCATGGCCTTAATGTCTAAGAAATAATATATAGGATTGTTCTCCTGCATGACACTTTGGATGACAGCACATGGACACACCTAGGGATCAATGAGGGATGTGAGGATGAAATGGTTTTCACATGGATAAGGGTGACCCAAAAACCAGCTTTGATCAAAATCCCATTTGATGTGGTTTCTAGGCTCCATAATCGATGGTAAATGAAGTGCCAAAACCATTTGAGGTTCTATCCAGCAGTGGATACAGTACAAGTGTCGGAAGCATCATCGGATGTGGGAAAGGGATGGAAAGAAGAAGCGGGGGTAGGGAAAGGAGAAAGCGCGCAGGGGAGGGGGGGTAACTTGATCATAGAGGGCTCACAAATGGGATTGCCAGTTGACACCCATTCCTTTTAGAGAACGAAGACAAGGCAACCCTCAAAATGCAGAAGTAGTAGAAGACATAGAAAAAATAGCTAACATAAATATACGGCTGATATGTATTTAGGTATTAGGTTCACTGTCCAGTATAACCCAGTAATTTTAAACCCTATTGACCCTCCACCATAACCCAACCAATTGGACCCCATTTAGGCCCAATCTTAACCCCGAATAAATCCCCACCTAGGGACTGGTCACAGCTGTAGATGGGCCCATAGGACTCTCATCCACCATCTCCAGGGGTGACATGGCCCGCAATATCACAACCTTACATATAATATATAGGATTGTTCTGCAAGAAAATTTGGACAGCAGCTTATGGACCCACCTATGGATCACTGAGGGATGTGAGGACAGAGTGGTTTTCACATGGATAAGGGTGGCCCAGAAGCCAGCTTTACTCAAAGTCCCACTAGCTGTGGTTTCTAAGCTCCAGAATCCAGAGTAATTGAACTGCTAAAACCATCTGAGCTTCTGTCCAGTGGTGGATACAGTATGAGTGTCAGATGCACCATTGGATGTGGGAGAAGTGGGAAGAGGAGAGAAACAGGAGGGGTGGGAAAAACTTGATCATATGGTGCTCACATATGGGATTGCTGCCCATCCCTTTGGATGGAAGTGGGGAAGTTCTTCAGGCAAATTATTTCATGTGTGCATGCATGGCAGTATACTGGCAAGGTAGAAATAGCAAAAAAACTTGAAAGGGCTAGCAACCAATACAAAGACAACTAAAGAAAAAAAAAAAGGTGAAGGTGAATGATGAAACGATGACAAGGGGAAAAACTGATGGACAAAATTTTTCACTCACCATCCACTTCCACATCAGAATCGTAGTCATAGTCATCGTAGATGTCATCATAGTCTTCACCATAATCAACTCCATAGCTTACTTTACGAGGCATGCTCTGAATATGCAGAGAAAAAAATTTCTCAATAACAAGTTATATCACATAATAAATAAGTGTAAAGAGTTCAAAGAGACGATCATACCCCAAAACACTTCTGGCATAAAGCTGTGCATCTATTAGTCCTCCATCAAGTCGATGATAAAGCAATCGTTAGAACCATGTTCAAAGTTATTCCATCACCAACATGATCAATATCCCTCAAATAATAACAATTTAGCGAAGAAGCATGTTCAAACTGATTCCATCAACAGCATTAGACTTTGAATGATTAACATCCTCCAAACAACAGCTGATCAGACTATTCAGCCAATTTAGGGACAAGCCAACACACTTGAAGCTGCTTCAATGAAAGTATTTAGATGGAATATGCTTTAGTTCACTTATCCATGATTGAAGTGGTAGTCAAAAGCATTTTTCTCCAGTAGAGATACCATAAAAAATGTGTAGGGTTGAGGCTGTGTCATGGACAATAAATTTTACCGTCTGAAAAGGCCACCTCTGTCAAAAGAGGAACTGCAAGCAAATAATGACACATATAACTCTTAAGTTAACATTTGAGCATTACATATCCTAAACCCTACACCAACTTGAGCGACTTCACTTATGGGGCTAAAACTATGAATTAACCCTAACTAGCCAGTTTTAGATAACTCTTTGTCACTTTAACTGAATCGTAGTGGATTGTGAACCACACCAACCAAACTTCAAATGAATCACGAAATGATTTCCAGCCTCAACTGCAATACTGGCTACTGCATGTGTTAGTTGCACCATTGGAAACTTCAACATAACTAAGTGCTTGATAAAAGGCATCATTTAATCCATTTCTATTACTTCAGTGTTAACACAGGTGAACATTTTCATTTACACTATGAAGCAGGCCCTAGGGTTAGGGCTTCCGTGGAGTGCCGAAGCACCGTGTCCGCAGACACCTCAATATGTAAACCCTAAAGACCTTAACATGAGGACGCACCTCTCCGTGGGAAAAAAAACCCCACAATTCTATTCCAATTATCAAAAGTCTAAGATTTTCATCTCTACAATGCCATATATATAGATAGTAAAAATAAAACTTAGTGCCTAAGAAATCTAATTAGGAAAGCAAATAAATTGGCAACCTAATCCTAATTACAATAAAATTAGAAATCTACTAATAAAAATAAAGCATCCCTAAACTATTTGGGTCGACCCTTATGGCCCGTTTCAGCCAAAATGGCTAAAATTTGGCCGAAACAAAATTTTGCATAAACCTTTTCGATTTAAATTTCGGTCCATTTCAACCGAAATTTCGGATTTCGGCCACATTTCAGCCGAAATGAAATTTTACAAAATTATTATTTTTTAATTTTTATACATATATATTCTTTGTATTTCTTATATATGCCGAAAATGTAATTCTAGAAATTTTTACTAAAATGGATTGAATCCATATTTCTTGTTTTGTTTTTTATTTTTTATTTTTTATTTTTCAACATATATATATAAGTATATTATTTTTATATTTATCTGAAATGTAATTCCGAAAAGTTTTGCCGAAATTGCGAATCGGAAGAAACTTTTCATTTTGGAGGCCCGACCGAAATGGGGTCTGAAACAATATTGACAACTATCTCATTTTGAGTCTAACCACTTCAGCTGAAGCTCAGCTCAAGCATTATATCAAGAAAAAGTCGGCAACTGTTTCCATAGAATAAAAATTAGTGAAGCTTATGTGGACTCAAGCTAGGCTCTTACCAAAAAAAATCTAAATGGGAAAGTTAGGCATAAACTTGAGCCCCATCTTGAGTTCAAGCCATAGTTTATCAATTTCATTTTGGACTCCATTTTGGTTTGGCCCGAAACTAAAATGTTTCATCCAATACGGAATCTCAGTGAAACAATTTGGAGTTCCATTTCGAAAAAAATAAAAAAAAATCTATATAAATGTAGAAAAAATAAAAAATTAAATTATATGTATATAACAATTATATACATTGAATTTATTCTACTAAATCAACAATGCTCAAAACAAAGAATTTTTTTAATGGTTGCCGCATAACAAGGGGAAAAAGATGTACTCATAATCGAAGGATCAACTCACTAGAATAATGTAGGCCCATAATAGGCCTACCTTTAAAATTTCTGTGCGTAATATCTAAGTGTTAGTTGCGTTTGTTTCAATAATTCAGTTAAGTTCAATTCACATGTATCCTAAAAATCACATGACAAAGAATTTTTCATTTTCAGGTCAATTAAAATGAAGCATAGAATTAGACAAGAAAAAAGAATTTTGATCACCATTAACCTAATTTTGCTAAGATAACCATTACTCTAATCTCCAAAATATATATATATATATAAATTAATAATTATTTTAGCAGCTGGTATGTTTGACTTGTGATCACATGTTCAAGCGTCCTGAATAAACGTAAAACCAATTAAATTCTGATGAATCATAATGCCTGGTAATGCTTGGCAGAACAAGGGATATGAATAATTCAGTTTAATAAACCATTGATTCATTAATTTAATCAAATCATCAAACAATCGGTGAAGAATTTCAGTAAAAAAAGGTGTAAAAAATGCAATGAGAGGATGAGAGGGACACAGTAGTCAAACCAACCCTTTGATTCAGAATAGGGTTTTTCGCCCTAACCCTAAAAAACCCCGATTTCTAATTCATTAAAAATATTAATCGGAATAAATAAATAAAAAAGCAATTTCATTTAATAAACTTTGCATAGAAAATACTCACCCCTAAAACCCTCAATTTCTAAATCATAAGACATCCTAGAACACCCAAATTCAAGGCTCTTAAACTGGAAATCCCCAATCTCAGGTCCGTCATCATAGAACCCCTGAAACCGCCAATTTGAAATCCCTGATCCGAAGACCCTAGAAAACTCTGAAATCCCAAAAAGTAAAATATCAGAAGAAGAAAAAAAAGACAGCAACCACTGTGGCGAAGTCAGCCGGCCTCGGTCCCTGCCGTGGCCGAGCCGAGAGAGAAGTACCTGGAGATGGTACGCAGGGCGTCTGATCTTCTCCTCCGTTTTTCTCTTTTTTTCTTCCCTTCTCATCGGTCACTGCCCCTTTCTTTCTCTCTTTTGAAAAACTAGAGGAAAATATAAAAACAGGGAGGGCATAAAAAAAGAAAAATAAGAGGGAATTTTACCAAAAACGTGTCACAAAACATGTATTATCCCATATTAGAAATACACATAAACACCCGTAGTGGTGTTCGTACAGTCGTTTTGGACCATTTTACCCATCATTTTGCGAACGACATCATCATGGAATTATAACCTAACACCACCTCAATCCAACGATCTGGTTCTCCTTCTCTTTCCCAAACTTCTCCTCTCCCGCCATTTCTCTCTTTCTCTTCCACTCCCTTCTCATCCTGCCGCCTGTGGCTTCGGTTCTCTCTTTCCCTCTCCCTCTCCCTCTCCGATCACTGCGTTCTCCTTCCCTCTCCCTCTCCCTCTCTTGCCAAAGCGTTTCCCAGAAGAAGAGAAAAACGAAGGAAAAGGGTTCTTCAGTCTTCAATATGCTAAGCGGAGAAGAAATGGAGTTGCATAGGGGATTCTCTGTCTCCCTCCACCCAACCAGGGACGAGGACTTTTTTTCCATTTGCACAGACGACAGACATGTCATCTTCAAACACCTCCATCGTTTTCTATCCCTAATTCCCCGCATAATTTCTTCTTTCCCCATTCCAGCCAAAGGCTTTTTTTTCCCCTCCTTCCCCATCGTCTTCAAGGCTTTTTTTCCTCCCACCTTTTTGCTCTCTTTCTCCCTGTCCTCTCCCGCTCCGTCTTCTGGCTAAATCCTCTCACACCACCAGCCACCGTTGCTCGTCACTGTAGTTGCTGTAGAAAAGAGAGAATCCAAAATAGGGCTTCTCTAACCAAGAAAAGTCAGGTCATTTTTACTTGTATCTACTGCAAATACTATCTATTTTTTGTTATTGTAATTGCATGGAAGCACCTTTGATTTTCTTTTGAAGTTTGGTGTTTAGATTTTCCTGCATTTGATTTGTTGAGTGTTCTATTTTTATTTTATTTATTTTATTTTATTTGCTTCTTTTTCCCCAGTTTTTTTCTTATTTTTTGTGCTTTTTTTCATTTCATTGTCCAAAAGCTATTGATGGATGAAATCCAAGGTTTGTTAATACTTAAAAGTCATTCCTTAAACACTGCTGTTTTGGGGTCTTTGCCTGTTTGGATTAGGTTCGTTGCAGAGGTGAGATGATGGATGAGTGATTCAGAGAAATGGGAATGATCATGGGCTGAGTTGTAGAATATAGAAGAGAAGCAATACACGGCAGTTTAATTAGGTTGATCTAAAATAGGTATGGTGAGAAAATGGAATGACTTGGTGACAAAGATGAAGGTTTCAAGGTTGGAAAGTGGAAATGGGTTATGGTCGATAGGTGGTGTGTGTTAAGAAGGGTGGGGAGTTGAGTTGGATTAAATGGTACGTTGACTTGGAAATTCAATTTGATGTTAATTGTGCTTTGGGTTGATGGAAAACAGAATCCAAAGATAAAGTGGAAAATGGAGAGGTGAGGTACTTTGTGAAAGTGGGCATAGTGGAAAAGGCATAGAGATGGCATGGTGATGAATGAAAGGTGGCTGAATGTGTTGAGTTTTTTAGATGAAGTTGATGAGAAAATGCAGAAAAAACAGAGCATGAAGGAAAACAAGGAAATGGAGAGAAACTAAAAATAGAGCAAATCATGGAAAAAACAAGTAAAAGAAAGGATATGAAAACAGGCAATGAGGACTTCTATGAAGGCAACAAGAAATTGGGTTCTTTTTTTTTCAAGAGGGTAGAGTCTAGGTCATTTCTTTGAAGTAGAAGATGGGTACAGAAGATGAGAAGAGAAGAAGACTAGTGGCTCAGCCGGTGGTCAAGATAATGATAAATTGTTTTCGGGCTAGAAAGTTGATGGAAACAAATGGGTGCAATGAGTTGTAGGTGGGTTTGGGTATGGTCGAGTGATTTTTAGGCTTTGATATGTTTTAGAGATTTTGAAACTTGTATAAATGGAATGGTTAGTGATGGTGAAAGTGAAGAACTGAGATGTTGATCAAGAAGAAGAAAAGGTGGGTTTGTAGAGATATGAAAGGTTGAATGGGAGCTGAGCTGCAGTGCCAGCACCTATGATTGGTCTCATATGACCCTTTCTATTCTCAGGTTGACCCAATTAATAAACATGTTGGGTTGAGGCTAAGCCTATTCTTATTATTTGAACCATCAACAAACCTAGGAATTGCACTATGAAGTGCCCATCAGACCTGAATCCGACCTGTTTATTTTATGCTCCAGCATATTCTATTAGTTTCTACTTTGGATTTGGATTGACATGTTCAACCTGAATAATAAATAGGTTGAATACAAGTTGAGCCTTTACAAGTCATCCACAATACTAAACTGAATCCACTAAACCCAGCCCACTCCAACCTATCACCTCCCCTGATTTTATCTTTAAGAGTGACAAATGTAGAAGAATCACTGAGAAGAGATTTGGACATGTAAGAAGTATCCCTATTAAACCATGGTGTGATAACTGATGAACCAAAGCCAAGACCCACAAAACACACCTGTGAGCCATGAAAAGAATACTTTATCCATGTGCAGTTTGGTAAGATATGAATTTAAGCTTATAGAGTACAGTGCCAGAACCTCTGATATATTATTTACTTGAAATCAGTCCTCTCCCCTAACTTGTTTTCTTAAATTTTCATTTAACCCAACAAGTTTCTGCATTCTTAGGAAGTAACTCTCCCATTTTAAGTTCTTTTGAATATGTTGTTATGGGAATAAAGTATGGATGTAGAAAATGTTTTTAAATTAGGCCTTGAACCGATTTCCATACACAAAAATAATAACTGTTCGTGTACGCTAAAAGCAAGAGGGATGTGTTTGTATAGGTTCAGTTCATAGAAGAAGAAGAAGAAGAAACTGGAACCAATACTAGGGAACTCATGACCCAAGTGTAGAATCTGCGAGCCGCAGACTATACCTATTAGGAAAATGCATTTCTGAGCCAAATCTGTGAGCCTTTCTCATTATTTTTGCACCCCATTATAAAGGCATTGTCATTTTGTTGTTTGAGACAAAAAATGAATGAAGAACCTATAAATACTTGTAATGATATCGTTATCAGAAAATTTTGAAAATTAGGTTTTGAGTGAAATCGTGAGTCTTTCTTATTGTTTATGGATCTTAATAAAAAGTCACAATTATTTTCTTATTAGACACAAAAAATGGATGAAGAAACTTTAAATTACAGTAACGATATCGTTATCAAAAAAATCCAAATGGCACAAAATTCAAGTTCGTATAAGTAGGAATTCAAGTTCTTAAAGATTTAGGCATGTGATTTTACCTTACTATGTTGATTTTATCCCCTTTTCTTTTGTTTCCTAGTCATGTTTTTTTTTATGGTTGGTGATAGATGTGAGCTCGTTTATCATGTAGAGATAGGATCCAAATTATTTTTACTTGACTTCTGATATTAAGTTGAAGTGTGAATCGTGAATGAATAATTATTTTTAATTTTCGTTTCTACAATTCTACTGCTTTGGTTCATGGCATTACTTTTTTGCTATTATGACATGACAACCGGGTCAAGTTGGGTTTTAGTATAATGTTTGTTGTTTATGTTTCCGCATTTTTATTAAAGATTCTCTTGTGCTTTCACTGTTGATTCTTAAATCTTTCATCCATAACAATGTTTAAATCTTGGGGTTGAGTATTAAAATAGATACAAAGTAACAAAGCCAAACCTCAAATAGATTGATGGGATAAGTTTACGATAAAAATGATGATTGTTTAAACCTTAGAGAGTCAGTGAATAAATAACCTGTAAATAAATGTAGAAAATAACTTGTAAACCTTCTTACTATATTCATGGTGTGAGTTCATCCATTTCAGTTGTTCAATGTAGGCCACAATGGTTTAAAAATTCAATATGGTGGATTGAAAATTTTTTAATTTTTTCAGTTGAAGATGGTGCCCATTGTTCTATTGTAGTCATTTTCCATGGTAAATCAGATAGGTCCTCTTTTCCCAACAGATGACGATCATTAACCTCTGATGCATTATTTACTTGAAATCTGTTTCTCTTTCATAACTTGTCTTGTTATTTAATTGTTGAGTGTTCTTCAATGTTAATTAGTTTTTCCATTTTCTAAATATCATATACAGAAACTTTGTATTATTTATTTGAATAATGAAATTATTTAAACTATTGAGGATACGTGATCCAAACATGTTTAAGATCCATTAATTCATGTGCATGATGTTCTCAAATTAGTAGTTTTCCATCACAGGTTTGGGAGGTGAAAGCAGCAAATTAAAGTATCAGTCATGTTCATCGTGCTGGTCATGCGTGGAGAAAGGTGGAAAGATCTGCAGATGTCCCAGGGTTGTGCAAAATATGGAGTCACGAATTTATGGCAATATTATCCACCCGTTTCCTGCTTAGATGAGCAACCACAATGGAAATCATATTTCATATTTGGAGGTCTTTTTCTAATAAAACTATGAACACTGGATGGAAATTGTGTAACAAACTGAAAGCAATTTATGTTGTGTTGTGGCTTAAAACAGTAGTGTGGCTTTCTAGCAATAATTGGGGATGTAATGGAATTTTTTTCTTGATTGTGTTCTCATTCTGGGTGTTGTAATTAGCTCAATAAATGAATTTTTTTCTGATTGAGTTTTCTTTTTTAGTGTTGTAATCAGCAATTTTGAGTCCAGGTAGTGCAATAGTTCTCTGAATCTCAGGTGTTACAGTGGGTACTGATTTGGAGTGAGTTTTGCATGCTCTCTCGAATTCCATGGATAGGTTCCTTTTGGGAAACTAAGATGTACACGAGCTAAAATGTGGCGTGATGGACTCCAATTCCTCCGAATAACCCATTGCTTTTATTTATAGTAAGGATGAGAGTTCGAACCTTTGGGTTCCCTGGAAAATGACATATCCGCGTGCACTTACAGGAAGGCTCGTTGTTGGAATATTTGCAATTTGGTATTTTGGGTAACCTCCGTGAGCCTTTTTCATTGTTTATGCATCTCAATATATAGTTATGGTCAATTTCATAGCTGGACAAAAAATTGAGAGAAAAAGCTCTAAAGGATCATAATGATATCGTTATAAAAACAACAATATGTCACAATCCTTTAGAATTTTTTGTTTCACTGTCCACTAACGAGATTAGCCCTGACTATATATTGACATACATAAACAATGAAAAAGGCTCACGGATGTTACCAAGAATACAAATTTACAAATATTCCTACAACGAAATTGTTACCGTCCTTTAGAGTTTTCAGTCTCAAAATTGTTATCCAGCAACTTGATAGCCTCCATTTTAAAATGTGATCTTTAAACAATGGGAAAGACTCATAGATGCTACTCAGATTCATATGTCAGTATATTCATGTAAAGAAATAAAAATATAATATGCACTTATAAGAAGGTTCGAACTCTCCTTTTAAGAGTTCGAACCTTTAGGCTCCCTGGAAAATGGCTCAGCAAGTGCAGGACTCAAAGGTTTGAACCCTCATCTTGAGGGTTCGAACCTTTGGTCTGTCTGGAAAATGGCTCAGCTTGTGTAGGACTTGAACGTTCGAACCCTCATTTTGAGGGTTCGAACCTTTGGGCTTTCTGGAAACTAGCCCAACAAGTGCAGGCCTTAAATGTTAGAACTCTCAACCTGAGAGTTCGAACCTTTAGGCTGTCTGGAAAATGGCTCAACAAGTAAACTGTATGCTTAATCCACAGAAGATGGGTGTCGCTCCTTGATGTAGGCCCTATGATATTGGCAATAATTGAATTTAGTGGCTGAAACTATAAGCAGTGTCCAATTTTAGCAGCAAGATTCCCAATTTTCAGGTCTGAAATAGAGCATGCTTCACAATAATCAAGCATCTGTGAAGATGATGATTCTTCTGCAAGGGACTTAAGTAAACTGTATGCTTCTTTTGTTGAAATATATTGAGGGAACCATTTGACCATTTGTGGATGCATTTGAAAGGCTTAGCTTATCGAAAAAAGGGCATATTCTTCCAGAATCTTCAGTACATTTGTTGACTGGAAATTTACCCAAAATGGAACGTTTCATTTGACTTCTGCTTGGAAGGTATGCTGTTAAATTGCAGTATTTGACCCTTAAATCGGAGGAATGTTCCTGTAACGCTGTCCTAACCATCTATTTGTAGGCCAAAGAATTGGATGACTGAGATCTAATTAGGAAGTCTTTCATCAGTTATGAAATGCGAGCCAAAAGATCTTTGGTCCAGATCATGGAACCATGGTGCAAGAGGATCCTGTATGTCCTGTGTTACTCAAATTTCCTACTTGCTTGCAGGTTGGAGAAATGACTTATATGCTTGCAAATATGTTTAATTTATTTTATTTCAAAGGATTTGGTGCATATGAAAGGAAAAAAGGCCATTGTTGGTTGCAAAGATTGCTAAATTATGAATTCAAACCTTTGGGCTCCCTGGAAAATGGCTCAGCAGGTGCACGTACAGGAAGGTTCAAACTCTCCTCTTGAGAGTTTGAACCTTTGGGCTCTCTGGAAAATGGCTCGGATTTTCTTGTAAAGTTTTTGATAACGATGTCATTATGCTCTTTAGAGTTTTATGTTCCTTTTGTTGCTGTCCAGCAACGAGATTGGCCCTGACTATATATTGAGATACATAAATAATGAAAAAGGCTTACGGAGGTTACCAAGAATACCAAATTGCAAATATTCCAACAACGAAATCGTTACCGTCCTTTAGATATTTCAATCTCAAATTTGTTATCCAGCAATTTGATGGCCTCGATTTTACAATGTGATCTTTCAATAATGGGAAAGATTCATGGATGTTGCTTAGATTGATATGTCGAATCTTTAAACAATGGGCACAGGCTGACTTGAAATTGAGAAAAAAAACAGGATGACTAAGTTTGAAGTCAGAGTTAATGCTTCTCAGTGTATATGGAATTCTCTTTTTGGAGAGCTCATGATCATGTCTGCGGATATAATTAGAAAGTTGGGTAACACAATGTTTGCCACACTATCTGTATTTGCCAACCACATCTTCATGCTACTGTTCAAACCAAAAATCATTCACTCTCAACATAGTTTGGAGTCTGGACTCAATCCGGCAACAAAAATAAGACATGGCCCATTTTATTATGATCATACCGTCTTGTCAAAGCACAACTATAAGATTCCAATACAACAAATAAAAAGAATTCGGATTTTACACATAACACATGCAATACACACAGGAACAAAGCTAAAATGAACAGAGTATATGGCGTGGGAATAATCAACTCCAAAACTTCACTAAATACCGACAAAAAATAAAGCTAAGAATATAACATAGATTTTTACATTGATGTTTGGTCATTAGCTTCTTGTCTATGACTGCAGTCCAATTTCACAACCTTATTCAGGACAGGCAATATTATGCATGCAGACCACCTCCCTTTTTATGAAGAATATCCTCTACGATCGTCTTCCACTTTGTATCTCTTCCACTTATTAAAATCAGAAGGAAGTAGCTGTATTCATTGCAAATTAGCTTTAGGTACAAACTCATGTGGGCGCTTCTTGTCACCTATAAGAGCAAGGTATGAAGTAGTAGTACATATAGCTCATAACTAAATGCTCATCTTCCTTATGAGAGTAACATGTAAATTAGGAGAACTCAGTGAGTTAATGAGCAAGAAACTAATCTCCCTTAAAAGAGAAACAAAACAAAGTAATATAACAAACCTAGGCAACATGAACTTACCAGTAGACGCAGAGATGCTGAAAGTAGCTGGCTTGCCTCTCACCACTGGATCTAGAGATATCTTGACTCCCTTGACCTCAACGTCATAGTCACCTCCCTCTCTACAATCATCATAAAATCAGATAACACAATAACTGAACCCACTAACTGTTAACTAGTCATCGAAATGGATCAAAACTAGACCTTGCATTGAAGCATTTTTTTTTCAATATTCATACCCATACATTTAGGAAATCTGAATCTCTTATAAGAAACACAATAAAAAAAATTGTTAAAAGAATGATAATGATGATGATAACCATGAACTTCTTAATTATCAACAGAGGAGTATTATTATCAGCAAAATGAAATCCACAGGTTTTTTTTATACAATTGCAATATAATAGAACTTAAGCTAATGAACAAAACCCAAAATAAAAAAAGGAATCAACATTATATGCAATACTTTGAAAACTTGAATGTTTCGTTATTCTATCCAAGTATTGCCAGAATCCATCACCCATCATGATCACAATCATCAAAGCCTTGTTCCACCTATCTAGGATTGGCTTTAGTTCCATTTTTCCACTCAATCCTCAAAAGCAGGTTCATCATATCTCTCCACAATCTATCATGCCATTCCCCATTACTTCATTCAAGGACATTGAAACAAAAAGGCATTTATTGTTTAGCCTCTTGAGGTGTGTACAACATTTGGTTGACCATCTTTACAAGATTTTGGGCTGTACGAAGAATATAATACTTATGTGTAGGAGAAAAAAGGAAGTTAATGACCAAATGCTGCTCAAAATAGGGGCTGGATTCTCATAGAATTTTCCCTCACACTCGCCGGTTTTCGATGTCTGCCATATCCAACATCTCTGTTGTGTTCGTTTGCTGTAAAATCCCAATCAAAAGGATAAAAGTATGATATTCAACCATGCATAAAACTCAGACACAAAAATCAAGCATTTCATTCAACAATATTGTTGCCAACTGATAGATCTTCACTAGAAACTAAATGGAAGCACATGTAAGTGAAGATGTGAGTATCACCTCAAAATGAAATATACCTTCATGGGCAGCCACCTCGGGCAAATTTTTTGCATTTGTTCCCTACATTATAATCAGGGTCAGTGAATTCAATAATTAGGCCATGCTTTACAATCTACAACATTGACAATGACGGATTATTTCAAATAATAACAATAGTAATAGTAGTAGTAGTAGTAGTAGTAATAATAATAATAATAATAATAATAATAATAAAAGTTGGCTTATGGATGGGAAGAACCAAATCATCAAACATTTCGAGATAAGCGTGAAAATTCAGAATGCGAAGCCTCCTCATTAACCATACAATTCACTCAAACAATCAAACTACTTGATCTTTTTTTAAGGCAGACTCTTTTGGTAAAAACCCTAACTTTTTTTCCTTTCTTTCTCAAAGGTAGAATTACAAAAACCTGCAGACTCATATTGAGGCAATATATAAACTTAATCAAACCCAACTCATTTATATCCCTATTCCCTACTGAAGTTTATTGGAGTCAATATGTTGATACAGCATCATTAACAACAACCCTTATTTAACTCCACTATCCTACAAAATTTATTTAGGAGCCAAGTTACTGATTTTATATTGTTCAATAAGACTTTCCTACTCGTGCAAACTGTAGATATACATCTTGGAATTCTACTTCCTTCAATTGTGTCAGTGGGAGTTGAAAGAGGCATGGATTCCCCCAGTGGCCCAAAGACTGTTTAGACTATGTACTTATATACATCATTTATGGGAAAAGGGCAAGAGAGGACTAAGACATAGGATTTCACCCACCTTTCACAAGTAAAAGAGTAAAGGGAGAAAAAGGTTAAAACTGGTTTTAAATCACATAAAAAGGCATTGCGTAGGAATCGTTAGTTCAGTAATTTTGACTAAGAAATTACCTTATTCTACAAAAAACTTGTCATGTTGGGTTGAATCATTGTTGGATAAGCAAACAATTGAAATCTAAATTCAATTACTGGTTTGAAATTAGCTAAATTAGCACACAGAGTAGTGGGCAGATAAAATAATAAATTACTGCATGCATAAAAGAATTCCTGTATCAATGCATGTTTTCATTTCACACAATATCAATGCCGTAAAAGATAAAAATAAAACTAAAACATATAAAAATTCTATGGGATCAACTGCAACAAGAAAAAGGTCAGTTATAAACATATCATTAAGCCAAGGCCTAGACTTAGATGCATCAAAACATGTTTACTTGTTACTGTGGATTAAGAAACAATACTTGAAATTTAAAAGAAGGCATATGAGTTGACTTGTTTAAAAGAGCATGAAGTGGCAAACATGAAATTTAGAGAGAAAAATCTTTAAGAACTTGAATTCTGACTCATACTAGGATGAATTTTGTGTCCAACATTGTTTTTTGATAACAATATCGTTACCATAATTTATAGTCTCCTCATTGATTCTGTGTCCAACAAGAAAATAATGATGACTTTATATTGAGATGCACAAACAATGAGAAAGACTCATAATTTCACTCAAAATATATTTTTTAAGATTTTCTGATAATGATATCATTACAGTTGTTTATAGGTTCTTCGCCCATTTTTTTCTCCAACAACAAAATGACAATGACTTTATAATGACGTGCATAAACAACGTGAGAGACTTACGGACTTCACCCATAATTTTTTTTCTACATCAATTTTATGACAACAGTATCATTACCATTATTTATAGGTTCTTTGCCAATATGTTGTCTCCAACAATCAAATGGCATTGACTTTACAATGAGGTGCATAGATAATGAGAAGACTTTATCCAGAATTTTAATTTTAAGATTTTCGGGTAGTTTTCCTTCCCACCTTTCTCATTTGTTTTAGTCCCACAAAACAGTGAAAGAGAAAGGAACGAAAAAAGAAATGCCATAATTATTACTATAAAGAACCATACAAACACATTTATAACCTACATTTATAGAAAAGAAACACATTTACAAAACAATAAAAACATACCTAAGATGCTTGTAGAAACCGTGAGTAGAGAGAAGATTGCAGAGACCGAGCAGAGAAAGCCTAGCTAAGGAAAAAGAAAATAAAACTAATGAGAAGAAAAGAAATGAAAGAGATGGGGAATCGTTGCGATGCACTGCTGGAGTGAGATTGCGCACCATTTTCCCCAAATCAACTCAAAAGGATTGTGCTACTGATGTTGTTCGTCTAGTCTCACCAAATGAAACTTTTGGAGATGATAATAATAAAACTGAAGCAATGATCGTATCACTTGATTCAGTTGGTGTATGTAGGTGGTGGTGTTGTATAAATTACATGATTTATGTAGTTGACTAATGTAATGAGTACTATGTATCAAGTCTCATTTGTAGTGGCCGTGACTTATGTAAATTATATCTAATTTATATACATAGACAACTGATTTATGGTGTTGTTTCAGTTGAGTGGGTATGATAGAAATTCCCCATAACTCATCTCTATCACTTGAATAACCAGTTGTCTAGTTTAAGATGGTGTGTTGAATCTCTTCACTCTCATTTGGAAATTGATATGGGGTGTTTGGATTGGTTCATTTCCTACTTTGCTCATGGAATGGCTAATTGAAGGAATCTAATGCACTACAACCCCACGAAAAACATCTTATTCAAAATGTAATCATTGTTGACACACATCTTGTCTCCCGTAATTTTGATGGGATTGGCCGTTGTTCTTCCTTTTCTTCTTTCATGCTTTCACCACTTGATTGAAAACCCATAGCGGAAAATAAACTTCCTTGAATTTCGCAAAAAATCCCAATTACCAAGCAATCTATAAAATTCAAAATCAGAAATTGGGGTGTTTTAGTTTTGTAATTGCATTAACAACTACATCTTCTTTGCAAAATGGAAGTAGAACAACTTTTCAGAGATTTTTTCATTCTTGATATCCGCTTATGTAAATCTGAAACTTTCGAATGCACCAATCAGTTTTTCAAACTATAATGGGTTTCTACATATTTAAGAAGGTTTGATGATATAACCTCCCAATTAGACTCAAAACAAAGAATCCCCCAAACACAAATGGGCTCTTAGAAGCAGAAGGTTTCAAGAGCTAAATAGTTGTACATGTGTAATACAAGAGCCCACCATGTTGTTGAGCTCTACATCCAACTAGCCCAAGAACAGAGAAGCCTAATGGGTATTTCGAATTCTAGGAAAGCCCATGACATAAAAGAACCAAAACCACATTCACAATTACTATATAAGGCGAAAAACCCAAGCAACCAATTCCCAAGCGAAAAGCATGGAAGCAAAATAAAAACGAATGAAAAGTTAGAAAAGGAACAAAGACGAAAAAATAAAAGGAAAGGGAAATAAAACCCATAAGAGATAATCAAATTACACTAAGAACCCCACCATAAGAAAATCTAATGAAAGACTGAATGAAGCAGCAAAACAAACATCAAGAATACTACAACCCCAGTTGGAGGAAAAAGAGAGTTCCAATGGAGGTTTTTTTTGCAATTGGTTAGAGAGCAATGAGCGGAAGGGGATAGCTGGAGCAGGGACGTCCGAGAGAGGGAAAGAGATAGCAGCGAGCGGAGAGGGAGAGGGAAAGAGAGAGAAGGGAAAGGAGAGGGAGAGGGGAAGAGAGAGCAGCAGCCGCAACGCATGGAGAGGGAAAGAGAGCAGGGAACGGAGGGGAAAGAGAGAAAATGGCGGGAGAGGAAAAAGTGAGGGGAAGAAAGTAAAAGGAAATGGGTGAATAAGGTAAATGACATGACGATGTCGTTCGGCTCACGTGATGGTAAAGTCGTCCAAAACCATCGTACGAACACTAAGTTAGACATTTTTGTGTATTTTTTTATTAAAAACGGAGTATACATGTTTAGGAACACTTATATGGTAAAAATCCCTTAAAAAAACAAAAAAAACAAAGCTCCTATTTGCATATGGAAACTGCTATTGGCACGCAGATTTTATCTTTTCTCACACAATAAATTTAATTTTTTTATTACATTTTAACCCCTTTATGAAATGACCAAAATATCCAATCTCCCACAAAAACTCAAAACATATTTTCTTTTCCCACACAACTCATCTTCTTCCCTAAAAGAGACTCCAACTCAGCTAACTCTCCACTTCTCACTCTCCACTTCTCATTCTCCACTTCATTGTTGTTTTGGGCAACTCATCTTCCTCCATTTTTTGCTCTTAACCTACTCATTTTCCTCCATCTCCTTCATCTTTCCTTCTTCTTGTACTTAACTTTTTTCATTCCATCTTTTTAGTGCAATGAAGGAAGAAAAGAACAATGAAATGGTGCCTATCAATCAAAATAGCAGTGGAAATGTTCGTTTCTATGTTTTTTTTTTCGTATTTTTGTTGGAAGTGGGTGGACATCTAGGATATGTTTCAAAACTTTTCACCATCTAGAAGTGATGAACACCTATCCAAAAAGCCAATAAGACCTAATCCAGGATGCATGTCCTCAATCTCAACTATCATGGTCAGCAAACAAACCTATCAAGAAAATAGAAACAGCACTAAACATGCAACCACGAAATTCCACAACATACAAGGAGTAGAAAATACCTATGGAGCTTGGTTGTGCTCTAATGGAGAACTTGATTCAACTCTTTGATGAAGAGCTCTTCCAAAATCAGAATCTCCAATGCCCAATCGTCTTCCATGCTATGACCCACTTCAGATCTCTTTCCTCAAGAGAGATGGTGGAATCTCCAAGAGAAAGACTAACTAGAATCACTAAGAAAACTAGAAGGGAATTAGAAGAGAGAGAGGGGAAGGAGAAGAAGTGCAACTCTTACACAAAAGAGGAGTGGGCGTCAATTCCAAGGGAGCATGAGCATGGACGTCCAAGGGGCTCCCTCCTCTTCCTTTTATAGTTTTTCAAACTTCTCTCTTTGTGTATTATTAGAAGTCCAACTTCCATTATACTTAGTAACCTTTTGTTCTACTATTACCACTATTAGAAGTCTCACAATAAATAGAAATAGTAGATTTCCTTTTTGAGTTCAAATAGAATTAGTAAAGATCCAATCTTGGGCTAGCGTGGGGACCACTAGGGATTCCATAGAAAGCTGGCTCCAACTGGGATACCCCGACCCCACATCTCATGTGCAATTCGGGCCCGTAGTTA
The DNA here is from genome assembly GCA_029852735.1 of Persea americana. Taxonomy (NCBI): domain Eukaryota; kingdom Viridiplantae; phylum Streptophyta; class Magnoliopsida; order Laurales; family Lauraceae; genus Persea; species Persea americana. The sequence goes on from CM056809.1 coordinate 97,782,548, forward strand.
ATTGCAAATAACTCCACTAAATAAACGCAATTGAACTCCAGATTTAGGAATAAATTACATGAAGACCCTAAATTTCCTTATCACTAAAAGTAGGCCCTTCTATCAATATCCATGGATCAATTGGTCAGACTGTCCCACCAATTTAGATCCATATCTTTTTATCCTTGAGACCTAATTAATTATAGTATCATTAGTACCATTCAATTAACTCTTAATTGAGATGGTTGTATACTTACCAATGATAGATCCATTAATTGGCATAAGGGGAAAAGATAGATTCCATTTTGACCATTAAATGTTCCCACAGTCCTACTATCACGTACCCAAGACACCGAGGTGTTGACCTACAGTTGGCCTTACTCATTGGTGACTCAAAGTAAATGAATAGATAGAAACTTGAGTTCATCAATATCTCAGGGTTGAGAGCCTATTGCTAGGGAATTATGAGAGCTAACCTTAAAGTAAAGACAGTATCCTTGAGGTGCATCTCATGGTCCTTCAATAAATCTAATGTACCAATATAATGATCTAGAATCTTACATTCCTATGATCGAGACAGATCATACTATTTCATAGTGATCATAATACTGCAACCTTGTCAGATGAGATGCCCAATCTCATCACTGGTTGTGAATGAATTTAAGTATAAGATTTGTGACACATGTCTCATGTATGTGGATCTCATCCATACACATGTGTTACATCTAATACACTTATGGACTTTGGTTCATCTCATGAGCCAGTATGTCATTTGTATTGGTTATGTGCATTTAAGTAATAAAATACTATTCATCTCATGAAAGGAAAACATGAATATATTAATAAATAAAGAATTTAATCAATTTATTACATCAACCTTAATGGATTGAGACCATAAAACTAACAATTTTTGCCACTTTTGTGAAAATTTTCTCGCCTGGGAACGAGTAGAGTTCCTGATATGTATGGTTTTTCAAGTTCGAACAACTTGACTCTGTTCGGATTTTGAGGTCCGAACAAATTGAATCTATTCGGATTTTTATGTTCGAACAAAGTGACTTGTTCAGATGTTCAGGTCCGAACAGTATATTTTAATTTGTAAATTTGACTCCGAACATTTCTTCTGTAGGTCTCTACACAGGAAAGTCAGGTTGGATCGGACTTTGTCATGAATTATACAAGTGAGCTTATAACTCAAAAGGTAAGACCTACTGTGAATTATACTATGAATTTATTACTCAAATTACAATTTTTCATTACTAAATTCATAATAAATTTGTTTATTGTAGATATTTTACAGTCGGGATTCATTGATTAGTTGGCCTCGTGGTGTAGGAAGGAAAAATGGCTTTGTCATTGTCATCAAGGTTTCAAATGCCGCTCGGGTAGGTGTTAAAGCTAGAGTACTCCTTGCATGTGAGAGAAGTGGACAATATAAGCATGAACATGGCCAGAAGCGAAAAATGATCAAACAAATAGGTTAAAAAATTGTGGATGCCCTTTCGCATTAAAGGGCAAAAAGTTAGACTCAAATGATGATTGCATGTTGGAGGTCGTATGTGGCGTGCATAATCATTCGGCCACGGATCATTTAGAGGGGGCATTCATTTGCAGGCAGATTATCAGAGGAGGAAACAAAGTGCTGGTTGACATGTCCAAGAGCATGTTTAGACCAAAAGAAATTTTGGTTACGTTGAAACAAAGAAGTGAATTAAACGTAACTACAATGAAGACAATATACAATGCACGTTATAGATATAAAGTTAATGAACGGGGTGGAAGAAGTCAGATGTAATAACTGCTTAGGAAGTTGGTAGAGCACAATTACATAGAATGGCATAAGAATTGTGAGGATAGCGAGACTGTAACTGACTTGATTTGGACGCACCCAAGCAATTTAGATTTGTTGCGTGCATTTTCAAATGTTTTAATAATGGATTGTACTTACAAGACCAATCGTTATCGCATACCTTTGTTGGAGATTGTTGGAGTCACATCCACAGACATGACCTTTTCTGTATGCTTTGCATACCTTAATGCGGAACGTGAAGATAATTGATTGATATATTATCATACTATAATGACAACCCATGAGTGGACTACTGGATGACTATGCCTGACATTGGGCATCTCATAGCGTCTCGTTATAATTTGGTGTTATACCACTTGAGCATAGAACAATGTCTGACTTTCCTCCCATTGCGGTTTGTGCCAGTTCCTGCGCCTTCCCGGAATGGGAGAACAATAGGTTTTGTTAATCGAAATCATTTTGTTCAATTGTTCTTAGAACCTCGTCATCCGGTTCCGCCTATTGCAAATAAGTGGAGACAGTCTCACTATTTTTGTGCGGACGGTTGGGAGTTATCGTATAGAGATTAGATCAAACAATTCAAAGAGTTTATAACTCCAGATGTCTCAACATGTGAGACAATATATTTGGATTGAATGTAACAAGTTAAATGTAACAAGTTTGCATATAACAAGTTTTTATTGCATTGAATTGAAATCAAGAATGTGTTATTGCAGTCATTAAGCTTCGTGGAGTTGATTGTACAAGTTTTTATTTCTTTATGAGCATTGTCAAAGTGAAGTGTTATACACATTTGTGTTGAATGTACAGGTTATTGTATAGTGCAGAACATTTCTCAGTGTTCGGACCTGTGTATCCGAATAGAATAATAATGTTCGGATACACAGGTCCGAACATGACAATAATGTTCAGATTTATATATCCGAACACTGTCTCTATGTTCGGACCTGTGTGCCACGTCCTCCGAACCCGATTAGAAAATAAACCGGATTCGAGGAGTGAAATTTAGGGTTAATTAAAAATTTTGCCCTTTAGGCCCAAGGATCGTAAGTCCACTATGAGGATCGTAAGTAATATAAAATTGCGGAATTCATACAATTCGAGGCATAATTTAAATATCAAGACAATGAATAATCAATCTCCTTTATTAATTTAAAGTTGCAAAGAACAATTAAAGTTAATCAAAAGTTAATTTAATTACAATGGTCAACCCAATAACTAAGGCCATTAAATACCATAGAATCAAATAAAGAAAGGTTCAACAATGATAATCAATAAAAGAATAACAAAATCTAATAAATGTTCCCAAGTGAGTCTCTCTCGTGCCAGAAGTGATGACGCTACTCTACGTCATCGGCACGCCACTCTCGCTCCTCCTCTGCTGGTTGGAGATCCTTTGGGATCTCCTCACCTGCCTGGTCGTCATAGTAGTACTCACCTGGGGGTGTCTGCACACCAAGGAACAAAGTCAACGACATGTTGAGCAATAGATTAGCAAAATATAAATAAATATGACATGCATCAAGTATCAGAATAATGACAGGTATAATAGTCATGAGATACAAGGAACAATGCTAGGCATAAAGCATGAATAAACAACCATCAGAAACAATAACATGAATCCTAACAACACTAACAATCACCACTATACAAGCAATGTAATGCAAGTAACAAGAAGGAGACTTCGAGGATGTCCAAGCCATCTCCTGGGGTACCAGTAACAATCCAATCCGGACTACTGATACCAAAGTCCGACTCTAAAGGGATCTAAGCTCCCGGTCCTGGGAATAGTAGCACGGTCCAAGCCCGCTCCCAGCTATTCAACGCCATGGACGCCGTCCAAAGCCGACTGCCCACCCTGATGTCTGAGTAACCGGCCCATCAATAAATCCCCAAACTGCAGTTGGCCAAGACATGTAAATAATAATAATAAGTGGTGTTGACACATGGAACCCAAGACAATCAAGTCTGGCTAGCTCAATATACAAGATATGCTCAGAGGGATTATCTCATTCAAGCTAATACAAGAGTTTAGCCAGTCTGATTAGCTTAAATCCAATCTCATGATAATCCCTTCAGTCTAGCCAGTCATGTTTATCAATTACATAACACAGGGTCCTAAGGTACACTTTGAGTCAGGTCCATACCCTAATTTTACAAGAGTTTATGTTTCATAATTAATTAGGTATATCATGCCAAGAGAGTGTACAAGGAACAATAACAACGGATACAATTCATAAGTCAAGGAGGAATTACGAACCAAACCTAGGCAAGCGGTGCAATTCATGAATTGTACCTGTTATAACGGAGTGCGTAGAAAAATTGATTCAATGATGCTTTCAGGAGAGTTCCTTGGTGTACAATCATGTTAAGCATCTGTTGGAACAATTCCATACGTGTTTGGTTAACCCATGCATGCTATACGAATACCTAGACACCCAATCGAAGCACACCAAGCTACGCGCTACGATTTTAATCCCATTATTGGTCTGGTTAGAGTAGGTTTATGGTTTCCAACATCTAAGGCCCAAACCTAGGTTATCGATCTTGTTTCTAATAAAATATGTGATGAAGCAATAATCTAAGTATTTACATCACTTCCTGATCTCTGATCGTAACGAAACTAGAACGATTGGATTTTACGTCTCAAGGGCTTTCCAATGGTATATTATATGTAGAAATCCAATGGGCGGATTAAAAGTTACAAGTCTCCGAAGTTTCTAAGTGTTGTCAGAAATTTACTATCCAATGGATCGGACAGTGAACTGTCTCAGTTAACTGGGAAAGAAAACCTGTTCGATCGATCGGATAGAGTGTCCGGTCGATCGGCATTGCACTGGAACCCCAAATTTGGGTCATTTTCTGCATCCTTTTTCAAGTCATTCCATGGCTAAACCTGCACACACTGAGCCTCCATGCTCCCTATTCAACCCATTCAACATTTCCATCATTTCCAACAAATTAAACACATCCAAAGGCTACCAATTTAATCATTTAATCCAACTCAAATCCCCAAACCTAATCTAACATGTGAATCCCAAATTAATAATATAAACTAGCTTGGAATTAAGATAATCTATCAAGAAAATGTAGCCAATCAATAAGAAACATACACACATGATTAATTATATAATGCAAATCTACTTGCCTCAACCGAGAAGAAGATGAAATTGGGGAAAAACTTGGGAAGAAGCTTTCTACCACGAAAAACCACGATCTATCCCGCTCAAGAGTAATCAAACACGCAAAGGAGAAGGAAGGAAAGAAAAAGATCAATAACAACCTAAATCTAACCAAAAGAGAAGATGAATGAAAAGATGAGGGTGAGGGAAATCTTACCAAACTAGGATAAATGGAAAGAGGAGATTGTGAGGAAGAAGACGTGTGATTCGGATCGCAGAGATGATCTCTCCCGAGTAGAGTTCTGGGCTTGAGAAGATGAGGAAGATGAAGAGGCTGCTGGAATTCCTTCGTTGCAGAGTTTTGGGATACGATTAGGGTTAATCCCTGTTTAAGAGAAGAAGGGAGAGAAGAAGACTAAATTGCTTTTAAGTGGGTCCGGTGAAAGAATGGACCACTTGAAGGGTTTCTGATTGTTGGATCGCAATGAGACAATAGACAAAAATGATTAGTGCGACGAGACCTTTCCAACATACCCAAAATCACGGTGATTGAAATTTTTTGGAAAAACACTAAATTTTTCCTAAATTGCAAACTATCCCCTACTATGATCAAACGAACTCGGAATCGCACGAAACTATACAAACACTATTCTAATGCTAAAATAAACTCGTTCATGATCTAAACCCACCTATTTATTTAACAATACATTAATTATAATAAATACAAAATAAACGGGTCATCGGGCCTATTATTGGGCCCAACTGACCCAGTAAGGTCGCGGACCTTACATCTCTTACCTCTAAAAAGAATATTTGGTCCCCCAAATGCTTAAACATACCTCCTCAGGGAAGAGATAGGGGTACATCTTTTGCATCTGATCTTTGAGCTCCCACGTAGCTTCCTCCGGAGTGTGATGCTCCCATTGTACCTTGACCCACTGGATGGTCTTGGTACGCAATATTACCTCCTTTGTGTCAATGACTTGCGCTGGCCGCTCTATGTAGGTCGCATCTGCCTGTAGCTGAAGTGGCTTGTGCTGCAACACGTGAGTTGGATCTAGAATGTATTTCTGAAGCATTGAGATATGAAATACGTCGTGCACACCTGCTAGCTCAGGCGGTAGCACAAGGTGATAAGCCACGTCTCCAATTCTGCTCTTGATCTCAAACGGTCCCACAAACCTCTTGGCAAGCTTCCCTTTTTGCCCGAATCTGACAACACCTCTCATTGGAGATACCTTCAGAAACACCTTATCTCCCACCTGAAACTCTAGAGGTCTCCGCCTCTTATCCGCATAACTCTTTTGACGATAACGAGACTATTTCATTCTCACCTGGACAATTTTGACTTTCTCACTGGAATCCGCAATCTCTAAAGGGCCATGAAAACTCTGAACTCCTACTTCTTCTCAACATGCTGGAGTCCTATATCTCCGTCCGTACAATGCCTCAAACGGTGCCATACCAATACTTGAATGATAACTGTTATTGTAGGCAAACTCACAAAGAGGCAAACTTTCATCCCATTTCTCCTTAAAATCCAAAACACATGCTCTGAGAAGGTCTTCCAAAGTCTGGATCGTACGTTCTGACTGTCCATCTGTCTGAAGATGGTAGGTTGTATTACAACTGAGTACTCATAAATGATTGAAATGTAGATCAAAACCGAGAGACAAATTTAGGGTCTTGATCGGTTACTATGGACTGAGGCACTCCATGCAATTTGACTATATTGTCCCTGTACAACGTAGTCATCTTGTTCATAAATTGACCCGTCTTGAATGGTAGGAAATGCGCTGACTTAGTTAGTCTATCCACAATTACCCAAATAGCATCATTGCACATGCATGGAATGGGACTCCTTGGATAAAGAGAACAACTATTTATCTTGATTATTTGAATAAAAACAACACAATACATTCAAATGATTAAAGTAATTGATTTGATTTAGCCTCCCCAACCAAAATCCTGGCTCCGCTGACCTCCCCCCATCCACCAAGGAAAAAACTAAAATCTTGGCTTCGCCACTTACTCCAACACTCGATGGCCCAAGAAATATCTTAGGGCATGTTTGTGTAACACTTTTTTGTAGAAAAGTGGATGGTTTTTCGCAAAAAATCCATTATCAGGCATTTGGTGCAGAGCAATTCCACTGAAATGCTTTTCTGCCTCGTCAACATTTTCCCTGTTAATGCTAGAAATGAGTTTCCTATTGGGGGGGGGGGGGGGGGGGGGGGGTGGGGGTGTATGGGAAATGGATTTTCTCATAAAACTTCTCCCTCTTTCCCCCACTGTATTCCATTTCAACCCAAAACCCTACCAACTCTTTCATTTTTTATTTCTTTAAATAAATTATTATTTGATGTTAAAGGAGAATAATATATATAACAAGTAAAGAAGCACGTAGAAGTTATGCGAGAGTCGAGACAAATCATGGACGAAAGACATGATCTTAACTTAGGTCTACGTTGCTAGGAGTCAAGCCATTCAATCCTATGCAGCCTTAGGATTCACGATGTCCAATTAACATTGTTTCATTGGCGTTCCAAAGTCGGATAACATCAAAGGCCTCAAACCTCCATACACTTGACCTAGCATTGAACGTACACAAATTCGACAACCCGTAGGTGAATGTCAGCTTAAACATCACCTACAACAGTCTCGTAATTAATTACCAATAGGACATGACATGGTCAAAGGGTCCCAAGTTGGTCCAACTGCACTAAGGTATGAATTGTGCATAGAAAATAAACTCAGGTTTACGGTTAGCCATGGTCTAGATACGGTTAGTTGTGAGTATACTACGGCTACCTTACGTTTTGTCGTGAGTAATCCTACGGCTAGCGATAAGGTAACCTTATTTTTTGCAATGGAAGGAGGGAGAGAGATAGGGAGAGAGAGACGAGAGCTTCGTTGTAGTTGAGATTTGAGAGGAAACTGAAGTGAAATGACTTGAGAGAAAAGCTTTTAGGGTTTAGGATTTAGGGTTTAGGGTTTGGGGTTCGGGGTTTGGGGGTCGGGGTTTGTGGTTTAGGGTTTAGGGTTTGGGTTTAGGGTTTAGGGTTTTCGGGTTTAGGGTTTATGGTTTAGGGTTTAGGGTTTCGGGGTTTCGGGTTTCAGGTTTATGGTTTAGGGTTTAGGGTTTATGGTTTAGGGTTTAGGGTTTAGGGTTTGGGGTTTGGGGTTTAGGGTTTAGGGTTTAGGGTTTTGGGTTTAGGGTTAGGGGTTAGGGGTTTAGGGGTTTAGGGTTTGGGGTTTGGGGTTTGGGGTTTGGGGTTTAGGGTTTAGGGTTTAGGGTTTAGGTTTTGGGGTTTGGGGGTTTGGGGTTTAGGGTTTAGGGTTTAGGGTTTGGGGTTTAGGGTTTAGGGTTAGGTTTTAGGGTTTAGGGTTTAGGGTTTAGGGTTTAGGGTTTAGGGTTTACAAGGCACACTCAGAAAATGGTATCAAAGCCGAGTTCGTTTCGGTGGGATGTCTAAAACTCCTCTGCCTGCACCTATAGACAAAATTTCGGAAGAAATTCATAGACAAGGCAGATTAGTTTTACATCAGTTAGAGAGACATGAAGGACTCCTAGAAAACATCAAAGAAGAGTGCGAGAAAGATAATATTGAGCTCTTTAAAAACATTCATAAAGGAAATCAAATACTAGAACAACTACACAAGACTGTAGTAGACCAAGAGAGCACCCTATCTTATCAGATTTCACAATTAGAATTAAAAGTTTAGAAATTATCTGAAAAAGTTCAGGCTATACTAGATATCTTACAACGAAAATTGTAAGAATGAGTTTTTCTGAAAAAGTTCAAGACAGAGTAATTTCTAGTGTTGGTGCTGAAGCTGTAACTTTTACTACTAAGTGTGAATCTACGTCTGAGAATCTAACTAAGATAGTTTCTCAGAACAACTGGATAATAGCTGGAATCCAAGAAATGGAAACCAATTTTTCCAAAAGAATGGAAAAAATAGAAACTCAAGTTCAAGAGTTAAGAAATACTCTAGAACATGAAGAAGTCACAGTCCCTAAACAAAAATTAAAAAGAAAAATGTCTTATTTCTCTGAGGAAGAAGAAACAAAAGATATTTCGAATGGTTGTCCAGCATTATCAAGAGAAAACCTAAAAATGCTTAGAATCCTAACTCATTCAAAATCAAACAATCACATGACTGTTAATGCTGCAGAATATGAGTTAGAACAAGTAGAAAAAAGTGTGCAAAATTTTCAGGTTCCCCGATTTGCTTGGAAAGAACTATATCATCTTAGTTCTTTACATTTTAGACAAAAGTATTATCTAAAATGCGTGGAAGAATCCATATCCTTGACCAATGAAGAACATATGGTCCCCCTATTTACCAAGAGTGTAATAGATGAAGGAAAACAAAAAGGATTTAAATTTATACACATGGCCGCTATTCAGGTAGTCATAAAGATTATGGCTAGAAAGAATTTAGGAGGAAGAGTTTTGGCCGTAGTACAAGATAGAAGGCTCGCAAACTTTAGGCAAAGCCTAGTAGGAGCCATCGAATCTTCCGGAGATACGGGAGTAATATTCTTTAGTGTCTTTCCAGATTACATGATAGACATAGGAGATACTATGGAATCATTACATCTGAGAGTTCAATCCCAAGGTTTTAGTTTCAAACCTGGAACAAAAGGTCTGTGTGTTCAATATAACATGTATTACAAAATGATGAACTCATCTGAACCAAGAGGAAAATTGTCTCAGAAGGAAGATAATGATGTTACCACAATGATTAAAGCAAGTTCTGCTAATTGTATCCAGAGAGCAGAAAAAATTAAGTGGGGAGACATTCATTTCCCCAAGGAATGGGAAATAATGGAAGAAAAGGTCAAAGATGAGACAAGCAGCATCTCTGCTATCCAATACAAGCTGGATGGCAAGATCATTCTAAAGTTTAATAATTTTTCTGCCTTAGAAAGCCCAAGACACTCTTCTGCCGAAGAAAAAGGTAGAAGAAAGTCCTTAATGGAAAGATCCAATTGTAACATGGTCCGATTAAGAACATATGAGGAATATGTTCAAGAATTCGAAACTACTGAAAAACCAGAAAGATTAAACGAATTAGTCAAAATTCTGGCAAATTGGAAAATTGAACCCGAAGTTCAAAATATTAAGGTTACTGGAGAATCAAGTAACCATCTCTTTCTTGATGATCAACACAGAAAAAATCGAGAAGATGAAAGAAGATACAGAGATTGGAATTTTAGTGATCCTGAAAACAATGAGAGAAGAGGAAAACAAATTAGAATCAATAAGAACACAGGAAATAATCTATTTGTAGAAACCTCTTGCAACAAACTAGAACCCATTAGCACAGCAGGACACTATCTTAATTTAGATAAATGTCCCAACATTTCAGAGATAATCAATGCTTGGGGAGATTCAATGAACATTGTTCGAAGTTCCAATCCAGAATGGAGTTTTACTCAGTATAGAAGATATATAGAGAAAACTCTAAAAGGCATTGTTGGTGATTTTTGGAAAAGACACCGACAAACATGCACTGATTGTGTCCAAGCTAATGCAGTTGGAGAACCCAGAGAATGGACCCAACATATGTTAAAGATCATTAGAAGAGAATTTGGCGGCATAGAAGCTGAGCAAGATGCTCGAATTAAAGAAATAGCAAAGAGCAAATTAACAAATTTGGCTATTTGTGATCTAAGATACTTAGAAGAATATGAAATGGAATTCAAGAAGTATTTCTATCAAGCAGGGTTAGAAAACGATGAAAATGCTAAGAACATGTATTTTCATAAACTTCCTTACCCACTCGGAGTAAAAATTCAACAGGATTACGAGAAGAATCCTGACACAAATCAGAGACTAAATACATTAGGAGAAAGAATTCTCTTCGTTCATCATGCTCTAAGAAATCTCTGCATAGAAAGAAAATCTCAGAAAATCTCTAGAAAACAATTAAAGGGTTTTCCTGGAATATGTGAACTAATGCATGACATGCCATCTCAATATGGATGTCACCAAAAACAAAGAAGAAACTTCCGAAGAAGAGGAATTTTCAAACATTACAAAGAAAGAAATAGATTCTTCAGGAAGAGTAAAACCTGGAAAAACAGAAAGCAATTTCCAAAGAAAACATATTTTAAAAAGAGAAAAAGAAATGAAAAAGCTAAAGATAGGCAAAATTGTACATGCTTTATTTGCCATGAAGAAGGACACTTTGCCAACAAATGTCCTAACCGAGGAAAAATGCAAAACACAAAATTAATACAAATCCTCGAACAAATGCCTCCGGAATACTTTGAAAATTTCAAAATAATTCAAGATGAAGAATCTGATACCGAATCCGAAGTCTTTTCATTACTAAGTGGTAATGACGAAGAAGAAGAATCATCTGATATAGAATCAGACATAGAAAAGGAAAATCTGATGATGATCACTGAGAACCCTCTTCCAGATATCATTCAGATTAACAACAAATGGATGAGAAGAATCATCTATGATCCTCCTTTAGATCCTTGCATGGAATATGACTACCCTAGTTGGGAAGAAATTCCAGCACCTAAAGTCGATGCAAAAGTCTTGCTCGAATCTGCCAAACCATTTACTTCTAAACATAGCATTTACATTGAAACAAGGGTCAGTGTACGAGGGTATCACAGATACACCCTCAATGCTTATGTCGATACTGGAGCAGGATTCAACATGATGTTAAAACATGCTCTTCCAGACCATATGTGGAAAAAAGCTCCTATTCCACTTGAAGCTGTTATGGCCAACACTGCTGCCAGCTCACTTGAATACGTGGCCCATAACGTTCATATCTTTATCTCTGGGAAAGAATTCCTCATTGATAAAGTCTGGCAAACAGATATCAAAGGCCAACCTGACCTCCTTCTTGGAAACAATTTTATACAAACTTATGAACCGTTTGTTCAAACAAAAAACACTATCCAATTCACCCTTCCTAATGGGAACCCTGTCACGGTTGATAAAGTTCGGGATGCTTATGCTCATGCCTTTGATCCCGCTTTTCTTGATAGTTTCAAAAAACCCTCATCAGAGTGCCCAGACGCGAAGCCTGGTGGACCTTCAATCCTCTTCAAAACTCCCATGCGAACTATGCTAACAAATTGTGAAGAAGTCCACGTTCGAAATTGGAGTAGCGACTCTGAAGATGAAGAAAGACTTCTTCTTCTTTCAGAAAATCGGAACAAGGAAGAAGACTCTTGGCAAAAAGAAATAGATATAATCAATCTCTACTACAAAAATTTGAAAAGAATCAAAAGTAATGAGATAGAAAAAACTCTTTCCCTTGAAGAAATTAAAGCATCATTAAGAAAGAATCTAGATGATAATCCACTCAAACTATGGGAAAAAGACCAAGCCAAGTGTGAAATTCTCCTAAAAGATCCTGAAAAAATTGTCAGGGTAAAACCAATGCAATATTCTCCTCAAGATAGAGAAGAGTTTGATCAACAAGTTACAGAATTACTTGTTCAAGGACTAATTAGACCAAGCAATAGTCCTCATAGTAGTCCTGCTTTCATGGTAAGAAACCATGCAGAGCAAGTTAGGAAAAAACCAAGAATGGTTATAAATTATAAAAAATTAAATAGCTTCACCATAAGAGATGGATATTTTCTTCCTAACAAAGAATCACTTATTAAAGAAGTACAAGAAAAAACTGTCTTTAGTAAGTTCGACTGTAAATCGGGATACTGGCAGATAAAGATCAGTATTCCTCTAACAGCTTTCAGTACTCCGCAAGGGCAATATGAATGGATGGTAATGCCTTTTGGGCTAACCAATGCACCGCAAATATTCCAAAGAAGAATGGATAATATTTTTAAACAATACCATGAATATTGTCTTGTTTATGTTGATGATATTATTGTTTTCAGCAAAACAAAAAAAGAACATAAACAACATTTAGCAAAGATTGCTAAAGAAATCAGAGACCATGGAATAATGATTTCTGAAAAGAAAATGGAACTTGAAGTTGAAAGAATCAACTTTTTGGGCATGATTATCAACAAAGGAGAAATAGAATTACAAAATCATGTCATAGAAAAAATAAATCTTTTTCCAGACCATCTTAGAGATAAACTACAAGTCCAAAGATTTTTGGGATGTATCAACTATGTCAGAACATTTATTCCAAAAATAGCTCAGATAGCTCAAACCTTACAGAATAAGGTTAAAAAGGATTACAAATGGTCTTTTACAGAAGAAGATGCTCTAGTAGTTCGGAGGATTCAATACTTATGTAAAAATCTCCCTAAACTAGAACTTCCAAGAGAGGAAGATGAAGTTATCCTTGAAACTGATGCCTCAGAGTTCCATTGGGCAGGAGTGTTAAAAGCAATTAATCACTCTAAAGAAAAAATTGAAAAAATTTGTGGCTATTCCTCTGGAACATTTAAAAGGCATGAAAAGAATTATTGTGCTTTAGAAAAAGAAATCCTAGCCATTAAACAAGGAATGACCAGTTTCAAGATCCATTTGTTACCAAGAATATTTCTTGTAAGATCTGACTCAAATTTTGCAGGATTTCTCAAATCTGATCTACAAAAAGCAATGAACCAAGCTAAAATGAGAAGATGGCAGGCCTGGTTTTCAGAATGGAACTTCAAAATAGAACATATTAAAGGAATAGAAAATTGTCTTCCTGATGCTCTAACCAGAGAGATGATATTTGTGTTGCAGGAAATGAAAGGAAGAAAAGAAAAGGGCAAGATGTCCCAAGAAGAGCAAGAAGCTCAATTAATATATAGGTATACAAATTCAATCTGGAATGCGATAGCAGGTCTTCAAGAAGAACGACCTTGTCCAACCATGCCAGAAAAGCTAGCTATCGAATCTCTAAAGAATAGTGTTCGATTAGTTGAGCATAATTTTACCTTCACCCCTCAGAAGGCAAGTCCCAAAAAATATACAAAGAGGGAACAAGGGGAGGCTACTTTTGATAATTTCAGTAGCATGACCCTAAGTGAATCCGAAATTATCACAACACACTCCGACAAGACGGTTCGGGAACAACTGGAAAATTATTTACAGGAACTTCCAGAACACATTGTTACAAACATTTTTAGAAAAGTAACCTGTGATGAAGCTGCCTGGTACACCTTGTTCCTAGGAGTACAATGTATCACCATTCATACAAGACTGCCTGGATGGGGAGGATTAGGAACATATAGCGATAAAAGATTTACCGCTTTAGACGTTTTGATGCACAAGATGTTGCCATCAGAATTTGGGGAACTGTTCGAAGCAGGGATACTTCAGAGAACAAATTTTGTCAAAACAGAAAAATATTATAATTTTCTCCCAATCTGCATCTACAAAGCCCTCACTCTCTGGTTTACCAAACATCCTTCGGCTAAAACAGTGGTAGCAGACATCCTTTCTGTCATTCCAGAATGGGAAGAACTGGAGAATGATCAAGGAGATAAAGAAGTTATTTATTATCCAAGCTATCATTTCATTGAATTAAAAAGACGAGATGAAGAATTATCTCCCCTTCGCCCAGCTGAAAAAATCCCTGAATGGATTACTCACGAAGATCCCATTACTATCCGCCTAACCCTTCAAG